>WEDG01003061.1:0-337087 GCA_017591395.1 Schistocephalus solidus
TTCGTGTACTTCGTTCAGTTACACGTATTGCTAAGACAATCAACCACCGTGGAACCAATGCCGATTCTACAACCAAATAGTACTACAAGCAGTATGAATCTGACCCTAAAAAGTCATGTCCGAATCACCTGACTCCATGTCCTGCACTTAATAATTTCAGAAATTATTTCCCTGATTATTATCTGGAGTCCATATACCAGAAACCGCATAGAGAACGCTGGGGGACCCACTGAGGAGCCGAACCCCTCGTTGCTGTGTCACGCAGCAGCAGAAACATCGGCGAAACACGTGTCTGGGCTTTTAGCTAGTACCTATGTCGGAAGTACGGTATAATGTCTTTGCCATATTAGATTCATACTACTTGTAGTACTACTTGTTTGTAGAATGGGCATTACGTGGTTATTCCACAGTGGTTGATTGTCTTCGACCCAAATGTTCATTGAAATTTCGGGTCTGACCCTAAAAAGTCATGTCCGAATCACCTGACTCCATGTCCTGCACTTAATAATTTCAGAAATTATTTCCCTGATTATTATCTGGAGTCCATATACCAGAAACCGCATAGAGAACGCTGGGGTACCCACTGAGGCGCCGAAACCCTCGTTGCTGTGTCACGCAGCAGCGAAACATCGGCGAAACACGTGTCTGGGCTTTTTAGCTAGTACCTATGTCAGAAGTACGCTATAATGTCTTTGCCATATTAGATTCATACTACTTGTAGTACTACTTGTTTGTAGAATGGGCATTACGTGGTTATTCCAAGAGTGGTTGATTGTCTTCGACCCAAATGTTCATTGAAATTTCGGGTCTGACCCTCAAAAAGTCATATCCGAATCACCTGACTCTATGTCCTGCACTTAATAATTTCAGAAATTATTTCCCTGATTATTCTCTAGAGTCCATTTACCAGAAACCGCATAGAGTACGCTGGGGGACCCACTTAGGAGCCAAACCCCTCGTTGCTGTGTCACGCAGCAGCAGAAACATCGGCGAAACACGTGTGTGGGCTTTTAGCTAGTACCTATGTCAGAAGTACGGTATAATGTCTTTGCCATATTAGATTCATGCTACTTGTAGTTCTACTTGTTTGTAGAATGGGCATTACGTGGTTATTCCACAGTGGTTGATTGTTTTCGACCCAAATGTTCATTGAAATTTCGGGTCTGACCCTAAAAAGTCATGTCCGAATCACCTGACTCCGTGTCCTGCACTTAATAATTTCAGAAATTATTTTATATATATATATATATATATATATATATACTATTTGTCATGTCGTGGTTTGACCATCGAAGTAGCGATTAAATCTGCCATTACCTTTTCTGCTGTGATTTCGATGTAATCATAACTCGGTTTAATGAAATATTTCTCGATGTTTTTATGCACCACTCGGAATCCATTTTTCCCTTTTTCACCTATCACTGACTTCCTTTTTGGAAAGTTCGAATTTATTGCCGACGTCAGCGACATGAACTTGGATAGCATAATGTGCTCTCATCGCTTTTTACAAGCGTCCCGGTCACAGACAATCGATTAAATTTCCGAATTCCTATTGATCAATGAGCAGGAAATGCGAATACCGACGAGCGCACTAAACGAATTATTACTAAGATACACATTAAATTCGCAGTTTCTTTTTGACAACCAAATATACTAGCAAATAGCTTGCGTTGCTATGTGTTCGCCCCTTTGACCACTCTTAGCCGATTTCTTCATGGACCAGCTGAAAATTTAACTAAGCGATCAGATGAAGAAGCTAAGACACTACGATCGCTATGTTGACAACATCTTTGAAATCGTCACAACAGAAACCTATATAGATGCACTCTTAAATGCCGTAAATGAAGCACATTCGTCTATCCAGTTTACATTGGAGGTAGAATCGGCATGTTCACTATCTTTCATAGACGCCCTTCTAAGTCGAATACCCGACGGTAGCGTCCGAAGGAGCGTTTATCGAGGGTAAACCTGGTCTGGAAAATATACGAACTTCGGCAGTTTCGTACCAATCCAACAGAAACGAAATCTAGTCCGTTGTGTGGCGCAAAGGGCTAGGAAAATTTGTTCGGTCGACAGTATTTAGGAGCTTAGAAAGATGCAGGACCTGCTTCGCGAGAACGGGTATCCTGTGGGATTTATCACACAGTAGTAAAGAAAACTCTATTCCACAAAGTCTCCTTTCAAGGGGATGCGGCAAGTGGCCTCTTGAGAAGACATCTTGACCAAACCTTTTCCTCGAACCTTCCCAGCAGCAAGAGTATGGATAATCTTCTTAACCAGCTTGGCGTTACACGGAGAAGGTAAGGATAAGTTGCCAGCTTAGACCACCTCCATGTGCATTTACTCCATTAGTTGCTCCTGCGGAGTAGGTTATATTGGTCGCACGAGTCGGTGTCTATCCAAAAGAATAAATGAACACCTCAGCATGGCTGAGCGAAGGCGAGGATGGGAGGATGAACAGCGCTATTTTCACACCCTGTTGACTCCGGGTGCCATATGGACCCCAACGAAGCCCTCTGTGTGATGCATACGGTCGCATCAAACTACCCAAAGTCATTGGATCAACGTCTGGTAGAAACAAAAGAGCCGACTGCCATTAGGTTGAGGAAGCCGATCTTGTGCGCACAGAGGAACCTCCTGCAGACCTGCACTTAGCGTGACCAATGGCCACTGAACCGCACGCACTCCGCGGCCTCTCTCCCCTCCTCCCGCCCTCAGCAGCTCCACCTAGCCCTCAGTGCCGCCTAACTGACTGTTTATTATTACCCGCCCCCCTATTCACACAACTGAATTGTACGAAAACACGATCAAAATTGATTGCATGTTTTAACTTGTACCCCGTTCCCATATAAATTTGGAAATTTATCGAACGCATGCGTATACTCGCCAACTGGTCTTCTAAATAACTTTTGGGATTCTGCCGATTTATTTCGTCTTATTTGAATTTCATCCCGATACTTAGAAGAGATTTAATCATTTGTTCATACCTGGATGACGAACGCCAATGCCTCCCCACCCTACACCACTATGCTCTTCTCCCGCTAGTTCTGTATCGGCTGAGTTTTGTTAGTTGCAGAGTTTTATTCTATTTCGTTTAATGTTCGAAGCTTTAAGTCCCATGTTATCCCCTCAACCTCTTGCGCCTTTCACTTGCCGCCTTTCCAGGTGCTACTTTAATCGCGCAGTTAAGGAGATTTGTTTTACAATCCAAAAATTGTACTAACGCCTACTTTAATACCTTTATGAGTAGTGATGAGCCATATCGGCTGCGGACGCACCTTTTGAACTGGCAGCTCGCATATCGGCGATGCAGGTAGTTGTCCAATTAAGAGATTCGAGACGGTCCAGAGAAAACCGCTTTACGTACAAACTGCCGGTGGGCGTTAAATCACACGAAGGTCCTCCGTTCTACTCGCCAGAGATATACCGCGTCCACTTTACGCCGACCATTGTCTCTATCGCACGCCACTGCACACTAATTTTGTGACACTTGTCGACCTTTGTAAAGTTTGGCACGGTCGTGCCAAGGGCAACTCGTTTTGTTTACCTCCTGGCCCATGTTTATGCTTCAATCTGTGCAAATGTCTCTGGTTCCAAAGCTTCTCACCCCTCTTAGGTACTGTTTTGTGTGGACTAGCTCCGATGACACCAGAGCTAATCGCGCACTGGTAAGTCAACTGACATATTCTTTGTCTTTTTGTGCCGTAGAGGAGCAGAGGAGGCAAAGGGCTGCCAAAGTTTACGTCATCTAAGTCCTACTCGTATATCGCACCAATTTTCCGCGGCTACGGTTACGGCTTTAGGATCCCGAGGGTGTCAGCGTGATGTTATGGCATCGAACGTCATGGGCGGCCTGATTCGCAATCAGTTTTAACATGAGAGGCCATCACGTGTGTGGTAACGTCTTCTTTGCTTCGGTGGACCCTAATTTAAGGTTGAAAGTGATCTGCTGTCTGGTAAAATTTTTAGTCCACAGTCTGTCTATCTGCATCATATCAGGCAGCTTATTTGTTTATTGAATTACATCTGCATTTCTGTGCATCCTCGCATCCAGCTCAAAAACAAAAACGCCGTTAACGTTACACCGGGACAACACTGTCTTCGTCGATCTGCTGCACCCTACTGACATAGATCGCCCTATTCACACGCACACTTCCATGTGCATCCAAATACAACGAAAATGATATCCGTAACCAAGTCAAAACTCTACAACCCTAGAAACTATGTGAAAGCCCACAGGATTCGTCCCAGCAGCGGGTAGACCACATCATCTCTCTTAACTCTGCGGCCTCTGGGACTCCAAAATCGGGTACAGTAGACTGGGCGTGCAGTGCGCCAGCCTTGGAACCTTTTTGTTGGCCAGAAATTAATTCAGTTCGAAGCCAGTA
This sequence comes from Schistocephalus solidus, assembly GCA_017591395.1. Lineage (NCBI taxonomy): Eukaryota > Metazoa > Platyhelminthes > Cestoda > Diphyllobothriidea > Diphyllobothriidae > Schistocephalus > Schistocephalus solidus. Next base: position 4,389 of record WEDG01003061.1, read on the forward strand.
GTCCCGTGCAGGTCAACGCATAGCCTTTTAGGTATAACTACGATTTTTGAAAAATCTGATTAGATCCTAGCCCGCTGCACGGGGTTTTGTGGTTCTGTTTGATTGAGGAATAGTTCGCATTGGCGTCTACCTTTACCTTAACGATAAGCATGAATGGGCTATAGGATTATACCGGACGGTGCGTGGACAACATTTACCACCTCGTAATACCGCGCTGGCTCATGCCCTTTTTTATAAGCTGCGCCTAAAGATGCTGCCGTTACGCGGTGGTTTATTCGTCAGATCTGTGGGCCTGCTTATTTTCCTCTAAAGGTCGTTCTTCTATCCACCACTCGTGGACTTGTCGATTGGCTTGCGTGTGGTAGCCAACCAACCACGCCCCGACTTCCTGGGGTTCCTGTCATAACGGCCTATGAAACCTAGGCTCGCACCAACAGCCTCCATCGACTTCTGAGGCTGCTTCCCTGTCGATGGAAGCTTGATTATTATGTCTGCTCTATCTTTTCTGTGTTTAACTAGACTCCAACCATTAACAATGATAGTTAAGCACACTAACACTTGTTGCAAATATCGATATGCCTCGTTGAACAAGATTCGGACACCAGCATGCACATTAAGTCCTAACCATCACTTAAACGACGAATCTAATCTAGCTAACATTGTCATTGTCGATTACGCAGGGTGAGCTGTTATCAATACCCACCTCCTACCGCCCTCTTAATGTGTCTTGTCATTATGAGCACAAAGAATGGCATTACCTCGTCAACGTCACAAACCGTCACATCTACCCATAGAACACGAAAGCAGAGGTTAATGGAGCTGTTTGAGCATGCTAAAGACTGCGTTCCAACCTAAAGCAGTTAATCTACCGGTTTTAAATACATACATTTTAACAGGTTGACCGTTCACAGGAAACGACCACTACTGTCACGAGCATTCATTGTCCACTTTCGCCTGAATCGATTCATAGCTGAGGAGGCTTTCGCAGCATCCATCTCATTTTCTCTCACATCCACACTGCACCGTTGGTAAGAAAAGTAGATAATTGGAGATGGGCGTGAAGGCAATGGCTGACATGACCAAACCCACTTCAGCGCCTACCATACACGCGACTGAAACATACTTCAAGAATAGTTTCAATTTTCATCGAACAGGGTCGCAGTTAAGCCCGTATTAAGAAAGAATCATTCTCGCCGTCCCTTCAGTCCTGAGGGGAGCAGAGCCAACCTGTCAGTTAAAAACCCTCCGTGCCACGACTGCTAGCGTGTCGTGCTGGTTTTAAAGCCGGCTGGTGCTTGTTTACAGTGGGAAAAATAAGCGTTGAATCCGAGCTAAAATGAACCTGCTCAGGGTGCTATCATAGGCATTGTTTCTCATTGATGATTGTGAAGCTTTGCTGAACCGGTAAATGGCGAGACCAATTTCGAGTATTTCTCGAGACTAACTCAACTAATTTGATCCTTGCACACTGGCTACACCTACGCCCGTAGCCCGTGTATCCTAAATCAACTTTCTGCTCTCAATCACTACCTGAAAACAATTATCAGAGGTTCTATTTACTCTCCTCTCCCACTTGGCCTTTCTTAAGTCACCTTGTATTTTCACAATTTGTCCTACAGAATGAGCGCGACGTTTCGGTGCGCCAGCGTGCCGCAGACCTGCTTTATGCAATGTGCGATCGCACGAACGCACAGGCCATCGTCGGAGAGATGCTCTCTTACCTGGAAACAGCAGACTACTCTATCCGTGAGGAAATGGTTCTCAAGGTTGCCATCCTCGCTGAGAAGTACGCCACTGACTACTCATGGTACGTGGACACCATCCTCATGCTTATCCGCGTGGCCGGCGATTATGTTAGCGATGAGGTCTGGCACAGGGTGGTGCAGATTGTTGTCAATCGGGAGGACGTGCAAGGTTATGCAGCCAAAACCGTGTTTGAGGTGGGTACTTGCGTCCGCCCCTGTCTCCTTCCCCTCTGCTCCCTCCTTTACCAGTACAAACTGTGTTTCTCTGTCACCCTTCACTGTATTTTTAGGCCCTAATGGCCCCTGCCTGTCACGAAAACATGGTAAAAGTTGGCGGATACATCCTCGGTGAATTCGGGAACCTGATCGCTGGAGATGTCCGTTCTTCGTAAGTCATCTTCCACCCTTCCCCTCTTTCGCCGCCTTCTACTTAAAAGCTAAAGATGGGCAACAAATATTCTTTTTACCCTTCAAGTCGTGCCTTATTTTTACTTGTTCCACGCTGCACCATTTTATTTAGTCTGAAGGGTATTCTAAGATCTCCGACTTTCTCCTTTTTGAAATTTGTCAGTGACATCTCTCAGCTTATTCCTCTTCCGGGTTTCATGCATCACTCATACTCTTTCTTTCCAGTAATCAAATAGTCGTTGGCTTCTTACTGGGATGTCTCCCTTGGCTCTTCACTAGTTGTGTTCGTTCTTACTACTCTCATTGAGGTGTATGTATTGCACAGATAATCTTATCTTGCGGTCGTTTTATAACATCTTTATACTTGACCGCGAGATAGTAAATACAGTTTAACGCTAATACTGAGGTTTATACCGTTCTTTTTTATCTTATACACAGCATGATACATTTTACACCCAGGATAGTTTGTGTGCCCGCCAAAGAGGGATGTTTTTAGGGCTGTCTTTTGTCCCCTGTTCTGATTGCCCTTTTGCAACAAAGCCAGACAAGTAAAGGGCGGCTTATTTCATTTAGATACAACCTGATAATATGCCCCATTTTCCTCCCCCGGTATTACAACCTCACATGCATTTGCGGTTCTTCTGGCATATAAAATTTTAGTGCTTTCCAAATTTGCCGTTGGCCCCCTGAAGGAGAGGATTTCAAGGAGAACCGCTGGCCTTATTTAGTAATAAAAACTCGTACTAGTCACCATATGAAATAGCGGACTTCAGTGGGCAATAGAATAATGTGAAGCAACTAGGTGGTGTGTTCTTCTAAATTTTTCCTTTACGAACTTGTATAGCCGCCTAAACAGGACACGGGAAAAGGAAATGCCCATGATATATGTGGCTTTGCGTTTAATTCCATGGAACTTATGTTCAGGACTAAGGTTAAGTTTAAGGGTTAGGTTTAATTTTGCGTTTAAGGTCAGAGTTGAGGTTAAGGTCATGATTAGGCTAAGGTTTAAGGCTATTATCGTTTTAACTGTAGGGTTTAGGTTTTCGATAGGGCTAGTGTTAAGATTAAGGTGACAGGTTAGATTTATGTTAGGGTTTTTGTTAGCGTTAAGACATGGGTATATGAACGCATTCTGAAATTCACCGTAAGGCCACCTATTTTAAGCGGACGCGTCGGTTTTAATTGGTGCACCTCGAATCACATTGAGGTTACCAGGCCATTAGCGTCCAGAAATCGGTACTCCCAAAGTAGGCCTGATTTTAACGCCAAGCCAGACCTACAGGTGATGTTGGAAATTGACGACGCAACTCAGAATAGGCTTGAATTCCCAAGCATTACAGCACTTACTTATGTAATGCAGGACACCCGAACTGTAGGCCTTTCCTACATCCCCCTTGCCTTGTGAAGTCTTAGGCCATTTCGCACCGTGTAATTTCTGCTATTTTATTGCACCTTTATCACTTTTACGTACCTATGAACTAGTCCTCTCATAGCATACTTGACCCATCTGTTCCACTGGCGGTAACCTGGTGTGTTGCCATCGGACATTAGAATGTACCGTTCTTGCCATTTTAGTCCAAGGGTGCAGTTTCAACTTCTTCACAGCAAGTATCACCTATGCACACCAACCACACGTCAATTGCTTCTGTCTACCTACGTGAAAATGATCAACCTCTTCCCCGAACTCAAGGATACTATTGTCGAAGTATTGGCCCAGGATAGTAACTATCGCAGCTCAGATGTCGAGATTCAGCAGCGCTCTGCAGAGTACCTCGCCCTTTCTAGAGTTGCAACTCAAGATGTCTTGGTATGCCTTTCTGGTGATTGCCTCGACTGTCCCTTATCATATTGCCCTTGAGTAGCTAATTTTTATCCTTGGCCTAACTATACCCTCGTTTCAACGGCGTCTGTATAAGATAATCGGACCTTGGAAATGCCGATATTTAATGTCCAGTAGAAACTTCTCAGTTGTTTTGCTGAATAATCTTTCATCGGGATGGTGTGTTGTTAGAGCACCTTGCCGCGATTTATGTTTATTCAACACTTACATCAGTGAATCTACGAAGTTGTGCTCTGCATATCAGCCACGTTGCAAGGATGGGGGATGAAACCAGTTAAGGGTATTCAGTGTATCTCCTGCCCCGATGATTTGGTTTCTGTGTTGGCTTATTTGCGCTTGAGGCATAAGCGCGTGCGCGAAAACAGAATCGGGCGAAATTTAACCAGGACGAACCGATCCCATACTAAATTTCTACCACCAGCGTCATCACTTAGGTCACCCCTCTCATCTCACCCTGTTGCAGGCCCGATGTCATCTCAAAATATGTCAAGATCTGCGCGAAGTTAAGCAAGATCTCCAAAGCTGGTCAGGCCTTCGCCAAGTTTTAACACTTACTCGGGAATAAACGTGGCATCTTCCTCAACGTGAACCATGCAGAATGGAGGCATAGACAGTGTACGAAAATCAGGCAGTAAACCTAAAATATCTTCATCTTAGTTGCCTCGGAAGAGTACTAGCTTTAAGTTAGAGGTGACCCCAAAGGCTGGAGATATAAAAAGTGCGTGTGCTCGACACCCCCTGCTATTTTGAAGCAGGTCTAACTGCAGTTGAATGGTCATTTCGTGAAGGCCAGTCGAAGAGACTAATCCACCGTGAAGTTTTTATAGGTGCTTGCATTCAATACGAACAAAAGTGACAATAAAAGGGCATGCTTAGATCATAATTCCCGTACCCGCACATCACCAGGAGATACGGTCAGCCGCTCTGTCATCATACCTAGAGAAAGCATTTTCAAAACCAAAGAAATAGCGTAGAATAAACTTGAGGTTTCAAGCACGCATGGCTACAGGGCTGCGAACAAACGCTGCCGACATATCTGCAGTGTCAACCTGGCAGGTATTATCCTGGTTGCGCATATTGGAATTCAACGTAATTTCGACGTGATCGATCCATCTAACGCACCACAAGATGCCACCACCGGCATCCTCACTGACGGCACCCTTTTCACCTGTACTCACCGTACCAGCTTTTCCAGGCCAGGTCTGCTCTGTTCAAATATGTTTATACCCTCCGCAACCGGATCACCAGCAGGACACAGAGGCTACTCACCGTCAGCAGTGTGGACGCAGTTCCAACTTGCCTCCCTTTGCAATAACACGTTCTAGTCACGCATCTGTCTGTTCGGTCCAATGCGCATCTTCCGCGGAGCGATCGGAGACCCAATATCTGGTCTTGAACACCTGTTGAACGCGTGACATTCAGCTACCACACGGGTCATACTTGCACACGCGATAGTAATCAGGGACACAGCACAGCCTGAGCCCCCTTGAATCACGTAATTTGGAGCACACTTAAACTATGCGTAGGTTCTTTCGCAAATCAACGAACCCGCGTCAACTATCAGCAAAACATCAATCACCGACCATGCAAAAATCATGTGATATACTTCGAACGTAACTATTCTGGGTAAAATGGATGTGTGTTCATGCCCGCACCTCACTTCTGCATGTTGGTAAAGTCAACTCCTATGTTTGTTGTGTGTATGTAGACGGAAGCTGTGCCGCCACGTCAGCCCTTGCGTTTAATCTCACTGTCGGTTGGAAGCGAGGCTCGAACGGACAACCAGTGTATGCTAGAAGGTAGAAGGATTGAGGACAGTTCCGATTAAGATCCGGCGTTTAGTGTTACATCAACGAAATCCTCTTTGGAACTATCATAACGCGCTAACAGTCGTCACTTAGGAGGTTGCCCACTGAGAGGATAACTCGATTCTAGTCAAGTCTGAGGGTCAGGATGCAATGGCTTCGTCTTAATGTTGCGTTCGGTAGACTCTCCGTTTGGTGATGCACGTAATCGCTCACTGGGTCCGGCTATACTCGTGGATACGGACCGAGTAGTGCGTAGTACGTGCAAACCAGCTGTCTGGCTTTGTCAGCCACTGAACCAATGCCCAACTCCTCAAGTTCGTCTTGCTATCGGAATGTGGTGGTAGATGCATGGATCTTAATACTGTAGTCGGACATCTTTTCATATTTTGAGCATGTTACTCTTCGTTCCCCTCACAAGCTCAGTGTTGCTGCCCTCAATCCGGCGCTTTTACCAACTTAGAGGCGTTGAAGAGGGGGTCACCTCAAAGCCTGGCTCGACACAATTCGTCAAGGCATGGAATTGATTCTTGAACCTGTGGTATTCGGTCTTCGCCCATGGCGAAGCGGGTGGGTTGAACTTTCCGGCTCTGCTGCCGCGGATCGTCATGCATGGAAAGATACAGTCCGTAACATTATCGAGGCCGGCTAAATGAGGCATGGGGTGAAATCGTTTTGTTCCGTTCGTTAACTCCCAGTAGCTAACTAGCATGCCCCAGCAGTATCTTCCCACAGTCTACCCTTCTTGTGAAATGGAAATTTAAACATTTCCGGGTCTTCCAAGTGTAGTCGATTTCAGATTGGGAATAATCAGTCTTTACTGGTTGGTCTAGCAGCCATTGAAGGCGATATATTTGTGGGTAAAAGGCTCTTATTACTGTGATGTCAGTGAATACTTAAAGGCACAAGTCATATCTGTTTAATGGTCTTGTGACTTCTACCTCATTTTGATTACAAAAAGCTAATATACTTCCATCACTGGAACTGATGTGGTTTTGCTTTCCGTCTTCAAGTCCACAGAAGTATTTTTTCTCCTAACGCATTACTCGATTGTGCATTAGAGTATACATTGGGATGGTGGAAGCGCTCAGCCGCAACCCTTTTTTAGTACAGCTCGGGTGTAATCATTTCTCGCACTCAACAGGGACCAACTTTCACGTTTCTGTGAGTGACATCTGGCATAATCAATGACCTGAAGCATTATTTGATTGCTTACGCACCCATTACTAGTAGCTTAGACACAGCCTGGTCATCTTGTTACCTTTTATTTTACACTTTGCCATCTGCTCGCGACACGGGCTGTATCGATGTCTGGGCGGGGGTTTCGATACCTAACACTCATAACATTTGTGCAGCTTCTCGTAATCATTGTACTGGCTCTCTGTTTTCTATTCATTTCGGTAGGCAACTGTACTAGAAGAAATGCCTCCATTTCCTGAACGCGACTCCAGTATCCTGGCCAAGTTGAAGGCTAAGAAGCCGGCTACAGAATCAATATCTGGACCTAAGACGGAACGAAACGCCCAAAAGTCGCCAAACACAGCAGCTGACGCGAAATCCGGTGTCACTACTGTAAGTCGTGAACCCTTAAATTTTTCCATGAATTTATAAGAAACTTGGATTTCCTCAAAGTTATCCTGTTGACTATCGGAAAGAAATTCCTAACCTTTAAATGGCTTATCCTGCTCATTATACCAAACTGACTATCTTAGAATACTAAATTCGTTTCCAAATCATGGAGTTCTCATGCCATTTTGCTTCCAACGAAAGAGGAGAAAATCTATTTGCAACCAGGTTCGTTTAGTTTCCAAACCGACTACTTGTTCTCTCAGATCTCGCTTTTTCACGCATGACATTTTTAGAAGACCATCAGCAAACTTGCACAACCCCCGTTTTCGTTCGTAAAATTTTCTTTCTGATCCCTTTTCCCGATGTTATATATTTCAATTGGGGGTTTTATGTCCCCATGTCTGACTTTTGCTAGCTGACGTCTGTTTTTCTAAGAGTTGGTAATAGGTCATGTGGACACCGCAACTCCAAATTCTAAATCGATAATTAGTAGTTTACCGATACAAGCGAAAATGCGAGCCCCAGGAGTAATTGAGAAGAATTAGATGCGATCGCTGGGAGAAGAGCTTTATTCTTCAGCCGCCTTCTTGCGCCACTTGGAGTTAGAGACGCATACAGACCGGAGGCCACCATTCGACGTCAGGTAATGAGACCAAACGACCCACTTTCGTGGTAAGAAACATTTGGAGTTGTTTATCGGATCTGGTGCGGTTGCGGGCGAAGCAAATACGTCGGAGAAACCGGAAGACTGCTTCGGACGCAAATTGCCGAACACGCGGCAGCAGTCCGGTGAAATGTCGCCAATTCTCAAGTCGCGGCTCATTTGGCGATAACCAGCCACAAATTCAAGATCATCAAAGCCGAATTTTTTTTTGCAAGAGTTGATAATCGCGGGAGCCGCGAGTTGCTTACAGGCTCTCAGTATATTAACAAGTACAATGATCTACCCAACCCATATTCGGTGTTGCGACTCAGCTTGGCCAGAGCAATAAGCCACTCGGGGAGCGCTCAGGCGCACACATTTTCCAACGCCAGTGCGGGTGATCCAGATGGTCAAGCAATCATCACGCCCCCCCCCCCCCCCCAACACGGGTGATTAAATTTCAGCGGATAACGACCCGCATGCCGGCCATCAAACAATTAACGCACCAGAGCGCAGTCGTGCTAGCTGAAGAGGGAGGCGTTAATTGCCGTAGGTGTGCAGTAGCATAGCGACGGCATCCTATAAATACTGCAACTCCCTGTGTACGAATTATCCGTATCTGATACTGTCTCTGATGATGGGTTCGAGTTTGAATCCGAAACGTCAGGCGAATAAAGCTCTTGTCCCAGCGATCACATCTTTTTATCAATTAGTAGTTTCCTGGTGTTACATTCTCGTTACATGCCGTACATGTTGCCCATGGAGACCTCTTCAGTTATTTGAGAGCTTTTTTGTTTGAGCAAAATAAAGCTATTTTCGCAGTGCTTCTGTATTCCCCTTTCGTTCATTCTCCTTTTCTGAGCTCCGGGGGCAGTCGATCGTTGATCTTTATTTGATCAGTCCACATCTATGAACAGCAGATCGTAAAAATCAACGGTTGGGCACTGTAATATGAGTCCGCCGTATTACAACTAGAGTTGAACTAAATTCCAGGGGAGTAGGGTAGGGTTAGGTCTAAGGATTAGTGCCGGGGTTAGGGTCTGGATTAAATTTAGGAGACGGAAATATGTACCGTCCCGGAATTTAGCGCAAGGAAACCTATATTACCGCTGTGAGGGGGGTTCGTATTTCCGTGTCCAACCAAGTCGACTACCTCTCCCTCAGTCAGCATCCTGGTGTCGATCGGTGGCATTCGTTTCGCTTTTGTCTCCCTTTAGTTTTAGTCCAATAGAGGGGTCAAAGAGGGAAGTTAGTCGGGGCATGTCGCCTTCACCTCTCTACCACTGTCGTTCTGGGTCTGTCTTTCTTCGCCGTAATAATGAACTCGTACTGCCTTTTAGTAGCCCATTGTAGTCATCCTCGGATTGTTTGACTTGAATACAGACAGTGGAAACCATCGTTCAAAGCTTTTACTCAGGTAGGCCGATATTGTAAACAGTAAACTGTATTCACTGTTTTCTAACTTGTACACAACTTTAGCCAGTAAGGCACTCCGAGGGTAGAGATTGGCAGGATATTCAGAGTTTCTGCATCTGTTTTTTGCCTCCTATTGGGATTCTGAACAGTTTTCTTACTTAACTTCAACCTTACTGGTCTTGCTAACCGCGCACATGTGCAACCCTCTTGTCTTTATTTGCGAGTCCAGACGAAGGATACTTCCAACGCTGGCAACCTTGCTATCGAGGGAGACCTTCTTGGCCTTGGTATTCCCTCTCCGACACCCGCAGTGTCATCATCAGTTGGCGCGGCCGCTGGCAGTGGTATTAACGCCCCGAGTAACGCATCGGATGCTAATTTACTCATTGATATCCTTGGCAACGGCATTATGGAGACATCTTCCGCCGTACCCACTGCCCCTATGAACCCATCAGCGAATACCCTTGATTCAAACACTATCATGCAAGTTCGCGGTTAGGAGCACTTTCTATATCTTTCCATTTCTTCTTTTTTCGTATTAACAACAGATATGCCTACGTCGAAATCTCGACTGGAAAGAAGAAGAAGAAGAACGTGTGCTCACTAGAACGGCCGTCGTATTAGTCAGAGCACATTACCACAGATTTTGACGTGGGCATCCTCTGGGTGGCTACTATACGTACCACAAACATGCAGCTGAGGGGCTGGCTGGAAGCAGGTAGCAGTTGGGTGCAGTTTATTGGGTCTCATGTCTCGACTCTCCATTATGCAAGCCGTACAGCATGACAGCATGTGCCCCGGAGTACGTGAGCACAAACGGTTCGTTTGGAGGGGCGACCAACTGTATCAAGTCGTTACCTGCATTCTGGTGGAATACCACGCATTCGGATTCTTGGGCACGCGAATAATGGCGTGGGCCGGCAATAAAATAGGGCGAAAGTTTCTGGAGGCCCTAATCGCTAACGCCAACTTCCTAATCCAACCCATTGATATACCCGTTGCCATCATGCCTTACACTCACGCACTCCAGATCCCTGAAAAGAGCTCATGGTCACCGCACTAGGAGCTCAGTCACGGACACAGCTTTACCTCAGTATTTTCCGACTGCAGACCGGCCCGGTTATTGTCGTTCTTTCAGGGTATTTGCAAGTGGGCTCTTGTATGAGTCTGAAAGCCCAGATTATTACAACTTCAGTTACAGGGATCGTCTGTTCTTAGCAAGAACCCCTGTAAGCGGGTTGATATTGGACTCGAAATATGAGGGAATTAATTTTATTTCTCACCCTCATTATTATTGTGACCTTGTCAACTGCCAATGTTCCATACGTTTTATCGTGCCTGGTCTTGCTGATCTCAATATTGTTCCGTCTAAACAGACGGTAGTGGATCTGCTACACCTGACTGTTCCTTTCTCTCGCAGCAAAGACCGAATGCAAGAAATCTTAGAACCTTTATAGTATCCATATCAAGTCAGCTTTTCAGCAGGTCTCCAATTTCGAAGACAACGATAGCGTTGGATTGAGGACAGTAACACTGAACTCCTGTGTAGGTTGATCTATTTTACGCCTAAATCGCCTCAGCCTTCTTTCTTCAGTGATCGCCTGTGTCCTCCGACGGTTGTCCCATTGGATGCAGATCGTCCTCTCGAGGTAGTTTTTTATTGTTCACTCAACGTATCGTTCTTGGGTAATGACGTCGAAAAATTTTTAATTTTTATCGATCTTCTATGCACAAAACCATGAAGGTTGTTGCAACACATATCCTTTGAACGTTTAAAGATTTTGCCGCACGCCCACTGAGACCTTTAAAGGATTGCAAAGGACTTTTCAGCAGCATAGGTTCGGATGGCAGTGTCGTTTCTATTCTGTCCTTTCAGCGAAAAGCTAAATCGGACCTATTTAAAAATGTCCAATTTTAGTGGATCGTTGTTAATTATGCGATGGACTTTCTTCTGGTCCGAGATGAAGCTCGAGAGTACTTGACCAACCTCGTTCACTCGTGTGCTTCTGGTGTGTCACAATTAGTTATTCACGTTCGTCAAACGTGTCATTGTTTCCCTCACCTTGCATAAAATGCTTTCCACATAGTAGTTTTCTCCTAATGTTATACTGTCTTTTGCCATGACTTCTTGACTTTTTTCCTGCTTCGCTTTTGCTTCCTGCAGGCTTATTACAAAATCTCGAGGAGTTCTCTTTGAAACTGCCATCGTCCAGCTGGGGTTCCGCTGTGAGTACCGCGACAACTTGGGTCGCCTACAGCTGTACTATGGTAATAAGAGCACCGCGCCCTTCACGTCCATAGTATCCAACATTCGATACACTGAGATCTCACCAACTACGAGTTTCAGTCCCCTCAATCTCGATCTGCACCCGACTTTGCCTACCTTGGATCCCGGCACCCAGATGCAGCAGCTTCTCAACGTGGAATGCCTGACTGATTTCAGGCAGCCCCCAGTGCTCTCTGTCTCTTTCTCGTATGTGTCCTTTTGATCTTGTCTCAAGATAATCTTCGTCTATGATCATCCAGCTTTCAGTCGATTTGTATGGCTATAGGACTCAGGTCATTGTTTACATATCCGCATCTTGCTGTCGTATTAATATTTAGTTCGTCATCAGTAGGCATGTGTTCAGTCATCGCTGTTGATTTTTGAGCAACCTAATCTTCTACTGAACAAATTGATGTCAATGTGGGTCATGTGGCCATGTATACTGTGCGCTCGTCTAATCCAAACAACCGTTTTGTTTTGTAAAATTGTTTACAGCAAGCGACCAATTTTCTATTCTCTTATAATTAATTAGTAAATGATACACAGTACAGCTTTTGGGCCTTTTTGCGAACCAAATATTTTGAGGTGTTCTCACTTTGCCCTTTGCCATCTTTCTGTTGTCAGGTGACCTGTTGTTTGCTTGGGACAGCTTTCAAACTGATTATAATACACATTAAATCCAATACCTACTGAATTAATTATAGAACCTAGTCCTGTACTAAATTTGGAGGTTTTATTTCTCATTCTTTAGTTATTGGAGCGATCTATCTGCTTCAGACTAGATAATGTTAAGGGAATTGGCAATATTTTTTAGCGTGAACTGCATTGGCGATGAAATCCGTTTATTTTTGGCTGATAGTCTTTTCATTTTGGTAATTATTATTTCTTTAAATTGGTGCGCAGTATTTCCATATACAGTTCTTATTAAAGGCGTTAGGTGTTCCAAGAATCTTGTGCTTTTAGTCGTTGTCTAATTCACAGTAAAAAAACCAACGACTCATAATCATCTCACAAGTTGTCATGCTTAGGAGTTTTCGCCGTTCGACACTTCCTCCCCTCCCCAGTTTATGAAGTGAATTTCCCGGTCCTATGAAATGCTTACAAAAATTGAATGCCTTACGCTTGTTTTGGAAAAAATATAATGAAATTATTCAGACAAGACAATTATTCAAAAAATTCAGAATTATTCAGACAAGACACTTATTAGGAGAGTCAATGTGGTCCATGCACCCAAGTTAAGTATGGTGGATTGGGGTGGGGGTTAATCCGATCCGTAATGGGACGTAAGTGTACTATTTTTACTGAAACGACTCCTGTGTTTTTTTGTGACTCATGCGTTAAGCAGGGGCATTAAGCCACTCTCGTCTTCACCTTGCCTTACGCTGAAATATAATGGACGTAATAAGAGGAGGTGAGGTAAATGCTGCGCCAGTCTGCCTCATCATAGCCGAAGCCACCACTCCGATCTTGAGTCAGTGATAGTCCTGTTTGTTTGTGCCGGTCGAACTATCTTCGCCTCAAATCTGAACTCTATGTTACTTACCTCTCTAGAATATACCAAAGATGCACTTTTACTGTCTCAGTTTTCACCATCACCGCCAAGAACTATGTCAATGTTTGGCCTAGACGCATTACAAGCGATGACTAACCGCTCCACGCCGGCCTTTACTGGGTGGGGATCGGCCTGGTTAGACATTTCTGTTTCCACCTCTACCAACTTCTGTTGCCGTTGACCAGTCTGCCCCACCGTCTGAACCTATTGAACCGCAGATTATAGTACTCGACCCGTCGTCTGGTAGGTCACATCGACCTGCCTACCACTGTGGTGTCAGCTTTTTCAGGGGAATCCAGCGGCTAGAGCGTTCGATAGAACTACTAAAGCTTGGTTGGAGCGCAGTGCCCTTGACTTACTAATTCTATCACTTAACTATACGTCACAAATTCACTTTTCTGCTTGTTCTACCTGCTTAAATCCAATTAGAATACCCATGAACAATTGCTTTTTTCCTGTGCACTAATTGCAATTTCAATCTACTCCCAATCTCAATAAGCATTCAGAGTTAATGAAAATTCATTCGAACGCCTCTGTATCGTTCTTAAAAAGTTGCTTCCAGTACCTTCACTCATCATTCAAATAAGCACTTCGATCTTATGAATATTTAATTCGTCGATTACGCTAAATGACCTGCGTATAGATGTTTGTCACCATTTGCATTTTGGAACCGAGGAAGGAATAAGCGATCTCTGTAGCAAATTTACGACGTGACTCACCGTCCGAACAGTTCACTTTACTGTGTTATCTGTGCAAAATCTAGCAGTTCCGCTTGACCCCTATATTGATTTTTTTCATTTTCAGTGTATCGACTGTTTATCCCCAGCTGAATAGTTTAGTAGCCCCAGTAGTTACTTGTCTGCGGGTTTAGTCATCACTTTGGAGGAGGGTGGTTGAGCCCATAGGTAACAGTTTGTCCTGATTGCTTGCTGGCTCCCTCGTCAGGTGAGTTGGTTTTCAGGTCGACCTTAGTGTCGTCCTCGTTGGGCTTGCCGCAGCGAGCCCATGCTTTCGTCTGCGAGGTTGCTCTTGTAAACTAGATCGAGATCGATGTTCCAGTTGTTTGAATTGCGCATGCCTCTACTATAGACCGTTGGGCCTTCCAGCTGCCTCGACTCACTAAATTTCATCCCCGCTCATCGAACATATAGTTGATTTCCATGCTCTTTGTGACGAATTAAGAATTTTTGGCAGAGTCGCCATATGGACAGCTGCAGTCTTCATTCAATCTCCCTGCCGTAGTTTTAGTCATCGTAACTTGGCACAGGGAGATTATTTTCCTTCTCAATTTATTAACCCTGGACAGTTAACCTCGCTCGTCTTTTGCTGCTCATTCTCCGGTCCCACCAGCAGTCGCACAGCGGTCAGTGATACAAGCAGAATGATTGTTAACTCTCATCTTATTGCTGATTCATGCATCAACCTCTGCAGTTTGTTAATTGGCTGGGAAAATCAACTCTTAGGGTTGGTCTTTATATAAGCCCCTAGGTATTTAATTAAAATCGCTTTCTTTGCGCTACCCTTTGCCTGTCATTTTTCTATTCCCCCTTTCTCATGATCGCCCTCATTTAATTGTGCATCTGACTCAGTTGCCCAAACTGTTTTTGTTATGTCCAGACATCTCTCCGTGCCGGTTAATTTCTCTGTTCCTCTGCCAATCCTCCTGGTGAAGTTCATGCAGCCCGCCTCGATGGACCAGGCTACCTTCTTTTCGCGTTGGAAATTGCTTTGCCGGTACGTATAGTCATTCTAGCTCTTATAAATCCTTTCTAATATCTCAAGGTCGTGCGTTGTGGGAGCTCAATAGGACCGTCACTATCCCGTAGAGGGTGTAGTGATGACTTGGTCGTGCTTTTTCTCGGTATCGAAGGCGGCTTGTGCAAGATTTACCTAAATCGTTCTACGTACACTTGACATATTTTAATGAAAAGACAGAGTGAAGATGGCTGGAGACGGAAATGGATGCATTGACTGACGAATCAAAGGTAGCGTCTGTTCTTGTCACACGTACCGGTCCTTGTAAGCGCATAAATCAGCCTTTGGAACACCTGTATGGTTATCTCGTTTAAGAGAGTTGTTAAAAAGACCACAGTAATATGCACCCGCTGCAGTCTGACTAAAGCCGAGTCATCCTGTCAACTTGCAGCCTTCCAAACTGAGATTTTTGTCTCGTGCCAGTTTACGGTGCGTCAGTTTTGTAGTAAGGATATAATGCGCCGTATCTGCTTTTAGTCGACTTTGCTCTCTTCCAGTCCCTATCATATACCAGCCATACGTTCGAATCAGACGGACCGCAGAAGAAATCGGGGACAGTGGCTGATGTGGCAAAAGCCTCCAGTCGATCGACATATACTAACCTCTATAATAAACAGGCAAAGTCTCCGTTAGCAGAAGGAGCGAGGGCACTCACGTGTAGAGGTTATTCAGTACAGAACGCTTAACTGCCGTCTCATGCAGTCGTGGATGTTGGCGACGCCGGCTTATAGATCGACAGTTTTTGGTTATGCCATAGAGATATTACAGGCCGCTTCTATCAGTGTAGGGGCAAGCTTATGTACTCACTGCTCTAGTTTGCATTCGTTATCCCGTAAGACATTGAGGGTCAAGGAGATGGATCAGGCTGTATTTTCAGCGCGTTTGGGAGCGTTTCCTATCAAAAGGTTTAAGCACTAAGCGGTGTCTTGTGCTATTTTAACGGTTGATGGCTACGAGCCTTGCAGTAAAGGACACATCTAGAAGGGGCTTTTTCAGTTCGGAGAAGTACCGAGTCATCTGGCTGCCTTCCGAGCCACGGCCTTTACGCTGTCATTGTGGGCTAAAAGCGCGACAGATTTATGACGGTGTGGAAAACGAACATCGTTTCCAGCCTACCTTTCCCCATGCACCACCGGCATCCCTTCGTAAAACCAAATACAGATTATGAAATTGGACTCAGTGTATACCGTGGCTTGGCAGTTCGACCGTCGCATACTACGATGTCTTCAGCGTGCCCTACAGCATGGTGGACTCGGGTCGTGGATTTACGCATTAAATTATTTATAGTGACAACCGACCTCTGCAGTACCGGTCACACTATCTGCTCTCACCCCTCCCCGATCCTGGTGGCAAGGTTGCGTCGGGACACCGGGGCCAGGCTCAGGCGCAGTGGCCGACTAAGCCTAACAGATCGTCAATGCGTGTCCCACAAGACCTGGTCAGCGCAAATTGGACTAATTCTTCTCGAAAAAAAAGGGGGCGTCTTGGATCCCATCTGATTGGGAGTCATTGTTGTCAATTTCATAAGAAGCCATCGCAGCATGACTCTCCGTCCTGAGAGGACCGAGTTATACCGTCAGGCCTGATTTAAGCCCTGATTTCTAGCGCGTCTTTAGTGATGATTATGCTGCGGTGCCGTAGGAATGGATGCCGCAGTGTCAACCTCACTATCTTTCCTTCTCCATACGCCATTTCGCTGTCAACGTCGGTGAGCCATCTGATGCTGGGCTCGGGCACAAGTGACTAGCTTGTTCCTAGGCGTGCCATCCACCACCTCTCCCCATATGTGGCATTTCTCATGGGATGCGCGGACTGGGCTCTCCCTGGTTAACCCCTGCCGCATCCTAACCTGGCCCCCGTATTGGCCCAACGAATCTCCCGCGTGATGTGCCGTAGAGGCATCATCTGAAGTTATCTCACGTCAGTTTGATCGTCGTAATCCGACCATGTCCACCGTATGCTCCACATATTGGTGGTGCAGGGATGGTGACTTGTGCGCAAATTAGTTTTCAATGAAATTAGACTTGCACTGCATCTTCTGCAATCTCTATCTCTCTCGTCCCTTAAACGCCTCTGCCCGATGTCAAGACCTTATCAAGAAGACCTTAGGTGGGGTCGGACGCAGATGAATCATCTCCCACGAATTTGGAGAGTGGGGTGCGGTAAGAGCATGCACCTATGCGAGCCCATGTTCGGCATTTGTTATGAGACACAGTCTGTTTTCTGAAACTCACAACACAATATCATCGGTGGTTTCAGAATTGCAAGAGTCATCTCTTAAGAATGCCTCATCGAAATATTTGTTGCCTTTACAATTGCTGTCTGCTCTCTCGCCTTATAAATGACAGAAATGTGGTTTTTATTCAGGTCTGATCAAGAATGTCAGCGCACTGCGCCCGGCCGACTGTCGGTTGATCCTGAAGAAGTTAAGCAGAAGGTGAGTGCACATTGCGCCTCTTTTCTTACTTACTCTCCTGCATATTCTGAAACTCTTGTACTTCCGGCTTAGTCTTTTAATCCATCCTAATTAATATCCTAAAAGCGATGCACAACCCATTTTCTTTCAATTCTTATTACATTAAGTCTTCACAGACTCTTGCGTTTAAAGATCTAAACTATTTGGACATTGAAAAAAAATCCAGTGGACATTTGAATTTACGAGTGCTCATACGCCCGTTATACGATGGCGCATTGATTGCAAGGGAATAAAACTGCTGTAGAGGAGAGCAAAGGTTGGATAAAATAGTCGCTACTGCTGAGAAGGTACACTGATCTCTCCTTGACCGTAGGGTTGCGTTCCAGGACCACCAACCCACCTCCCCTCCCCCCGCGAAAGGCCGAAATCCGCAAAGTACAACCCATTTGCTTATATGGTTATTTTTATTTATTTTAAGCCCTTATAAACCCTCCCACCTTCTTATAAATATTTCTCACACAGTTATACAGCGTAAACCCTGTATATTCTCTTAAATATTGGGTAAGATTCGTTGGAATTATGCATGTAAACACACTGTTTATGCACTACTCACATTATTGAAGAGTTTTATTTAATACCTAATATAGCCATCCGCCAATAGTGTCCCGCATATGAAATCAATCGGGAAAACCAACTGAGGAGGCATTTACCAGAAATAAAAACCTCAACTGTCCGCAGCAATCTGCGAACCTGCGAAGAATTCGTGGTGTGTATTTACATTTGTTTGCACATGAAATCCGCGTTATAGCATAGTTACGAATGTCGAAGTGCGCTATAGCAAGGGATTACTATTGTTGAGTTTCTCACGCCAGCATTCAACTTTGTCCGAGATGTCAGCAACAAGGCCGCCATTAACATCGCGAGCAGGGTTACTCCATTCAGAGGGCCTGCTGCTAACTTGGCAGATAATCTGATATATTTTGACTGTCCCGGACGTTTGAGGTCGCTATTACAGCCCAATAATCCTTGTTTTCATATCTAGCCGACTGTGCCCCATTTTCCAGAGTTGGCGGAAGGAATGCTCGTTGCGGGACGGGGCTCGAACCGTTTGGATAGGCACCTGCGATGTCCTTCCACTGATCCAACCATCTTGGTGCTCCTAGATTAGCCCAAGTATTTTCTCAGCGTCTTTATAGACTGATGGCTTCCATTCTGACAATTTTTTTACTATCTTCTACTCTTGTTGTAAACTCAGACTGAATTTCTCTGCTCAGGACCTCGGCGTGTTTGTTTGTCCTAGTTTTTCGTCATCAAGACGTTTTGCGCGGAACGATTTGAATGCGAATGGGAGAACGATAGCACGATCTGAGCTCAAGGCTCTTGCCAATTTCGTTGCCGTGCGTCGATCTGCTATTGTGAACTTAGCTGTGGAACCTTGAGCCTTTTGATCATCGTTTAAATAACAGATCAGCCGAGTTTTATGATGGTCCTGAATGCACTTGTTGGCGACAGATAGTCGGTTCCGGTCGGCATAGTCCAGCATTCGTTCATAATTGTCACAACCAACCAAGCCTAAAGCGGTCAAGAAAGCATTTATTTGGAGAGTCGCCTGGTCTAGTTCGGTCATCCCAGTCCGCAGTGACAATCGGTAGATCATGCCAAATAAAGGCTTTACTTATCACACTGGTTTTCAGCTGATATCGGTGAGTACACTGAGACGACAGAACTTTTTGCAAAGTGACACTTTATTTGTGCGTAAGTTAGCCAGTCATTGACTTTTTTCCACACAAGTAGTGCGGGCTTTGCCTGTTTCGTGAGGAAGATCATCCCACAGTGTTTACAAGAAGAGTGGCCTTGCTCGATATTGTACAGGGTGAAGTGCGAGTTTGCTCCCGGTATCTTTATTTCCAGAGCGTCTGGGTCAGGGACTCGGACTTTGGACAAGCATCAGGCATCCAGGTTTAACTTATGAGACAGCGCACCGTCAGACATTATTGACTAGGGTCCATGAACGTTCGCACATTCCAGCACTCCATGTCAAAAGTATTTTCCCGATTTAGTAGTCAAGCTCACACACCATTTTCCGGCACCAATGGACCCGGGTTGCGGAGCGCTTCTGTTCCCGCAGATGCCGTGGCATGGATCGTAACACTTAAATCCGACATATTTGCTTAGTATGGGTGGGTCCCCAACAGCCGCTCGGATTGTTTGCCCGCGGTTGTCTCCACTAACCCTTCGGTTTCCGAACGTTATCACAGGGCACTGGTGGCAAACGAACTTCATAGTCGTCATACTACATTGTTGTGTTATGTTATAGGGAAGTTGGTGTGTCAGACCTAGGTGCCTCTGGGAGCGTGGTCCGCTTGTCTACGGCTGCTTAGTCGCCAGACACGAGAGCCGGCTTCTTTCACAGCTGATCACTGAATGCTGTATCACTAGTCGTCACCCGTGGACGCGCCGTGTAGCCAGCAGTTAGGCTAACGGTTAATCTGTCTGCACAGACTACAATATGATTTTAATGTATCGGACCGTATTGGCTCGAAACGTATGACCCACGTAAGTTGTTGGCTTAGTTATCAGAAGTGAGTAAATAACCCAGAAAACCATTTGAACCAGTCAGCAGAGGTTGAGTTAGGCGTAGGAGTCAGAGCCGCCAATCTTGTTTTTCCCTCTTCATCTACTGCACGACCATGATTCTTTGGTTTTATTGGTTGCGTGTCCTACAGCACGGTGCTCACGTCTTACAGATCATTGTGGTCTGGAGTTGCACGTGGGCTGTACAGCTCAGTCGACTGAACCATATCGTCAGCCGAACTGATCACTCCAAATTTCTCCACGAATTTAGGCAACCGGTCAGGAGTTTACCTTCCGAGCCCATCGTAGCTATAAAAAGTTCGCAGTACAGAAGGAATTCGGATAAAACACCGATAAGACTAGAATGATAATTTTAGCCAGAACAGAGTGAGATGTAAGAGGCCGGTCGATTCTGGATTTCTCAAATCCAGGGTTTCGAAGTACCATCGCATCCCCAAGCTTTTTTCAGTATTTGGCCATGCACCATGATTGCTTTACTTGCTGCTCTGACCGATACGAATAATTATTAGCACTGCGTGCAACTACTGGAATCTTTACCCGTCAATATGCCTGACCACTTCGGCGTTTGACGTTTCTTGTCAAAAAGTTGGAATTGTTGAGGCTTACGATCCATGCAATTCCAGGAATTTTCGGAAGAATTGAGCTTCGGGAGTCGGGGAGGCTAGGAAAAAATTCCGAATGGTATCTTCTTTAGTTTGCGAAGCACAGTTCACTTAGTCAAACATAAATTTGTCAAAATTGCATGTTTCTCTTCTGTTAAATTCTGTGGCAATTGGATTACTCGCAATTCATCATTTTAATCAACGAGTATATCGTTTGCATGAAATTTCTTTAGACATTTACCGTCCACACCATAAATTGTCTTTTCTCGTTTTTCCACTTGACAACGGGCTTTCATCTGCTCGGACTATGCGGGCCCGTTGTAAATATCATCAGACACATCGTGAAATGGCTTAATCCAATTTGCCTTAATTGAGTGAAGATTTTTCCGCGTCTACCTGACAGCTCTTGAGGGTTTTTGATGCCGCAAACCTGTTCACATCATGTAATATTTACAATGAAATCTAGATCCGGCGTCACGTCAGTCTTATAAAATACTTATCTTCACCTTTCCAAGTGAACTTCAATTTTCCGATACCGAAAGGGCTCTCCTGATCGATGTTTACAATCCCTCCTAGCCTTTCCATTGTTCTTCCGGGTGTCACTTCCCCAGGAATCTAGTTCGGTTATCTTCTTTCATTCCAGCTACCCGCCAAGTTCTCACCTCCCCAGAGGTAGATTCAAGTAGTGGGAATACCGAGTCAGCAGCCTTGTTTATGGGTAATGCTAGAAAAAAGTGGGGCTAGTTTTAAATGCGCTTAGAGCAGCTATCACCTCAGTCTGCCCTGTTCTTGTCTGTCTCTGACATTATTTATAGGGTCCATCTACTTGTTGCCTATTCGTTCCCCCTACCAACAGCAACAGAGCTATCTTTTTCTTAGGTGCCAATCATATTGGCGTACGGCCATTGAACTGTAATCTCGCCTTATCTGCTGGTATTGCTTATGCTGCTAACCCGTAACATTGACCTGTATGGCTGACTCACCCTCTGGAGCTTTTTGCTAGACGACATCCTTGGACAACCTGTATTACTTTAGCAATCACATGCTCACTTACGCTAATTTGCAGTGGTGTCACAAACTAACGGTCGGTCACAACTTTTCCGGAATACGTGACAACTCAGAAAACACAGCGCAACCGAGTACATGCCAACTAATCTAGTTTGTTTGCAGTTTCGATTTTTGATTATTCCTTCTGTGAACACACTTTAATGCATTTTTGGCAAAACCCGACCGCTTTTAATTTCACATGCACACATTGATAATACTCAGTTTTGTTTTCGTACTTTCTCTGCTTTAGATTCTGGGTTCCGGATTGGGCCTCCTTCCTGGTATCGACCCTTGTACAACAAATTTTGTGGGTGCTGGGATAGTGCATACAACCGCTCAACAAATCGGAGTTCTCGCGAGGATAGAGCCAAGTGTAAGCCCGCTCTAAGCTCAGTTTTGCCCCACTAATAGCTCCCACTGCAAAATCTTAGCTCATCGGGACACACCAACTTTACCGTCTTAGGCAGCAGATTGAAACTGTGTGTTTATTATGCATATTCCTAGTCCTAGCCTGTATTTTCTTCCTTCTCTTCTAGACCTTACGTGTGACTGTTCGGAGCACGAAATCGACAGTTTCTGATATCGTCTGTTCGCTGCTTATTGCCCAACTCCAATAAGCGGCCTCCTTTTCGTCTGTTCACTTTAATTCGACTACCACGATCGCGCCTACTATCACCTGTTAAATTCAGTATATTTACCTGTGCTGCTTGTGGCGCAATGGGTCGAATAATTGGGTTGTTTCCACCCCTCTCTCTTTGCCTTTCTGGGCTGTATAATGTTGTCTTCGCCTTTCCGGTATGATTCTCCCCTCATTCCTGATTCATGGGTGCTTCTGTGTTGATGTGCTCATTACCGATTTCCCCGTTCCGATTTCGTGAAACAGCATCTCTCACGTTGGCTGTAATTCTTACCACAGAAAAGGAGCTTGAGGTAAATTCAATGGCATTTTGGCCGGGACCTTCTTAGTGGGCGCTCCTGCATATTATGTACCACTAGTCGGTTCACGACCATCCTTTCCCTGTCTTTGTTTTGTTGCACTTTCGGTCGCCCTTCTTTTGGATATTTTATCCTCAGGTTTTTCCATCAGTTCTCATTCGCCTTCTGCTGTAGGTACAGTTGCTCTCTTGTCGTCTTTCTTCTTCCGTGCACTGTGTCTGCGTTGTCTGTCTATGCCTTTCTCTCTTGATCCCCATTCTTATCTCAACAGACTTGTGTCTAGTTGAATTTCTTTGTCTATATCATCTGCATCTGATGGTGTTTCTTCGCCTTTTAACACAGACGCCAACAATGACTTAACCCTTTTTTCGTTCGTCCCTCCGATTGTACCAATACATAACTTCTGACCGACGAAAAGTCTATCCCCGTTGGATGGGTGTTCGTCGTTCGAGAAGCCGTGGCTGTTTGTGTACTGACCGGTCCTCATTTGTCCCCAATAAAAAGAATGGGTTTTCCTCTGGTCTCTCCGGCCCGGTTTTCGAAGCTACTTACGAAACAGGGCTACTGTCACACTTCTATTTGTTGTTGTCTGATTTGCGTGTCTTTGTTTCTGGCATCATTCAGATCCCTGTGTTCGTGTATTTTCAAGCCCACCTCTGTCAAGTTCGGTGTTAAGGTCTCAATCATCAAACTGTGCACGCTCCCGACTCTAAAACAAGCGCTTATGCCATGAAGTTTCTACAGATTTGGCGGGGACTAAACTTTCCAGTGTCTTATAAGAAGGTTATCGAGGTGTTCATAATGACCGCGTCAGCAAGGATGCAGTCTGAGAAACACCCAATAGAAATTCCCTGACCCTTGTGCAATGACCCGCTTTACGCACAACCATTCTTCACAGCGTACAAGCTGCGACCGAGTGTAGGACCTAATTGAACCATTTGGCAGAACAAAGACAAGTGGTACCGAGATGGCTATTTCTGTTGCATTTGCCACTTTGGGACAGTCGCACCAGGAACCAGTAAGGACTGCCGTCTGAGCTTGAGTTCAGCTGGTCTTCGAACGAGATGCCTTACCCGTTCAACCGAACCCTCACTATCTAGGCTAAGGTGGCTCTTACTAATATGGCTGTTTTGTATAGCTTGATGGTCCGGGGTTGGCGCGCGGCTAACTGTTTAGCCAAAAACGCCTACCCACCGAATTGTCAGCACTTCTAAATATTTTAAAGTGGTTTGTCTTCTGCAACCAAACGCGGGGTTCTAGGGTAAAGAATCCCCAGCGCTCTTTACCATCAGGTGGGTTTAAGAATGGGTTGTTGACATCCGAAAAGCTATACCTAACTTAAAAAGATCTCAAATAGTTGACTAAATATGTTTCTGAGAAATAGAAGAACCATTTAGGTACATAATTTTTCTGAAAAATGATTACCCTCCCCAGTATTCCCGTTATTATGTACTGTGTGGAGATGTGTGCGCTACTGTTCGCTTGGCATAATACCAATTACTTGTTCCTAAGAAAAGTAAGGCGTAACTTAAGCCTCCGATTCGTTTGCGCTAGCAGACTATCGAACAGCCAAAAAGTTCAGAAAGGGACGCTATCGCTTTGAAAAGATGTTAATCGACCGGCTTTTTTTCGGGTTCTCACTCGAATGGGTCATAAGAGGCAGTTGTGGATAAGGGGTCACTGCGAGAATCGTACCTGACAGTTACACCATCGCGGATAATTACTCCCATCGCTGCGCCACGATGCACAAATGGGCAATTTGCGCACGGAATTCCGTATAACGAAACACTCTAGCGCTGCATCTACCTCTCTTCCCCCACCCATCGTGCTCCGATGGCAAGAAGTTCAAGGTAACCGGAGACAGACATGGTGGTTGACAAAAATAGACATCGCGATCGTTCGCCACACTCCATATATACCTAGATGTCGTTGGTATCTTCTTTCAGATAAGTGAAAACTCCACAAAGGTCACATTCAGGTGAAGCCATTTGCAGTCTGACCATCGAGCCTTCCGGGTTCCGTTCACAAATCAAATGGCCGAGCCTGCCAACCGTTGGTGATGGGGTTGGGCGTGGCGAAACAGCCTTCATCTGAGGCATGTATGGCAGTGAACTATACGCGCAGGCAGATTTCAATCCGATATACTTGTCTTTATGGTACCCATTTGCTCCAATACATCTCTGACGCAGCCGAGTAGAGGGGAGTGGGTCATAAAATAACCGTCAGTCACGAGATTTCCGGAATACATTAGAAAATACAAATCACTGAGTCGACAGATCGACCGAAGATTACGACGAGGTTTACCGTATGCTCCAAGGAAGGGTGGTGAAGGGACGGTGACATGCACAGAATTTAGTTTAAAGCGATAGTACACTTGCGCTGCATCTACCGCACTCTCTCCTACTCCCCCACCTGAACTCGGTGTCATGACAGAGTCAAAAAGACCGGAGTCGGGAGAGGGGCAGGTGGCTGGCGCGGCCGGAGCTACCCCTGGGTGTACCACCACACCTGGCTCGGATCCCACGAAGTGGGAGTACCATAAAGGCCACAGAAAGAAGGAGCCATTGCAGCCTGACTCTCAGTCAGCCACTCCACACAAAACACACATTGGGTTAACCATGCGGTCCGAGTGTTCCCGTCAGTTGGAAACATTCCAAGCCATGGCTTTTAGCGCACCGTGATAGTTTCAAGCGCGTCAGATTGTTTATAGTGAGGAAAATACGCTGAGCTATTGACCTTACTATCTCCCCCCACCCCCACAATCAGACCATCGTCCGAGCCAGTGAGTTGTCTGATGTGGGAGTGGACGCATTGGCTGACGGGTCGGCGTACCCGTCTTCGCGCGCCACAGCGCGACCTGGCCCCCATAATGCACACACCAGGATTCACTAAATCAGGGGATATGGAGGAGCCATCACCGTCTGACTCCCAGTCCACTGGTCAGCCACTCGACTCACACAGCACATACACTGGGCCGACGGCGTGGTTTGGTGTAAGCGTCAGATTGGCAGCCTTCCAAGCCACGGATTCTAGGACACCGTGATATTTTCCGGTACGTGATGAGGGTGTTGTGTATGTATTGGTGTAGGTAGTGTGCACTGGTGTGGCTTAGCCTCCTCAGGCTGTCGTGGAGGCGCAGGTGTCATAATAGGCCCATGCGGTGTGTAAATGCGTGGGAGCAATGAGGGCATTGAAGGTGGGCGCGGCGACTGTATGTCGGAGCCCCAGGCACTGGTTCGCCAGCCTCCGTGCGATGAATTCGCAGGTGACCGACCAGGGCGATGCGTGAGTTGAGGTTGCGGGCGCAGTTTGGGCATGAGAAATCGGGAGAGGCTGAGGGGTGTCATTCTTGGTAGTGGGGGTGGCTGTGGCGGCATGAATGGCAGGAGTGGAGAGTGTGCATGGGGTATCGGTGTTGTCGGCATTGTAGTGAATTCCACTGTCATGGATGCGCATGTGACTGAATAGGCTCATGCGATGAGTGAATGCGCGAGGACACTGAGGGCAGTGGAGGTGGCAATCTCTGCTGTGTGTTGATGTTTCAGGCACTGGCTCAACAGTCTCTACAGTGGATTCGCAAGTGACCGACCAGGCCGATGTGTGAGGTGAATGTGCGGTCGCATTGAGGACAGTTTAGGAGAGAGTCCACATCGCTGGTGGTGGTGGCGGTGAAGGTGGTTGCGGTGGTGGGGGTAACAGGTGATGCGTATTGGGATGTGTTCTCTATGATGATGGGAGTAATGGAAACGTGTGGGAGTGAGGGGTGGTGGGTGTGGGGGTGAGGGTGGTTGAGTCCGAAGGAGGGTTGGCAGAATTTGAAGTGGAATTCGGAAATATCGGATTGTTGGTGCATTGCGTCCGAAGATGTCCGATCAGGCCGATTCGCGCGCGGAAGATGCGTTGACAGCGCGGGCATGTTGGAAGGGCCTGGGCATCGACGGTGTTCATCCGGGGCGCTGGTGACTTTCGTGCCACTATTTTGGCCTTGGCGGCGGGGATGCGGTTGGCCTAATAGATTGTTGAACCATTTTTCACGGATCTTCTCCATGCCGGTCTATCCTGGGCTAGGTCCTCTTTAGGTCACTGGGTTGATTTGCAGTTGCTTCAGCGATTTCTTCAAAGTGTCCTTGTAGCGTCGTTTTTGACCTCCCTGTCGGCGAGCACGCGTAGCGACATCTCCGTAGAAATGTCGTTTGGGTAGTCGCTCGTCGTCCATTCTAACAAGGTGGTCACTCCATCGCAGTTGCACTTGCCCCAGCATGGCGTGGATGCTGAGGATGCCAGTCCGCTCCAGTACTTCCGTGTCCGAGATCCTGTCTTGCCATCTGAGCTTCAGTATTCTGCGTAGGCAGCTTAGATGAAAGTGATTCAGGTTCCTGGCTTGGCTCGAGCAGATGGTCCCGGTCTCCGTTCCGTAAAGAAGTGTTGTCAAGATGAAGGCCTTGTACATCTTCTGTTTGGTCTTCAGGTGAATACCCTGGCGATTCCACATGGAGGCCGGCACTCGGCCGAAGACCTGACTGGCTTTGGAGATCCGTTGGATAATCTTGTCATCGATTCTCTTGTTGCGTGACAGCGTGCTTCCTAGATAAGCGAAGGTTTCCACATTTTTGAGTTGAGCACCGTTGACATTGATTCGGAGAGCATTGTATTCCGCGCTGGGTGGCGGCTGGTGCATGACAACCGTTTTGGCTGTACTGATTGTTAATCCAAAATCGGCGCAGCCTGTGGCAAATAGGTCCATGCTCCTTTGCATGTCCTCTTCCGTCACGGTGTTAACGGCGCAGTCGTCCACGAAGAGCAAGTCATGGACTGTAGTCGTAGACACGCACGTTGAAGCCTGAATACGCCGACTGTTGAGAAGGTGTCCGTCAGTTCTATAGGCGATGTGGATCCCAGGCTACTCATCACGGTAGGCGTTTCATCAGTATAGCCGAGAACATGAGACTGAATAGGGTAGGGGCCAGTACGCAGCCCTGTTTCACTCCGTTGGTCACTGCAAATGCTTCGGATACCGTCCCGGTGTCAATGACGCACGCCATCATCCAGTCATGAAACTGACGCACCATGTGCGTGAACCGCTCAGGACAGCCGAATTCTGCATGTCTTTCCACAGTCCGTCGCGACTCACCATGTCAAAGGCTTTCGTCAGGTCCATGAAGGTAGCGTAAAGGTGAGTTCGCATCTCCTGACACTTCTCTTGTAGTTGGCGGGTGGCAAATATCATGTAGGTTGTTCCACGGTGTCGTCGGACGCCACCTTGGCTTTCCGATAGCAGGCCCTGTTCTAGGTGACCGTTCAGACGATTGAAAATGATACGGGCGAAGATCTTTCGGCGATTTTGAGCAACGAGATGCCTCTGTGCTTATCATACAGTTGCCGGTCCCCCTTCCGCTCGTTAAGATGGACGATGGTCGCGTCTTTGAAATCCTGAGGAACTTGTCCTTGGCGCCACATCTCCTGGAAGAGTGTTGTGAGTTCCACCATCAGCCAGGGCACACCGTACTTGTAGACTTTCGGTGCGATTGCGCCAGATCCTGGTGCTTTACCGCTGGAAATCTGCTGCACAGCCCGGATGGTTTCTGGAAGGGGAGGCGGCAGATCCAGGTCATTTTTCGTGCCCACTTGAGGGAGCTGGTCAACGGCAGCATCAGAGGTGGTTGATGAGCAATTAAGGACACTTCTGAAGTGATCGGCCAGCGCTTCAGAATTTGCGATTTCTTTGTCAGCAGTATTGTGCCGTCAGACCTGAGCAGCGGTGCAGTCCCCTTGATAAAGGGGCCGCAGATGGTTTTTATGGATTTGAAAAAGTTTTTAATTTCATTGCGGTCCGCATACCCCTGGATTTACTCAGCCTTTCGGATCATCCAGGCGTCCTGCATCTCCCGCAGCCGTTGCTGTGGAAGGCGGTGGCATCTGAAGAAGGCTGCTTTGGTGACATCAGTCCGAAGATCCATGTAGGCTCTGTGTAGTCCATTCTTCACGTTGAGCAGGTTGCTGATGTCGGCGTCATTGTCGTCAAACGAGTCCTTGTGTTGACGGCGTGCGCGTCTGAGGACTTTGAGGGCGGTAGACAGGATGACCTTTCGCAGTTAACACCATCGTGTCTCCACATTAGCATTATCATCTGGAGCATGCAGGTCCCCAGTTTCTCGGTTATTTGGTTGCTGAAATCAAAACAGTGAGCAGGCAAATTTTAAAAAAAGAGTAGTTAACTTTCCTGGTGGTCGCTTACCTTGGGGCCTTCGTCAAGGTTGATGTCGGAGCCTCATCTGGGAGATGACGAGGCGGTGATCCGTCCAACCATCGACATCACGGATCGCCTTGGTTACCAGCACGTCCTGTCGATCTCGCCTCCAGACGAGAACATAGTCCAGCAGCTGCCAGCGCTGCGACGGAGGGCGCATCCACGTGGCCTTCTCCTATGTCGGAAGGCGGAAGAAGGTGTTGATCAGCAGGAGATGGTGTTCCGCACGCGTTCGCAGAAGAAGGAGGCCGTTATCGTTACAGCTACCGATACCGTGGGGACTCAGCACTCCCTGCCAGGCAGCGTGGTCCGCCTTGACGCGGGCGTTGAAGTCACCAAGGCCATTTAACTTGTCCTCTTTCGGCACAGTCGCCAGCAAGGCGTGCAGGTCCTGGTAGAATTTGTCCTTCGCCGCATCAGAGCTTGTCATTGGGGGAGCGGAGGCGCTGATGATGTGGCGAACTTGTCTCCCCGAAGAGGCAGGCGTAGGCTCATCAGGTGATCATTCATACCCTGCAGCAGACAGGGCAGACGTCCAACGATGTCGTTCCAGATGGCAACAGCAACACCAGTTTCGCGTCGCTCTGACTTTTCCGGCCGTTCCAGAAGAAGGTGTAGCCGGAACCCAGCTCCTCCAGCTGATCCTGCTCAGAGGATCGCGTCTCGCTAAGTAACAGATTACACACCGACTAATCTAGTCTGCTCACAACTTCCGCATTTGATTATTCCTTCTGTGATGTAAGAGCTGCGGTGTTTCCCATGGATTCTCGCGTATGCGCATATGGCCTGCTAGGTCCATGCGGTACCTGAATGTGAGGATGCAACGTGCGCGGGGAGAGCCTGACTGAAGGGACTCCAGACATGGGTTGGTCTTTGACGGTGCGGTGAATTCGTAGCTGACAGGTCGCTGGCTGAAATTTGCGGTCCCAATGCAGACAGGGTGAAATGTGACTACATTACCGGTGATGGTGAGGGAGATGGTCAATTTAGGGGGTGTCGATTGAGCTAGGGGTGGTAGCATTTGTCCCTTTTTTTGCATCGGCCTTCCCGTAGAAATGAGCACTGGAAAGCTGCGAGTTTGTTGATATTACTGATGTGATGACTGTATGCAGCGAGAACTGGATTGTTTTGGTTGGCAGCCAATGCTTCGGAATATTTCCGTAGAATCCGTCACTTGCCTTGAATGCGAGCTGGTAATGTGGACGCGTGCGTATGGGCTGGGTTTGTGTACTATTGCCAAGGTCCTCATATATTGTTTATCAATTTCTTACGGCAGCGCGCCAGGTCTATCAGGTCTCCTGATCCATTTATAGATCTTAAAGTTGTGACTGTAACCGCAACTTCGTATGCCTTATTTGCGATCACCCGTAGACTGTTCTCTTGCGCATCTGTTATCCGTCCATCGTCATGACTTGGCCATTCCAACGCTGTTGTATTTGCCTCATCATGATGCCGATACCGAGGAGTTGAGTCCATTTCGGGATTTCAGTGTAGGGAGTTCCTTTCTGACAATGAAATTTCAATATTTTACGGAGGCAGATAAAGTTTACTTGGTTGCGTTATTAATGCGAGTCGAGTTCCTTCGACATTTGCCATGGGCCCGTTGCAGTCACCAGATGTCACCAATGGATATATGATCATCTACTTCTCTGACTGTATGGCCAGGCAGAGGTTCTTGTGGCAAGAGAAAAGAACTCCATGCTCTCTTGCACATCCATTTCCGTCGTGATGCTGAACGTGCGGTCATGCGCCAATCAGCAGTCATGGAGACTGACCTCTTAGAATTGCGGTTTTGTCAGGTTTTGTCGAATTCGGAGCATATGTCCTTCAGTTCGGTATGCGACGTTGCTTCTTGGTCGCTCCCCGCGGTAGATGTCCATAAGCCTGGCAGAGAACATGAGACTCCAGACGGTGCGGAAGAGTACGCAAGCCTGCTTCATCCTTTTTTCCCCTTTAATGTTTCAGATAGTTCCCTATTATCCGTGACGTAAGCCATCATTTTGGCGTGTTGTTGTCGCACCTTCTCGGTAAAAAACTCACGGGACTACAAAATTTCGGAGAGTTCTTTCGAAGTCAATAAAAGTTGAGTTCATTGAAAATTTGTACCAGTTCTACAAAAATTGATACGAGTCTGATTCGCACTTCTTCCCATCCTTCTTGTAGTTAGTGAGCGATCGAAAGTTTCTCTTGCTCCAGGTTATGGCTTAGCTGCTGATAGGAAGCGAGGAAAGACTTTGCCTGTGATGGTAATAGAGGAGATCCCTTGTGATTACCCCTCTGTGCGTTTTTGTAAGTGGTTGTGTTTGACGCTCTTGGAGTGCCGGGTAGCTTGACCTTACCTCAATTTCTGAAATATCGTAGTGAATTCGTCCATTAGAGGACGCCAGCCATACCGATTTACTTCGGTTGGAATTGAGCCAGTGTACCATATTTTTCCACCGAACTTTTATTGGATAGGTATTATAGTCGCTTGTAGTGACCACAGTGTCAAGGTCGATGTTGGTTTCCATTTGGGGAGTCTGTTGATTGCTTGACCGAACGCTATATATTTTTACTTCTGTCAGGAGAGTTGTTCCGTTGGACTTACGCTGTTGCGCAGTTGCCGTCCAACTGCTGTCGGTGGGCACGACGGAGGACCTCTAAGTCGGTGGTGTGGATGACGTTTTCTACTTTCTTCCATTGTGTCTCAACGGTGGTGATCTCTTCTAATGCTTGTATTTATTTCAGATCAGAATTCGTGCGATTACTAATATTCCGTCGAGTTATACTACTAAAAATACGTGATGTTTGCTTATCTTGCAGTCACCTGTCACGTTGCAGTTGGAACCCCATCTTTGGTACCATGGTTCCTTAAGCAGCCTGCACGACGCGAGCAAGGGTTTGTCAGTATCAGCTTCTTCCGATCTGGGCGGCGAAAAATGTGCTGGTTAGAGGAATATTATGCTCCGTTCGGGTCTTTATCCATATGGGATAATTTCCATTCCAGCTGCCGATATTGTGGTTACGTAGCGCTAACATCTAAATGGATGATCTGTGGTTTCGCGGCGTCTAAGTCACCATCGTCAACCAATTAGGCCGACTCTGGTACAGTCGTCACGACGGTGCACAGTTTTACCCAGGAGGTGGACGTAAAAAGTCCCGCCAGCCGTCGCTTAATTCTCAGGGACAGCCAAGCCTAGGCGATCGTTGAGGTCCGAGGGTAGTCAGCACTTCCGAATCATAACGTTCCTGATAATAAAGGTCAGTTTGACATCCCTCTATCCTGCAGTTCACTGTCCACCCCAAAAGAATGTGTGTTCCCCATTAACTTCCTTCATTTGTTTTGTTCGGAGGAGCGTGTGCACTGAGATTTAAATGTTAGCTAATATCCACTCAGTTCTCAGTCAAACATAGTTCTCCTTAATTCTGGTTAGTTGCCAATATCAGAGGTGAGGAGAAATTCCAGGGTGATTTGCTCTGACGGGCTTGCAGGAGGCATGGTTATTCGGATTATATTGCTGTTTTATTTGGTGTTCTGATCGATCATTTTTCATTCACAAACCGTGACCACCTCTCAAATGGTGTGTTTTACCACACACTTAGAACACGTCCACTAGCCCCTGTCACGAGAAAGGTAAGCAGTGCTACCTATAAACACATCTACTTTGTCATTAGCTGTGGCTACTAAATTTTAATTTTAGGTCATGAGTTTTGTGGGACAGCAAAGAAAAACGTTTAAATATAAGCGCACGAGTTTAAATACTAGAATTCAAGACCTACGAACGAACGAAAAATACGAAAACCGAGAGCAGTGTTTAAATATTTCAGGCGATCCACTCCCAGTCCGTGATAAACAATCAAATTGGAGGAGAAATTAAGAAGAATATTTTGTTAAATGTGACTCGTGTGATGGCCGTGGCCAAACATATAATGGAAGTTGACAACTATTATACCCCAAGCCCTAACCCGAAACCTGGGTCTAAAGCAGAACCTTGAACCTAATCCCCTAACCTTAATCACAAAGCCTTACCGTAGTCCTAGCTATAACTTCGAACCATATAACTTAACCCTAACCTCTTGCACTCACCTTAGCCCTAAAACCGAACTCTTCTCCTAAGTCACAAGCTAACTGTAATGGCAAAATTTTAATAAGGCGTGACGTGGAATGGGTGAAACGGAAGGGGAGTTAATTTAAGCCTTACAAAAATGAAATAAATAAGTTTTTCACTTGACTAAATTGTGAAACCCTAGACCATCTCGGGAGGATTAGAGCCTATGACGGCAAGGGGAAGACTGTAGTAGAGCTAATGCTTTAAACGCCTGAGCTACGAGGCCCTACCTGGAGCCTAATGTCTAATCACAATTGTGTCAAATTAGCGCCCAGCCTACCGCAGCGTATGAAATCCGCCAATTCGGATACAGTAAGCTAACTGTTCAAGCAGGATATCCTAGCGATCAATCTGGAATGCACCGGATTAATGCCAGGCACAAGTGCTTAGTATGCAGTTTTAGCAGCTTTTAATAGTTCATTTTACCACTGAGTTTTTTCTCAGTTGTGTCAAGTAAATTATCCAAGTCTGCAAAACCCCACTACTAGATAGGTATTTCTTAGAACTAAGGACTAGGCTGCACCACATATCCTCCCGTTTCCAAATGTCTTAAACCGGGCCACCCTCGCAATAACTCCTTGGGGTAAGAAGCAAATACTCATTCAGGTCATGTCAACAGTTACTTATTTGTAATGGGAATGTGATCGGCCTTGCTCCTGTATTGAAACGTGTTTTGGCAACTTTCAGTACCTCCTGTGGTGTTTATTTGCACGTAAACAAGCCAGGTGTGGTGGTACGCCGAGTGGCGGCTCCGGCCGCGTCAGCCACCTGTGCCCTCTCCTCTCTCCGGTCTTCTTGACTGTGTCATGAGACCGGGCTCAGGTGGGGGAGGAGATGAGAGTGCGGTAACGTTAAGCGCCGCGTTTGAAAGGTTGCCAACTGACAATTACACTCAGACCTCGCAGTTAGTCCAATGTGTGTTGTGTGGAGTGGCTGACTGGTGGTCTGTGAGTCAGGCTGCGATGGCTCCTTCTTAACGTGACCTCTGGCTATCTCACACATGTGACATGTAAGCCGTTCAACCCCCCTATTGTGTGAAATTCTGCTGCTCGTGTTTGGGGGCCAGGTCGTGTACGTAGACGAGGTCACCAGCAGCTGCGCCCACGTCCGCATTAGACCCCTGACCGGCTCGGACAGTGGTTTGACTTTGGGGGTTGGGGAGAGTGAGGTCGACAGCTTAGCGCATGCTCCTCACTATAAACAATCTGACGCGCTTGAAACTGTCACGGTTCGCTAGGACGGTTGCCAACTGACGGGATAACTCGGACCGCGTGGTCAACCCAATGTGTGTTTTGTTTGGAGTGGCTGACTGGCGGGCTGAGAGTCAGGCTGCAATGGCTCCTTCTTAATGGGGCACTTAATTATGGCACTCCCACCCCGTGGAATCCGAGCCAGGTGTGGTGGCACGCCCAGGGGCGGCTCTGGCCGCGCCAGACACCTGCTTCCTCTCCCGCCTCCGGTCTTCTTGACTCTGTCATGACACCGGGTTCAGGTGGGGGAGGAGAGAGTGCGGTAGCTTCAGTGCAAGGCTACTATCACTTAAACTAATTCACGCGCAAGTCACCGTCCCTGCACCACCCTTCCGTGGAGCATACGTGGACATCGTCGAAATCGACGGTCGAACTATCATTTACACGTACTGAAGTACTGAACATTGGGATCAGCTCCAAAGGACGCTCTAATTAACCCATCTACGAGCCCCAAGGTAGCACGAAGTGCTGACCTTGATCACGCCCTCACACTGCAGACACAGTGAGGTCTGTCAGTTAAAAGTAAAGTAGAAAATTTTGTGGCGCAGAATTATTTTCGGTCAAATCTATAAACATGATGGCCAGTAACTTCCGATCAGATTAACTAAACTTCAAATAGATGCGTAGAAAAATATAGATAATGCAGGGCCTCGATTGCGCAAACAGCGTACACTCTTCAAACGCAACATAAAACCTCTTTTATATGTCAATGGCTGCGAAATCTCCCTCGTGACTTCAGATATATTATTCCCTGCCAGCATATAAATCCCTACATTAAATTTTACCATAAACATGATGAGTTTTCTAGGAGTATTTTAGAATAATAGGCATGATTTTTGTGGTTCGGCGACGACATCAAAAGTGTAAGGAAACGAGACCCAACGTTTCCTATTTCAACTATATAAACAGATTTGGACACTGCAAAACGTGATAGAGTGCAAAAAAATCCAAACTTCTTAACGCTTTACTCAATAGGCAAAACAGTTACACGGCATGAAGAGGGCACATTTCGTGAATTACGGTTAATCCCGAAAAGTACGTGAAATGAAAAATAAGGTAAAATAAACACGTTATGCCGTCCATTCATATTTCCTGATATGACGAATGATACCAACCCGTTGGACAGCTTCGATATAAGGGATATGAGCAGACAGCTACGGACATATTAATTGCTAGCAATCAGGACCTATTCTTCGCAGATTTCTGCATGCTGCAGTCCACAAGCGAAACATTGAATCTTCGTCTCTGATTGCTCAAAATTAGGATTACTCATTGATATGGAGAATACGGCTGACCTATGCTAATCGCCGCCAAAATTTGAACAAAAGTAATCTATGGTAGGCTTCAAAGGAACTGGCAGCTTAGTTGCGAATGCAATTGAGCATTTCGGGATTGGTATCTCAAGCTATGTCAAGACCTATACAAATTGCAAGTCGCATCTCCAAGGCCATCCAGGCCTTTGGCAAGCTAAAACTCTAAATTTGGAATCTCTTTGGTGCATTCTTCAAATCAAACATTGCAATGCGCTGTGCAGTCATCCTGACTAGGCTCCCGTATAGAATGTAGACATGAATAAATTACGAGAACCAGGCAATAAGGTCGTACAGTGGAATAAGTACCCCATGAACTATGTACTGTTTATAGAGGTTTATATTTATTTGAGTAAGGAAGGTGAATACGGTCACAAATTCTGAATGCCTGATCCTGCAATTTCAGGATACCAAATAGAAGAGTAATAGACAACCGACAGAGGACAAAAAAATTCGAAGAAAACGGCAAAATGCGTAAACAGAATCTACGTGTCTTACAATTCGAGGCATGAAATTAGTAGCCGTCGTCTTTTTAAAAAAAATACATGAACAAAAGCATAGGACTGTGGCAATAACATGGGAGAAGAGATAGTGGGTGCTTTCCATTGCAAAATTTTGGGTGAATAACAGAGAAATAACGGAAGATTAAGAGGCTTAATAGCACTCCCTGTCATAGTTTGCTATCTAGCAGACGAAAACTAAGTGATAGTTGTGATTTCCGACCAGCAGCAATCTGAGTGACTGAGATAGCAGGTGCATGGCGATGCGTTCCTCGACTTTGTTGAAAACAGTGCCCACTATCTACAGCTTGAATGCATGAATTAGATTAATGGCTGGCAACCTACCAAAAGAACAAACGAAGTAGTAAAGGTCAAGGCGCGTAGCTCGTTTTTGAAAGATAAGTGAAAATTATAATTTTTTTCAAGATTTCCTTATCCCCAGCTGAAATTATCAGCTGACTTTTGGCTAAAAATTTCCACTTTTAACACTTTATCACCTGCTTATACCTGTGGTGCTCGTCCTCGCCAACAGGCGGGAATTTTTAGTGTCGAACTTTTTCACTCGACATAGCCTCATTATTAGTCAGGTGGATCTGTTATACTACGACGTTTTCTCAGGCACGTTTATAGGTACTTAGTCAAAATTTTGGACAAACATTCGACTTCCAACAATAAACTATCTGCAGTAACCGCTGTTATTGTCGACTTACCAACTGACAGACAATCTATATTGCAGAGTTTACCCTGCGTAGCCTCATATTTTTAGTTTCGTTTTTCAGTGTAATTTTTTCCCATACCATTTCTCAATTTATTGTTTTTTTTTAAGAAATATCCTCTTATTTTAAAATAAGTGTAAGATATTACATGAAACGAAAATGAGAACGAAAATCTCAGCTCGTCACAAGCTCTCGACAGTTGAACCGAAGCGTTGCTTGGTTGCATCTATTAGTCACAGCAGTGCTATGCATATGCAACCAGTTGTTAAAGCTAAGCAGCTTGATCTCTCTGTTTTTCAAAATTGTAATGATTTTACGGTAAAGTTTGGATCAGTTCTCTCTATACTGGGGAACATATTCGACGGAGATATCTCTGCTACCCCCTCTCAGGAATGTCAGCGTCTGGACTCTATCATCCATTTGGTTGCCAGTGAAACATTGGACCGACAGAAAATAAATTATAATATTCTTTTAAAAAAATGTTTCCCGAGACTGACGTCCTATTTACTTTGCCATAGACTTCCTGTAATCGTGCGGCTTCAACTACAAAATAGCGGAGGCCAAACGCCTCTACTCACGTAAAAAATCCACTGATATTAGTCACCCTCTTTTCAACAATCGAGGTTGACTCCATCATTGCACAACGAGGTTATATTTATCGTTATCTACAAGTTGTAAATGTCTTTCCTTTGTTGGGATCTTGCACTGATGGAGCGAAGGAATGGGTCTCCCCTTTCGCGTAGGTAATCGGCCTCTCAGTATATTATCCATAAATCTGGTCATGGCTATGCAAACCACAAGGAGACGGTAGAGCAATCTCCTCTGGTGTCCGGTTCAAAAACCCCCTTAACTTCACCTACGAATTTTCTTCCAAAGAACCCATTAACGCCTTCTACCTCGCGAATAGGTATTTCAAACTCAGTAGCTATCAACCATGTCGTAAGCCCACCTTTAATGTCTGTGCCTCCGTCTAAAGTGCCAAAACTGACCGCTTCTCCGTTTCGAAGTAGTTTTCCTTGTATTCCTACTGTTGACTTAGTCCGAAAAACTGGGTCAAGTCCACCTCGTTCCCATTCCTCGCCATACACTCCGGTCTCAGCTGTTCAATCTAGTAAGCTTATGAATGCCCGGGCAGGTCTGAGTATGTTCTTAATTTAAGTTCCGAAAAGAAAACCGCCATTAGAGTTGGAAAACCTCCTTACCCTCCAGCATCTACTATACATACCCAAAATTTCCTTCGCAATTATTCCAACTAAACAACTTCTCAGGCACTCCAATTACTTTACCCATTATGGCAACTGTTTTCCAAAACCATGTGTTCCATTTTCAAATCTTATTCTCTGCCATATTATTCCAATATTGATCAAAATCCTATTTTAAGGCCTTATTCTATGTTCGCTCACGCAGAGAAGAGCCGTCATCTCAATGTATACTATCCGAATATGTTCCTCTACAATAATCCTAATTTAGTTAACAGTAACAGCTTAGCAAATTGTGGAACGCAGCAATTTTACTTTCCGTCCACACCTTCTTTCCTACAGTTTACTTCCCCACTACTAAGTCTTCCTTTTTTATAAACACTAATGAGTGTATCCCGCGTTCCACAAAATACGCTCAGTAGCGTTTCAATCAACACGAGGTCAGTCGTGAAAAAGATGACGGCACTAAGAACTGTAGTTTTTGAGTTTGACCCAGATATTATGTGCATCACAGAATCTTGGGCTCATGCTTTGATTTCAGATTTGACGCTCACTCTAGATAATTTTAGTTTATCTCGACAAGACCACCTTGAAAAACATGGCGGTGTGTGTCTTCTTTACGTTAGGCCGTCTCTAGTACATTCCACTAACGACCTTAGCTTTTTCGTTTTCTGAAATTGACAGTTGGACCGTCGTAGTCCAGCAATGTCCACCGTATGCTCCACGGAAGGGCGGTGCAGGGACGGTGACTTGCGCGTGAATTAATTTAAAGTGATAGTAGACTTGCGCTGCATATACCGCACTCTGTCCTCCTCCCCCATCTGATCGCGGAGTCAATAAGACCGGAGATGGGAAGGGCGCAGGTTGCTGGTGCGACCGGAGCCGCCCCTGGGCGTACCAACACACCTAGCTCAGATCCCATGGAGTGGGAGTGCCATAAATGCCACATTAAGAAGGAGCCATTGCAGCCTGACTCTCAGTCCGCCAGTCAGCAAATACACACAAAACACACATTGGGCTGACCACGCGGTCCGAATTATCCCGTCAGTTGACGACCTTCCAAGCCACGGCTTTTAAGCGCACTGTGATAGTTTCAATCGCGTCAGATTGTTTATAGTGAGGAACATGCACTGAGCCGTCGATCCTCACTCTCTTTCTCACCCCGGAAATACTTGTTTCGTTTCAGTCATCCTCCCGCACAAGAAAAAAACATTGTTGACTGTGTTCATAATCCTCCTTGTTATTCCGGCAATGAAAGCCAGCTCCGCGAACTCTTTGAAAAAGTTACAGAAGCTCCGTTTGATGTCAAAATAATCATAGAAGATTTGCATTTGCTCGAAATCGACTGGCATGCACGTACTTCGCCGCCAAAAGTTGAGAACTTGTTGAACACGATTTACTTTTTATACATGTCTCAATTAGTCATTTTAGTCACTAGAAACGATAGTATTTTAGATTTTATTTTTCCAATTGCGTCCATCCTATGCTTATGAATTTCCATCAAAACCTTTTTACAAGTGATCAGACATATAACTCACTGTTGTTTTCCAGTCTCCTCCTCTGTAAAGCCAGAAATTAAACACACCTATTTAAACTTTTCTCAGGTTAACAAAGAATTATTAAATTATTTACAAGCACTCTGGATAGTCCAAGCTTTTTTTCAAATAATGATCCGAGCTTTTTTTCCACGATACATTGCAAGGCCTAACAGAAGGCCTCCTCAATTTAATTCCACAAAAGACCTTTATATCAAATGCTGCTTCTTCCGCAATCCCACACTTTCCTTCAAAATTGACTTAAAAAATAACGAAAGCAGCTTAAGGATCCGTCCATGAGTTCTATATCGTTCAACATAAGGATCACAAATATCTGTATTAGCTTCAAAAATGAGAATCGTGTGAGATAGGTGTCGGGAGCCTCTAGCCATTAGCGATGATAGTCTTCCAAATCTGTTGCTCAAATTTTCCACCTCCGCTCTTCCGCTAATTATCAGAAGGTTATTCCGCCCATACTCGATCGCAATAACAATTCCATTACAGAGGATTTTTACACAGCAGAACTGTTAAATTCCAAACATTTTAACCTTGAAGCCGATCCCATCCCCTCGATTCCCCTGACATCTCCTGAGTTGCTCGCTTACATTGATTTCGTTCCTACAAATATTCAGAAACAGATAAGCTGACTAAATCAATCACCTTCAGTTGGAACCGACAATGTCACAAATTCCCTTATTAAACAGCTATGTGATTTTCC
Source organism: Schistocephalus solidus (assembly GCA_017591395.1). Taxonomy (NCBI): domain Eukaryota; kingdom Metazoa; phylum Platyhelminthes; class Cestoda; order Diphyllobothriidea; family Diphyllobothriidae; genus Schistocephalus; species Schistocephalus solidus. The sequence continues at coordinate 44,547 of WEDG01003061.1, forward strand.
CCCTTTGCTCGGCAAAGTGTTCTCAGTTTTTCTCGAGAATGTTTTCTTTCCTGATTATTAGAAAACATCTATTATTTTTCAAATATTTAAATCTGGCTTACGCTCGGATGTTCACAATTCTTGCGGTGTTCATAAAACTCTTTGAAAAACTAATTGCCATACAAATTACAGATTTTTGCATAACCAATCAACTTCTGAGCGCTTCCCAACATGGCTTCCTACCTGAGCACTCTTGTAAAACATGTCATATGTCTTTTCTAAATCTATTATCATCTCTTCGTAATGATCATCTTTCTGTAGTCGTTATCTATTTTGATAATAATAATAGTAATAAAAATTGTATATTTAAGGCCCAGAGAGCCCCATCATTTCAAACTTAGTATCACGGTATAAATAAATACAAAGTGGATAATTGCTGCACTATGTGAGCATCCATATGAACAGCATAAATGAGTAATATGGAAGCATATCCGATTCAGAACTATTTGCCATTTTAAAGCAATAGTCAAAAATATTTGACGTATGCGGTGAACTAGAAAAGAAGCAGTAAACAAAACTCCTACGGTTAAATCGGAGGCGGAGTTCGGCGATCCGCCAATTTAAAAAAAATTAGGAGAAAAATCTGCTTCATTTAAAAATTAATAGCTAGACGCAATGGGATAGTATTGTGATGTTGCTCACAACGTATGAGGGTTCGGAACGCTCCTTGTCGCGTGAGAGATAATAAAGCAGTCAGAGCTACTTTTTGTAACCACCAGTGGTGGTGAGAGAGGAGGAACTTATCGTGGACACTAGGGTCAAAACGAAGAGGGGACAGTAGAGATGTTAGTTCATCATCGAGATGCGACCTTGCTGACTGCATAGTTTACCAATCAAAGAGACAAAACCATCAGAACCCGCCATGATCATCAACTGAACCTGGAGACCATCCTCGGGGTTGCAAAATCGGAGGAGAGTATCAAGTTTGTTCGGAGTTGGCGATGCAGTGGAGGTGAGAGTGGAGGAACTCATCGTGGAAAGCATGTTCGAAACAAAGACGGGACAGTAGAGGTCACGAGATCATCATCGAGATGCGACCTTGCTGACTGCATATTCCACCACCAAAGAGGCGAAACCATCAGAACCCTTCTCGATCATCAAATGAACCTGCAGACCATCGTCAGGGTTGCAAAATCGGAGAAAAGTATCAAGGTTGTCAAGAGTTAGTGATGCTAGTTTAAAAGGAGGGGACGAAAAAGTGAATGCAAAGATTGACTCTGCGGAGGATGATGGAAATATTTTTAGAGACCAATATAATATCAAGGGAGCTGCCTCAAATACCAGGAGGACCCTTTTCAAAAGGCAAAAGTTGTGAGCTTGGGAAGGAAACAGACAATAAGGATTTTATATCTTCTGAAGTTAAATGTTTGCGTAATTTGGTTTAGAAAATAGCTAATGTAGACGACCTCCTAATTTCCAGTGGAAGATAATTCCATATGAAAGCATATTTGGAGGCAAAAAACTGAGAACGGATAGTTATGGAGCTAATGGGTGGTGAAATGATCATGGAGGAATTACGAGTGGTATAGGGTCGATCAACCGGAGCGAGAGCGTTAATAAGTGGGAGATTTGGGCTAGAGTTAACGCGAAACAGGAAGCAGGGACCGGCTTCGAGTCTTCTAACCCACAGAAATTTAATGTTTGCAAACTGGCATCTATCCGTATAAGAGCTACTGGATTCAGGAAGAGAAAATAGTCTTCGAGTAAAAACCCTCTGAACTTTTTCAATCTTACTGCGGTCAGAGGCGTTCATCAGCCCAAAGATGGGACAGCAGTTTTCTAGGTTAGGAAGAACAAACATGCGGTATACGTTTAACTTTATTTCCGGAAGAAAGAAATTATGTGATATAAAACCACATATCTGTGCAGCCTTTGCAGAAATTTGATCTGCATGAGGCGATAATGCTAGCTTATTCGTGTAAATTAGACCTAAGTCTTTTATGGTTGATAGTTCAAAAAGTTTACTTTTTTGAAATACGAGAGGTTCAGGAAGCTTGGCGGGGCCAAAACACATGTAACTTCTCTTGGATGAAGAAAACTCCATCTGCCAAGTACAGCTCGAACGTGAGAGCATAAGTAGATCAGTGTTGATTTTATCAACGCAACTATTGGCAGTGTCTTTAGGAAATGAATAAACGCACTTGAGGTCGTCAGCGTAAACGAACTTTGTGAATTTGTGAGTAAATTTGAAATTTCGTTTATGTACAGAATGAAGAGAAGGGGCCTTCATTAAAGTGCCTCATCAGAGACCATAGTTAAGTTAGAGGCTTTAGAACTTCGTAGTCCACTTGCCTTGATTTGGGGCCTTATTTCTTATAACTGCTATCTTCCTGAGTTAAGACTTAATCGAATGTTTGTCGTTCCCTTTCTTGAACATTGCTGCCCATTCTTTTGTTTAATGCCCGAGTCAAGCCGTTCTGAATTTGAAAATTTCCAAAGACCTTTTACTCGGAAACTCTTACCTTACGATACTTTCAACTACCTCGAACTCGAATAGGTGCCGGCTAACTAACCTAAAGATTTGATGGAGTTGGAGACTGGAGGCTGGCTTGTGCCTCATTTTCCGCCTTAATAATAGTTCAAATATTCGCTGAATTGCAGCCTTTACCCCATTATTTGTCCGTACAACCGAAATAATCCTTCAATGATTATACCTCCTCCTTTATCCTCCGCGTCTAAACGCTCTCCGTTCTTTGCTCTTAGGAATTTCTTTCTTTGGAATAGCCTGGAAATCGCTATAAGGTAATAAAATAAGCTGTCTACTTTTAAGCGAAGACAGCACATTTATCTTAACATTGATTCAATCAACATTTTGTTTTCTTTTTCCTTCCCGAGCAGCTTTCTCCATGATCCCGAGATTTAAACATCGGGAATTTTGAATTCCGTCTCCAAATAATGTCTATCTTCCATAGTTTCCCCCTCAAAATATGATATCTTTATAACGCATGCCTCCGTAAAAATTTGATCGCCAAACAAAGGTGTCATATTGTACACTCATTTTAAAGCACCTTCGTTTCGTTTGCCAATATCCATCATCAGACTTACAACCTACATACTGAGCTGTGGAGGTCTCAGTTTCATCATCGATTCTCATTTCATCTAGCACCCCTCAGCACATAATGTTGATTTATTCTTAGCCAATTATCACGTCTCCCATTATCCTTTCGTACTACGCTGAGAAGCAACCTACCATGCTGCTTCATATGCCATCGTGGAGCAGTTTTGTTTCTCCTGCACCTATTTTTTTAAAAAAGACGATATTCGCAGCCGGTTTTAATCCCGTTTTGATTTCGACAGTCACTTGGAAATATTGATGACTCCAATCGTTTCCATGGTCTTCGCGGTTCTCCTCATTCTTGACCCTTTGAAAACGGCTACAACCTCGTCCGCCTTTTCATTTGCCGTGCCTTTAGGCAATGGTGCTTGCGGCCCTATCCTTCTCCCCAGTGTGCACCCTACATGGACTGTTGACGATCCTTACGCGTTCCTCTGTCAATGGTCACTTCTCTGGCATTTCAAACATGACCTTCACGATCTCTACGGTCCTTTCCTCGTTCGAGCATAAGAGTGCGGATGATGCCTGGGAAGGTTTCCCCTGTCTGGCACCCTTACGGTTACCCTTATAGCTATTCGATACGCATTATGATCACAACTGCGGTGGTGAAAAGAAGCCCCTGCGTTACTTGGTTTCTTCCACGAGGAGGAGCATTTCGTACGCTCTCATCAGCATGTCTGTCCTACCTAACGCGTATGTTTTCTTCCAGGAGCGACAGTTTTTTTCTCTTAAAAAACCCGCACATCCCATTTAACATATGCCTATTCCATTAAAATTCCCAAGTTTTTTTTACTGTCTGCTCTTTTTTGTTTTGTCAACACTGATTTTTGTCGTTTGTCAACGTTAAAGATCTACCCTACTGTTTCCTTAACTGTAAACGATTTCGGGCTGATATAAATAATTTTTTTCCAATGTCAGTGCCCTTCCGGGTACTCAAATAAAATATCTATCTATCTGAGTTGCCACTGGCAATTCCATTTTACTCTGGTCAGATACCTTCATGCTCACATCAACTTGAAAATTACCAGGAAACAGAAACAATCCACCACTAGCAGTGTGTACACGATTTTTATTTGAAAAACTTTAATCGGACTCGTCCATTATGAATCCCTGTTATGGCTCAACCACAACCCTATAGCAATAAGACAATAACAATTTAACTCATTCTTAGTAATTGCCGATCACGAATCTTTCACCAATGCTCTCTTTGGCTTTTCGCGCGTACCTTTTCGGCCATATGCACACACACTTTAACCGCCGGTGATGCCACATAGCCATAGTTCTACTTGGATAACCTAATTTCGCTCACACACATATCTACACTAAAGACTGTTCTGTTCTCTAGGGTCCCTGTGAAGATTGAAAAACTGAACTAACTGGTACTTAGATGACATCATTTGGCTACAACCACCTGAACATATTTTTTTCTACAAAGATATAATTTCTCATATAAAAAGCACCAGAAAGATTGGCAAACGGTAATGAACCGTAATGCTTAACCTCGCCTTCAGTCATAAAGGAGAGCACTGAAGCCTGCAAAATCCCGTTTTCCCTTCAACATCGCTTAGATTTCGTTACATGTTTTTGTGTTCGATATGTCGATCCAAAACTGGAAAGAAGACTTAGACGCAGCGTGTGGATTTACTAAGAAACTTAAGTGCCTGTAGAGCTCCTTTTTGTCTATGGAGTATCAAATAATATTCAATGTTCCTATAGAACAAACCAAACTGTATTATCTACCATCAAGGATCACTCTAAAAGGACATTAAAGCGTTAAGATAGAATTAAGTTGAAATTTCATAAATTTATTATAATCTGCGTATCCTGCGTAGATCTTACCCTTATTTTCGACGAAAGATGAAACCAACAAGCTCAATTCTTCGTAAACTACATGCCTCGGGACCAATACGTTGCTTGAATACACCTAGCAGTTTCAACATTGACTCAAATGTACAACCCATAGTTAAAGCTAAACAGCTAGATCTGTCCGCTTTACAGAACTGTAACGACTTCATTATGAAGTTTGGATCAATTTTGTCTATTCTCGGCAATCTGTTCGATGGTAACATATCTGATGTTCCCTCTCAGGATTGCAGGCGTCTCGATTCGCTTGTTCACTTGGTCGCCAGCGAGGCTTTTGATAGACAGAAAACGCAATCACAATTTTTCTCCTAAAAAATGCTCCCATACACAAACGCCCAGTTGACGTTGCTATGGCCTTTTTGTACTCGGGTGGTTTCAACTACAAAATAGTGGAAGCAAAACGCCTCTCTTCGCGTAGCAAGAATCCTCCTTTACTAGTTAAATTGTTGTCAACAGTTGAGGTTGACTCAATCGTTGCTCAACGAGGTCGCACTTATCGCTATTTGGAAATGACAAAATGTTTCCTTTGTCGAGATCTTACACCAATGGAGCGAAGAAATGGGTCCTTCTTATCATCAATTTCTCAACCTAATATTCATAAGTCTGGTCGTATTTCCACTAACGTCAATGAAACTGCTAATTCATCTTCTCAGATTTTTTAGTTCGGTCAGCCCCTCCACTCAACCTTCTGCTTCGTCTCCCTCGCGGCCGAATACTGCAATTTCGGGTGCTTTCAGCCCGCCTGTAATGTTTGCGACCCCGTCAAAAGCATTTATACCGTCTAACCCGTCTAAAGCACATAGACTGCCAGTTTCCCCTCTTAAACGCATTTCTCCAGGCCTCTCCGGGAAATTTCCTGAGCCAAATCGCATAAATAACCTTCAAATACAAAATCCGCAATCATCTAAATTTAACTTATTCAACCCTCCACAAGCTAGCTCGTCTCATAACCCCACGGGTCATCTTATACCCTCAATTATATCACCTAAGGCAGGTTTTCCGAAGGACGTAAATCTAACCCAGACCCAAAAGCAAGATAGCGCAGGTCTCAGTGATCGCATACCACCCTCTCAAAAACAAAGCAAGCCTCTCCAACAGGTAAATAACCCTAACCATGTAAACCGATATACAAGACCTGACTTTCCAGCATTTAATTCTTATAGCTGCTTGCCATCTCCCATCAGCCCCTATATTCAATCTAACTTCCCGTCATTCCGTTTTTAACTACCAACAGGCATATCCCGGTCGTAACCCCTATGGTGGTTCGATACCGGAAAGTTTTTATTCCTACACCTTTTCAGATATCCCTCTCAGCCTTTTTGTTAATGACGTTCTATATACCAATCGTTATGGCGCAGTTGACATTTACCCTCCAAGCCACAATAATTTCCAACTCAATTACCCACCTCCAAATTTTTTAAATTAATAACGATAACCCTAGTTTGGATACTCGAACTACCCTAGATGTCATATTACTTAATGCTAGATCTGTTATAAATAAGATGGCCCAACTTAGAGCCATTGCTTTCGAGTAAATGCCTGATGTTTTTTATGTGTAACTGAATCTTGGACCCATCCCTTAATTTCAGACTCTTTGCTTGTCATAGACCAGTACGATCTCTACCGTCAAGACCGCACTAGTAAGCGTGGTGGTGGTTGTCTTCTCTATATTAAAGTTTCACTTAAGCACTTCCCGTTTGATCTAGACGTTACGTCATTCTCTGGTAATTACTTCTTCGCATCCATTATCCTGTCGCCCTGGCAAAAGGCTATTCTCGGATGTATTTACTACCCGCCTAATTCATCATCCGATGATGATGTGAAACTTTGTGAAATTTTTAAATTGGTTTCGGAGTTCAATTTCAACATTAAAATAATCGCTGGGGATTTTAATTTTCCAGAAATTGACTGGATTTCAAACTTTTGTCCACCAAGATTTCAGCCTTTCCTAGATACCATTAATTTCTCTAATTGGTCACAGCTTGTCCGTTCTTCAACGAGAGACAAGCATATTTTAGATCTGAATTCACAAATGACATTGCTCCCCTCTTCGTTGATTTTAAGCAGGACCTCTTCCAAAGTGACCATACATTAATTCACTGTTGCTTACCAATTGTCTCATCGAAAAAGGCTAGTGCCGTTTGTACCTATCATAATTTTGACCTCGCAGATATGAGCTTAATTAACAACTTTTTGGACTCATTGGATTGGCAGCATCTCTCCACCATGAACGATGCAGCAAGTCTTTCTGACTTAATGTCAGTCGTTTCAAATAACATCCTGGAATTTGTGCCAATCGAAATTGTCAAGCCCTACACTTCGGTATCCACCGTCCCCCACCTTCTTTTGCCAAGACTAAGAAATTGAGGAAGCAATTAAAAGACCAATATACTAGTTCCTTATCTGTACATCTAAGGATTGCAGAGATTTTGAATTAGCCTCTAAAATTCGGCTTGCACGGGACAGACAGAGGGAATCATGCGCACTCAGCGAGCCAAACTCTGCGAAATCTGTTGCTCAACTGTTCCGCCGTCGATCCTGCTCTAAAAAAGGTTATGAAATAACTCCATTACTTAATGAAACAAAGAAATTCGTTCTCGAAGACTCTGAGAAGGCAGAATTGTTTAGTGCATTCTTTGCAAATCATCTTACGATGGAATCTGAACCGGTTTCGACGTTTCAGGCATCCTCATTTAATGTTATCAGTACCATTGATTTCTCTATAGAACTAATACGTAAGCAAATAATGCGTCTGATAAACTCGCACTCTTCGGGGACTGACGGTATTCCAAACTCAGTTATTAAGAGAGTGCCGAGCTTTCCCCGATTGCTTAGCCATGTATTCTCAAGTTTATCTTTTAAACGGATTCTTTCCTGACTCATGGAAGACATCTATTATTCTTCCTGTCTTCAAGTCGGGATCTCGTTCGGACGTAAATAATTATCGATGCGTTGACCAAACCCCGGCTCTAGCAAAATTTCTTTTAAAAATTATTTTTAATCAAATTCTTGACTTTTGCTTAGAAAATAAGCTCTTAAGCGACTCGCAATATGGTTTTCTACCTGGGAGATCATGCGAAGTGTGTCATTTAGCTTTTCTTAACCTCGTCACTTCCCTTCGTAATGAGCAGCAGTCAGTGGTTGTGATCTACTTTGACCTGAGCAAAGCCTTTGACAAGGTACCGCACAAACGTCTTCTAGTGAAACTGGAAGCCCTCGGCATCCGGCCTCCCCCTCCTTGACTTCAGTGGTTCCTACTTGTCTAACCACAGCCAGAAGGTCTTAGTAGGTAATAGCAACTGGACGCCTCAACCGATCACGAGTGGCGTTTTTCAAGGCATGGTTCTAGGTCCCCTTCTCTTTATTCTGTACATAAACGAAATTTCAGCTTTACCCACAAATTCACAAAATTTCGTTTACGCTGATGATCTCAAGTGCATTTATTCATTTTCTAAAGACACTGCTAATAGTTGCATGGATAAAATCAACACTGATCTACTTATGCTCTCACGTTGGAGCTGTACTTGGCAGATGGAGTTTTCTTCATCCAAGAGTTGTCTTATGTGTTTTGACCCCGCTTAGCTTCCTGGACCCCTCGTATTTCAAAATAGTACACTTTTAGAACGATCAACCATAAAAGACTTAGGTCTAAGTTACACGAACAAGCTAGCATTATCGCCTCATGCAGATCGAATTTCTGCAAAGGCTGCACAGATATGTGGTTTTATATCGCATAATTTCTTCCTTCTGGAAATAAAGTTAGACCTGTACCGCATGTTTGTTCTTCCTATTCTTGAATACTGCTGTCCCCTCTTTTGGCTGATGAACGCCTCTGATCGCAGTAAGATTGAAAAAGTTCAGAGGGTTTTTACTCGAAGACTATTTTCTCTTCATGGATCCAGTTTCTCTTATACGGATAGATGCCAGTTAGCAGACATTAAATTTATGTGGGTTAGAAGACTCGAAGCCGGTCTCTGCTTCCGGTTTCGCGTTAACTCTAGCCCAAATCTCCCACGAATTAACGCTCTCACTCCGGTAGATCGACCGTATGCAACTCGTTATTCCTCCATGATCATTTCACCACCCCTTAGCTCCACAACTAACCGGTATCAGTTTTTTGCCTCCAAATATGCTTTCATCTGGAATAATCTTCCACTGCAAATTAGGTTGTCGTCCACATTAGCTATTTTCAAAATAAAGTTACGCAAACATTTAACTTCGGAAGATATAAAGTCCTTATTGTCTGTTTCCTTCCCTAACTCGCAACTTTTGGATTTCGAAAAGGGTCCACCTTGTATTTGAGGCAGCTCCCTTGATATTATATTGGTCTCTTATTATATGTACATCATCCTCTGCAGAGTCAATTTTACATTGGTCTCTTAGTATATGTCCATCATCCTCTGCAGAGTCAATCTTTGCATTCAATTTTTGCCCCGCTCCTTTTAAACTAGCATCGCCAAGTCTTGACAACCTTGTACTTTCCTCCGCTTTTGCAACCCCGACGATGGTCTCCAGGTTCAGTTGAGGATCAAGGCGGGTTCTGATTGTTTTGCCTCTTTGATTGGTGGACTATGCAGTCAGCAAGTTCGCATCTCAATGATGATCTCATGACCTCTACTGTCCCCTCTTCGTTTTGACCCTGGTTTCCACGATGAGTTCCTCCTCTCTCACCTCCACTGGTGGTTACAAACAGTAGCTCTGGCTGCTATATTTTCTCTCACACGACAAGGAGCGTTCCGAACCCTCATACGTTGTCAGCAACATCACATAATTATCCCATTGCATCTAGCTATTAATCTTTTAGTGAAGCAGTTTTTTCTCCTATTTTTTTAAATTGGCGGCTCGCTGAACTCCGCCTCCGATTTGACCGTAGGAGTTTTTTTACTGCTTCTTTTCTAGTTCACCGTTAATGTTTAAAGATTGTTGACTTTTGTTTTAAAAATGGCAAATCGTTCTCAATCGGATATGCCTACCATATTGTCCATTTCTGCTGCTAATATGGCTGCTCACATAGTGCAGCAATTATCCACTTTGTATTTATTCATACCGCGATACTAAGTTTGAATTGACGGGGTTCTCTGGGCCTTAAATATACAATTTATTTATTAATTATTAATGAAACACTTTTAAAATACGTTTATACGGTTTGATTGACCGGCCCTACAATTTAAACACAAAAACAGAAAAATTGTCCCAGAAACCATACGCCTTTCACTTTAAAGTCTTTTCAGCATAAGCATGATCAAAGAACTACAAATATATTACACCCTCGGCAGAAATACAAACAAGATATCGCATACTTATGCAAATAATACCCTGTAATTAAAGCAAAAAAATAAAATAGACACTGCAGTTGTTTAATCAAGAATTGTAATTGAACACGATAAAATTTTTATCCACACATAAAGAGTGAGATTTCAAAATCACATATTGTTTACCCAAAACTGCATTATTTATTTTCGTTTTACTGCGGTGAAATGCGAATGGATAAATTGAACTGTCGTTTTACTTTGCTTTTTGGTTTGTCTACTTTCAGCGTTGAAAACCGGTTTTATATATTAATAGTATATATACATGCTACTTGAGATTAAATAAGTAGTACTTTACTGAGTTTGCCTCCTTTCTGTGCATTTTCTAATGCCTTATATCCGTAGTATGCAATAAGTTGCTTAATAGTACCTTCGGTAGGCGGGGGTTCGTATAATGGTTTTTACACTAGTTTCCTCGTCATGTGTCCATCACCACTCTGAGAGACCTACCCTCTCTGCCCTACCCTCTCCATCCCTCCCATCCCGAAGGGTTAGGTTACCTTAACAAACAGGCATATTTCTTGTGCGCACCGCCTAACATTACAGCAAGAGGCCGCGTTCTTGTTGCCGTAATTTATCGATTTTTTCGTTGAGGTTTTTCGTCCGGCACAACCGTCATACGAGTAGAAATTATGAATCAGGCCAACGAGTCGGCTGAACGTATTTGTGCGTAAGTTAGGAATTTCGAACTGCGGGATTATCTAGTCTGTGAAGGGGAGTGATGGATACACCGAAAACACACGCACTGCAGGAAGGAGTTGTTGGCTAAGGCAGATAAAATGCCCCCTGCTGCCTAATGCACACTTTCCCTGCCGATGGCAATATCGTGAATCTATTTTGCTACTAGGGAATAACTAAGTATGCTAACATCATGGTAGCATTCTGCTTTGGGCTTAGTGCACATAGGAATTTTTGACGTTTTTTATACCGGCGCCGTGGTAAACCTACTATTTCCCTTGTCATCCGTCAATTCGGGGTTTTCAAATCGACCGTGGCGTCCATCTGATAAGCTGAAAGACACGTTTTCTTCTCGATATTTTATAGGACTTGCACTGATGGAAGAATTTAAACGTACAGACGCATGATTACCTTCCGCTGTTTAACTTTTGAATCTCGAACTGAAGCGTCGACCTTATGCCATAGACTTAATAAGGGAGGTATGGGCTCCACAATGTGAATACTAATAGTGCCGTCAAACGCGTTCAACATTCTATTTACGATTTAACTAACAGTCTCATGGACGATCGTCAGCCGCCTTTCCATGCCATATATTAACCCACAACAACTTTCCTCGAAGTTTTTAACAACGGTATCTCGCAAGTATTAACAGTGATGGTCTTGGTGTTACCATTACAACCGAGTGGTAACCCCATGGCGATGGCTTATATTAAGTGCCTCTGTACTGTTATCTTTGTGCGTAATTTCGAATTAGCCTTGGTAGGTTTAGTACACTGCCTAAATTCAGTGTAAGCATATAATTGCTTTTACATCAAAGACGACTTCCGGATAGAGAATCACTTTAAACACATACTCCTCAGTCTGATATATCAGTTTCCATGGGGCTGACGTAACCAAAGTCATATTGCGGTTCCTGCGTACGTTTGGTCATCTTGAATCTAACCAGACTTGGGATAGCAGACTAAGGGGGCCTAACAACAAATGCGATCATTGTAAAGCACTTATCACTTCTAATGTCTGTGTTTGGGAAGCGTACGCTTTAATATCGATACATCACACTTCCTGAGGAAGGACACGCTGTCATATATTATAGTATTTTACCTAGAATGAAGTGCCGTGTTTACAAAGTCCCCATACGTGCCCTCACGCCCTCCGTCAGTTATTTCTGTAAATCTTTCGGCGCAGATGTGTTTTTTTACCCTTGAGGCCTTGTTTTTGACATGGGGTACGTAAAAGTGCTTAGGACATCTATGGAACCAGAGTAACTAGTATAAGAATGGTCGCCACCTCAACGTAAGTACTTCGAATGTGAACAAGTTACCCACTTGAGCAGATATATCGGCCGGAGTCAGCAGTTCTAATCGTAAATATATTTACTACTCACTATGGTATATGGACATCACGATATAAACGCGATAATATGCGTCGTTTTACACGCTATGCCGTTTGCAGTAGTTTCCACACCATTCCTCCTAGGTGTCCTGCTTGGTTTTTGCAAGAGCCTCTTCATTCAACCCGCATTACTTAAGAATAAAAATGAGGAGATTTCAATCGACCCACGTTAGTTAACATTGCCAGGAGTTGTATAACGCCGTGCACTCTCTACACTATCTGAACTACAACACTTAGACCTAGAAACTAATAATGAATATGCGCAAGGAGACTACAACAGGAAAGCATCCACACGGCATACTAATTGCTCCATGATAACGGCCTTACAGTAAGAAATAATCATATAAGCTTATTTATAAAGTTCTTTAAAAAGTACAGCATATGAGCCCTAAACAAGTACACAAGAGAAATATTCTGAACTTTGATGGCTTCCAATGTCTTAAAGTCATCTGTTTCGTTGGACTGTTTCCTTAACCCCACATAAACAGCAATAGGTAGCTGACGGTGCGTGATGCTGACGACGACAGCCTGCAAATGATTTCCCCCGTGCTATTAATTCACAAACCAAGCATTTTTTACTACTCAGTAAACTTAGTGCATTAGATCTAGTGGAAAGCCGGAACCAAAATTTTAACTATACGATAGGAAGGCTTTCATTTTTTACCTTTCTCTATCGCCTTCAGTGAATACGAACTGCTCCGTCCCTTAGTCCTTAATCTGAAACCGCGTACATTCATTTCTTTACTTCCCTTTCGCACTCCCACAAAAGGTGAACCTAACAATTTAAGGACAGAAACGCTAACTCTTATGGTTCGCCCTAATTGCGCAATATTTTTACGCTAATTTAATTAACTTCGCAAGCATCGTGCGTGATTGCTTAAAGGTAGGAGACAGCATCATCTAATTTCAACGGACCACACTAAATCCCATACAACAAACATGCCACTCATTACTTAAGCTTAACCGCTGTATTATCTACGCTACTTTGTACTACTAACTCCGGCGTGCGTTCAAAACTACTCACATTAAGCGAAACGACACTACTTTTCCTACGTTCAAGATAGCGATGCACTTACTGCCTCCTCGATATTGTGCTCCAATTCCCCAAGTTTTCATGGGTCTATAGGCACCTCTTCCACAAATATTTAAAAAAGGCACAAATTATTTCTTTAGGTTTGACGTAAATATTTAGTCGGTTAGGCAAAGGATCGACTTTAAATGGTGTTAACTTTAAATAAATTCTTATTTTTTCCGACCAGTGAGCGTCAATCTTTATCGCTGTGGTACAGTACGCCTGTGAGGTGCTTGTATGTATTAACTTATTTATATTCCCTCACGAAATTCACGCTCCAATCCCCGTCCTACGCACACCATTCCCTGACGCATACGTTAGACATCGTCGCTCGGATGGTCGCATTGTATTTGAATTTTGAGATGTCCTTTCACCCACTAGACCGTTTCTCATTTACTGCCTTTCTCATTTACTTGCCTTTTAGTACTTCCTCCAAAAACTTAGACAAATGTTTGCCCGTGTAGCCTGCCGTTCACTTTCAAATTTCACCACTCTCCTTTGGTCTTCCCCTCGTTTTCTCCTCTCGACCCCTCAGAATTGGAAATCAAAACCTCGCACTTCTACGGAGGACGACATTCTGCGCGAGTCCTCCGCCGTCAGTTTACTTGCACAGCACAAAGTTGTTAGGCTCCTCACTGAAGATCTTCCCAAGGAGCTCTCCTACCTAATTTCTCCTGGCTCAGCTTTTGAATATGCTGAAGTTCAGAGTGACAAGCTTAAGTCTTTGATTCGAAAGACGAACTTTTCTCTTCTCCTAGTAAATTTCAATTAATTTGATACTTGCTTCCTACTCTTATCTCCACAGTGACAATACTTTTTACAGGGCGGTTTTGAAATTTATTTAAAGCTTGACATTGTCCTGCGTAATGCTGTTTACTCATACGTATCTGCGGTTCATCGGTCACGATTTGCTTTTATCTCACATAATAACAGATTTGCCTAAACTTTATGTCTACTAAAACGACATGGTTTTATAAAATGACCCTGACAATTGCCACCTTCCGAATCTCCGCTGCTGCTACCTCAGGGTCCATGAACTGAGTACATATGCGATAAAATTAGCAAGCAGTCAAGGGACTGAACGTATCAATAGAATTTTCTAAGACTGATATAATGGGTTTTTTGAGACAACATGCGTTACAGCTTTCCCTTGCCGTACCAAAGTCATCCTTTTTACACTACCTGACCCCGAATAAATGTTAAATTCACTTATTAGCCAACATCCAAAACCACATCCTTTATGCCTATTTAGGTTGAAGATGCTCCAACTCCGGTCTTCAAAATCGGAACGCCAGTGAACGGATCAGTTTCAGGCTCCGCAGCTCCTGGAGTCAAGTCCAAGTACCTTAGACTACGTGCACAGATTGATGATCATATGTTGGAAATTAAAATAAAACAGGCCAAGGAATTACTACAGCGGGGTTACCCCCTCTCTGTTGTCGTACGCCCGTCCTACAGGGATCTTAATCGATCATCTGGACCTGGAAAACTAGATGAGGCTGAAAAAGCCAGACTCAAAAAGGTAGGCAGCCTACTTTTTTCCCCTTTTACCTCTCTCCTCCCTGTCATCGTCAAGGTAACCACCCATTCTCTTCATACACAAACCAGTAATCTTTGCCACTTTATTGAAATATCCTGAAACTGACAGACCTTACAGAAGACATTGTTTCTTCCTTGTGCCACTAGATCGTTGCACATAATCTCTTAATCAATTTTTAGTGGCTTTCAACATTTTATTCTATGGATTAACAAGAAAACTTGGCGTACACCAGAATGGTTTCCCTGTACTAAACGTAACCTTGCGCTGAATTGCAGGCTCTGCCCATTTCATTGTCCTATGCAGAACCAAAACCCGAACACCAACCTAAACTCTACATGGAATGTAGCACAAGGCTGTCAGTCATACTGGCTGACAACGGCCAATAAGTCGGAAATGGCCATTCCAGTTTCCATTGTCTTTGCGGGCAAGTTGCGTTTGCCTATTCTTCTACTAGTCGCTGTGCGGCTGCTGGCGGGGTTCGAGAGTGAGCCTCAAGGCAGAGTGAAATGAGTGAGTTCCGCTAGCGGTCGGTGAGCGTTCATCAACGGATGCACGCCATAGAATTAGTTACGTGAGCCGGGACTGTACTTCGCCCAAGACAAAATAATTGTGTTTGACCGCAACGGGCTTGCGTTTATAGGCCGATTGTCCAACGTGTCGCGCTTGAGTCTGCATGGGATTTAAACTATATACTATAAAACCTATTATTAGTATGAGAACAGTTACTCTAGTCCCTCGGAATGTTTTTGTTTGTTTCCTAGCGGTTTGCAGGCTTTGCCACGGAGACAAAGTTATAACATGCGTGCGGATGAAGTTCTCAACAATCTATATGACTATTAAACGGGCTCATATAGCCGCTCTCTCGTATATTTAACCCGAAAGTGGAACGCGTGGCGTGCCTCGTCCACAGGAGCGTCTCTAGTGGCCTCAAAATATTCCAACCTGTAAAAGATTTCAGCTAGAGTATTTGACCATCCTGACCTACGTCTGCTCAACGGTCTTGTTAAAAACCTGGAAACAACTACGGCGTTGCTTACCCTCCGCACACGCAACATGATTATCCACATTCGAAACCTAGATTATTCCTGTATTCCATAGCAAAATGAACGATTGGATAAAAAACCATTCGAACATTTTCGGATGGTATTTTTCCGAAGAACAATTGAATGCCATCATTTCGGACACCTCTACAATTCATCATAGTGTTGTTCACAGGCAGTGCAATTGTTAGAGGACTCTGTTTTTACGAATTTAATAATTGCCGTCAGCGTTCTCCCTGACATAATAGTCATCAACGGGCGCAGCCTCATCTTCGCTGGATTCATGGTTACCAAAGCTGCTAATAACCGAGACGTCGGATCTATAGACAGCCTATCACAGATTACACAGCGACAGATTTGGTGCTGCATCACAATTTGGCGACATAGCGTAGTTTTTGTAATTACGAGTAGATATATGAGAAAACTTGTCGGATTTGATGAGAAGGTTCGTAATATTTTATTTATGTCGTTCAATTTTGCATTATGTATTGGTGTATGCTCCCTAAACGGGTCGCGTGGTAGATGCGCTGGACCAACATAGGAGCCAAATCAGGGTGCGGCAGACGTTATTTGGGATGAGGGGGTGGGGGGTGTTCCCAACCTGGGCACACGTGGGTGCCGGCTCATGCCGCACCGCCCACCTGTTCCGTTTATAACCCTCCGTTGGATATGATTAATCTCGCCCGACCTCGCCTCCGGTCTTCTTGACTTTGTCTTAACACCGGGCACAGGTGTGTGGTAGATGCAATGCAAGTGTACTATCACTTAAAACTAATTTGCGCACAAGTCACCGTCCCTGCACCACCCATCTGTGGAGCATGCAGTGAACTTCGTTGGATAGCGACTATCGAACTAACTGACGTAAGTATCGTTGCGCGTTCTCATATTTCTCTCCATGGCCTTTACCTTACCACCTAGTATTGGGAAATTTAGTGTTGCAGACACTGAATGCTCTCGACCTAAACAGAGAATTACATGGAAAATTAACTGATTATGACTGGTGACCGCATGAGAACTTCCCGCCATAGAGGAAACTTGCGGGTAGTCCTCGATCGATATGTAGGATTTCGTTGCCTCCCATTCATTGGCAAACGAAAGAATTACCCTGAGGGTAGAACTCACTTACGTCCTAGAAGGACAGTCAAACGATTTTAACTGTGCCAGATGCATTATTGTATGCATATTCTTTAGCGCAGATAATCCACAAAATAATTCGAAACTATACTGAAACTGACCTGCAACTGGTCTAATCACACACCTGTTCCCATCCTCCCATTTAAATTTGACATTAATTTAAACGCATGGTATTCTTAGTGGCCCCTTAATCGACATTCTAAATCCCCAAACGGAAGGACAGACTCACAACATGTTGATTGCACTCGACTATCCTCCCCCGTTACAAGAATTCATTCGCCATTTTGTTCCCTGGAAATGTGGGTCAACTGTAAACATTTTTTTCGCCCTCGGCCGGAGACCTTGATAAGAGTCGGAGTCCTTGTTAACTCACGAACTAACCGTACTCCCGCAGACACAAGAAGATATGTCTCGCCATAGCACGCAATATGCCAGCAGCACGTTTACTAATGCGACGAACGGAAGGGAAGATGAGTCATAAAAGTTTTGGAGGTTCGTCAAATTCTAGACAATATGTCATGATTTAATAATTTTTGCATTTTGACACTTGGTTTTTGTTATCTACGGCTTCTATAACGGATGCATTCAAGCACCAACAAAGCTTTATAATCCTTGGCAAACATTCCTTTTTCCTCAAGCTTATCTACGAAAAAAGTAAACAACGATTCATTGAAGCATTCAAGGGCTGCAGCACTCGTCCGCCGAAGATAGTCAACACGGCTGATTTCAAGGAATTCACGATCCTCTTCTCCTCGGAATCCTAGCATTTGATGACAATCTGTTTATTGCCTTCTTCTTTCAGACAGCGCCAGGTGCATTTTACCAGTCCCACCTTCAACTGATCCTTCTTTGTGTATACCATAACTACTACAGAGAATGTGATGTTTTTTTATTAGCTTCAACCAACGGCTGTAGCGCCTATTGGTTAACGTTATCTCCGATTTTCCAGTATTTTTTACATAGAAAGTATATCTTTTACGTTCGATGAAATGCTTACTAATCCTTTAGTGGCACTGATAATTGTCCTGAAGGTGTCAGTTGTAGAAATGTTCATCTTAAATCAGCCGTTTGAAAAATTACCCGTTCAGTGGCTTTGGGCCTTTTATTCAATCGCGCCAAGTAATTAAAACCATAGGAGATAAGAGTTCGGTTAAAGGGGATTGTAGTCTGAAAAGTTGCGGTACTAACTGTTTAAATTTACAAGAAAATCCGGCTTCAAATTGGCTTCGTTCACACTTTCTTCTATCATTTCTGACAAGACAGTTAACAGGGGAAAATGTACAGTTGCACAAAAGTGGAGAAGTCTACTTGGGAGTTTTTCCAGCCCGTGGACGTGGTTTCGTAAGTGGACTCAACCGACCAACGGCATAGTCATCTGGCCTAAAAGTCGAAAGATGGATGTAATTAGGACCTGCGCTCTGCGAAAAAGACAGAACCACAACTACTTGAACAGTGTGCTTACTTGTTAAAATTTCATAGGTCGTCGGACGTAATCTAGCAGTGGGTAAACTAGTTCTCAGTTTCTATAAAATTACTGTACCGGCAATATGAAATTTTCCAAATATTATTTAGCAGAGCTGTATGTTTACTGCCTTGTCGGTGAAATGAGCCATACTGATCAGAGATACTGTCTCAGCCATAAACTTAATTTTTGTGGCATTGGATTCAAATTTTAAAAAATCTATAACGTAAGTCAATCCGATACGCCAAGTTGAATAATCGTTCAAAAATAGTTCTTTAAAAACGTAGGACCCTTCTTTGCTACTGTGACAATAAAATACTGAAGGGGCCAAGTTCGCTTTTTATTCTATTAAAGGTTTTTGGAGTCAGATGATTGTAGATATCATTAGTGCAAGTGCGTAGGCATGTGAACCACATTATTGCAGCAGGCACGTTGCATAAAGTCGGGAAGGATCGTAAGGGATGAACGTAGGCACGCTGGAAAACGTACCAATCAAAGAGTTTGGGGTAGTTCTCTATTTCTTCCGCTGTGTAGGATTCAAGACGCTTGGGAACGGGCATGACTTGGCGGATTACACCAGAAACGTTCTTCAACAACTCCTCCGGCACGGTCTGAAAGACAACACACGAAAATACCACTTTTCAACATTGGCGCCCCACTGCCAGACCAGTTATTGCAGCATGATTGCGTAGAGATGCGTGGGCCACGAGTTAGCAGTGACGTGGCGGGGTTTGCTTCCACGTCCCCGCACATGGTCTTGCCAATTCGGTCAACCTTGGAGTTGATTGCCCACAGGCCTGTTCAATTGTCCGCTTTTACGTACGTAAACGTGAAAAAGATGAGGCTCTTCGGAATAAAATTGAGTTGTGCCGACGACATTTTGGGCTGCTAACACCATTCAGTCGTCAGAGGAACTCACCAAAGGAGAGTTTGGCCTATAAAGATAGCCATAGAGGCTACATCAACGGAATACTCGTGCATGAGTAGGTGCAGCGTTATGTTAAGGGTTGGGGAGAGGGATACGGTTATGGCTCGCTGTTTTGGACCTGACAGACGGCCAGGTATCAAATGGAGTTCGTTGACTTAGAATGGGCGTTCTGGGCAGATGAACTGCTCCCACAGACACTTGCAGTGGGCGCCTGGGCGTACGTGACGATCGATACAGTCAGTGTTGATGTACAAAGACTCGCGCCTGTTTCAGGCTAAATCTGGGGAATTACTCCAGTACTGTCCCGCTTGCGGCAGTGGTCCCCTTCGACAGCGAGTCATGCGGACGGAGTGCCAGTTTGTGTTCGATACTACTACTGGCCAGACGTCGACCATATGACCAAAATACATGAAAAGGTAGTGAGCGCATTGGGTGCAACAAATTGCATCCACCTACTGTTCTTTAGGAGCGGGAGCGTTTGATAAGTGTAATGCGATTCATAGAGACGGTTCTGGCCTGCGAGCGATGCGGATACCAAAATGGCTTAACTGTCGTGTGATCGCATCAGAGATTGTATGCGTGCAAGACGGGGAGTAAATTTCTGAGGTGAGTTATTCAGCGAGGTTGGAGCCTTGTGGCAATGTTAGACGTCTGACTTTGTTAACAAAAATGGTAGGATATCAGTTAGATCGCGACCGTCAATTAGTCAAGCCAGTTCGCGGGCAGATCTCACCTTTTGGAATAACGAAACGCACGGTGGGGGTTTATACTCAGTTTTTCTTGTGAGTTACAGGATCGTGAATTTCATAATTCAGAATTATCTCAGCATTCAATTCTTTTCCCTAAACGCATGCTTTCGATATAACTACCAATTGGCTTTTGGACGCTCATGTCTAAAAACGGCCGGCTGTTACTGACTGCCCCTTCAAGTATTAATTTTACAGACCGTAGTACAGTCGGTTGCGATCGTCATCATATACCCGATCACAACCGACAAAACAACGAGCCCGTGGCTCAATGGTAGAGCATTCGACTCAATTACCAAAGGTCGCGGGTTCGAATCCCAGGTGTGCCACACTTGGGATTGGGTATGACAGGCTGATGACGGCTAATGAACCAGAAATAGTTATTCCGATCTCCCTTGTCTTTGTCGGTTCCACTTTATCAACATATGCTACATGTCGCTATGCGACCGCCTGCTAGGGCTCTAGTCTGAGCTCCAGGGCACAACGGAACATACATGTTCCTTAAGCAGATCGGTGAGCAACGCACTATCATCATATTGCCCGATCGCAACCGACAAAACAACAAGCCCGTGGTTAAATGACAGAGCGTTCGACTCAATTACCAAAGGTCGCGGGTTCGAATCCCAGGTGTGCCACACTTGGGATTGGGTATGACTGGCTGATGACGGCTAATAAGCCAGAAATGGCCATTCCGGTCTCCCTTGTCTTTGTCGGTTCCACTTTATCAGATATATATGATGGAAGGGTTACGTAATAAGATCGCCTTGTTGCGTCTTAACGCTAAGTCTAGAGCTCTCAGAAGCAGCCACATCGAATCGTAAGGATGCAGGAGTACCTACAAAGATAATGAAGAATTGCTTGATCAATTCTGGTTTGTTAGCCTTTATCAGTGGACTCGGAATGAACGAACGCGGTTCCACACAGGTAAAGTGCGACATTGCCACATAAAGACTATATTACTACATCTAACGAAAGAAAATGTAAAGCCTAGAATGCGAAAAAGGACGCCGTGCAGCAGATACTGAAAGTTAAGTGAGACCACTGTAAAACGCTTAGGCTCCACGACTTACTTCAATACCATCGGGAAATATGTGAAGACGAGCGAGCCAGTCGGGTCTGGCCACACGGTTGGGCAGATGGACACGAATTTCTCGCCTGATTACCTGAAATATTATATTAATTTCTTACAGAAGAGGTTTTTCGTGACTAAATTTCATTCATCTATGACAAAAGATACTTAGAACTTTAAAAGCCAGCAGACTGTAAATTCGGACGTCATCCGGGGGACTTGTTAAAACGTGCATTGTCAGCTGTCGTTAGTGTAAACCAAGCCAGCTAAGTAATCGCTAATGGACAAAAAATATACATAGAGAGCCTTCGGCTTCAGGGCGAAACTATCTTGAGGTCTGTTACTAGACTCAAGCGTTATAAGGAAAGCATTTTTATATTTATGAAAAGTTTTAGTTTCAGAATCCTTCTCAGTTTTAGGGGTAACCCGTGATTTACTAGTGTATTACATGCGTCTACAGCCTTGATACAACAACAGATTGACTACAAGTAGTTAAAAAATCCTGAGCAGACATAGTATTCTTCCTAGAATTTTACTTAAAGACGACGTTAGCAGTCATGACCATAAGGCAGAGCTGATTGGGTCATGGGCAACACATAAGCCTTAGTACAGCTATTTGGTCCACGAAATGGCTTACGTATTTACATGGTTTGGATAAGAAACATTCACTTGTGTTATTCGAACTTGGGCTGACATAAAAATAAACATTCGTTTGTTTGAGGTAGATACACGGATGGCATGGTGTTTTTCGTGATAGCACATGCAAAATGGTTAGGAAGCCGAAAATAAAAAAAACCTTTAGGTTTGCTTCAGACACGCCACAGACTAACAATAGCGAATATTTGGATGCACACACACGAAAATCCAGGGATGGATGGAAAATCCCTTACAAAGGGGACGAGTATCCAGGCGGACTACAGTTTAGAAGCACGACCAAGTCGCAGTAGTCTGAGGTTGAGGCAGCCTTAAGATGTCCGGTGACATTTTATTGGTATATTCATAGCGCGCAAAGTAGGTATATACAAAACAAATATTAAAGTATTCTAAGAAGCATTGCAGGACCAAAAACTAACTTCAGTGGGATCGCGTTTGTGCAACTCAGCCATAGTGTCTTCAACACGAAAGACACCAAACCTGAAATACCAGAAAAATATAATTTACCAGGAAAAGTACCGCGTATGTGTGGTGTAAAGGAAACGTTTCCAGTAGGAACTGTTGTCTTTGGCAGCAATATTTCGGCTATTAAAGACAATAACACTATCGCCGATGTCGCCTCTCGGGTCGTAGATACGCTTATGTGTCCCTTTGAGATAAGCTGCTATTTTCTCTCCAGACAACATCGGACATTGCATATACGCATCATAAAGATAGCATTGGCGTGCAAACGTCCTCCATTTCTATAAATTTATGCGAAAGAAGAGGCAAACAAACCTGGACTCTGAAAAATGACATCACCCGCTAAACGAAACAACACCAGCAAGTTAGCTAGCTGTTACATTTGCCGCTAGGGAAGCAGTGTATTGAAAGGCATGTAAGGTTCATAAAGGCTTAGACGAAGCACCTATGCAAGCATTTCAATAATTTGACGTTATTTTGACAAACAGCTCTACATAAATTTAGGTTAAAACCGAGCAAGAATTACTCAACAAAACGTTTTAGGAGTTTGCATTGTATACAGTCAACACAGATAAAAGGAACATTCAACAACCGCGACTAAAAGTTGAATAGAATATCCTCCAAATTATTGTCCATGGCCTCAAAATCAAAAACGTAAATACCAATGCCTACCTTGACAGTAAGCTGTTAGGCGACACAAAATTTGAAGCATAAGCTTTGATCTGGATCTCTAAAACCAGTCTGAACGTCAGCTGCCTTTATGCTTCCGTGTGTGAACATCAAAATCTTAATCTATACACCAATCTGAGAAAACGTTGGCCACTTTTTAGGAAGCTCCTTTATGGAGGGGAGACCTGGACCTTTTGACGTAAACCGAGCTAGGAATATCAAGCAAATTAAACTTTACCCCATCCGCAGAATCCTGAAGCTTAAACGGCATGACATGCATCCTGATATGAAATTCCTGAAACATACCAGGTATTAAGCATCCAAAACAAGCTAAAGAATCTGCAACTGTAATGCAGCAGTGCATGAAGCAAACCGGGTCACTGTTGTTCAAACTAGAATGGCGGCATTTGATTTACAAGCGAATCCAATTAACAGTAGCAGAAGAAACCTGGATACAATAAAAAGGCGAGCCAAATGAATTCATTCACAAGAATAAGATACGGTCACAGCAACAAGATGATTATTCGCCTGCATTTTTAGATTCTTGCTCAAAACCATCGTCAGAGACAGTATAAGATGCTGGTAATTCATATACTGTATTCCTACTGTTGACTTAGTCAACAAAACTGGGTCAAGTCCACCTCGTTCCCATTCCACACTATCCACTCCGGTCTCAGCTGTCCAATCTAATAAACTTAGCAAAAACCTGGGCAAGTCAAACTATGCTCCAAACTTAAGTTCCAAAAAGAAAAACGTTATTAAAGTTGGGAAACCTCCTAACCCTCCAGCATCTACCATACATACCCAAAATTTCCTTAGCAATTATCCCAACCAATCAACTTTTCAGGCTGCCCCATTATTAACCATACCCCTTACGGTACCAGTTTTCTAAAACAATTTGTTCCGTTTTCAAATCTTATTCTCCCCCCATATTATTCCAATATTCCTCAAAATCCTATTTATAGGCCTCCTATTTTCGCTAACGCAGAAAATAGCCTTCCTCTCAATGGATACCACCCAAATATGTTTCTCTACAATAATCCTAATTTAGTTAGTACTAACAGCTTAGCTAATTGTAGACAGCAGCCATTTTATTTTCCGCCAGCACCTTCCTATCTACAGTTTACTTCCCCACCACCAAGTCTTCCTTTTTTATAAATAACGATAACCCTAGTTTGGATACTCGAACTACGCTAGATGTCATATTACTTAATGGTTGATCTGTTTTAAATAAGATGGCGCAACTGAGAGCCATTGCTTTCAAGTTAATGCCCGATGTTTTATGTGTAACTGAATCTTGGACCCATCCCTTAATTTCCGACTCTCTGCTTGTCATAGACCAGTACGATCTCTACCGTCAAGACCGCATTAGTAAGCGTGGTGGTGGTTGTCTTCTCTATATTAAATCTTCATTATAGCACTTCCCTTTTTATCTAGGTGTTACGTCATTCTCTGGTAATTACTGCTTCGCATCCATTATCCTGTCACCCCGGCAAAAGGCGATTCTCGGATTTATTTACAACCCGCCTAATTCATCATCCGATAATGATGCAAAACTTTGTGAAATTTTTAAATTGATTTCGAAGTCCAATTTTAACATTAGAATAATCGCTGGGGACTTTTATTTTCCTGAAATTGACTGGATTTCAAAATCTTGTCCACCCAGATTTCAGCCTTTCCTCGATACCATTAATTTTTTCTCTATTGGTCCCAGCTTGTCCGTTCTTCAACGAGAGACAAGCATATTTTTAGACCTGATTTTTCACAAACGACATTGCTCCCCTCTTCGTTGATTTTTAAGCAGGGTCTCTTCCAAAGTGACCATACACTAATTCACTGTTGCCTTCCGATTGTTTCATCGAAAAAAAGGTTAGTGCCGTTCGTACCTCTCATGCTTTTTGACCTCGCAGATATGAGCTTAATTAGTAACTTTTTTTGGACTCATTGGACTGGCAAAATCTCTCCTCCATGAACGACGCAGCAAGTCTTTGTGACTTCGTGTCAGTCATTTCAAATAACATCCTGGAGCTTGTGCCAACCAAAAATAGTCAAGCCCCTACGTCTCGGAATCCTCCGTTCCTCACTATCTTTTGCCACGACTAAAGAAATTGAAAAAGCAGTTGAAAGATCAATATACTAGTTAATTATCTGTACATCTAAGGATCGCAGAGATTTTTGAATTAGCCTCTAAGATTCGTCTTGCACATGACAGACAGAGGGAATCTTGCGCACTCAGTGAGCCAAACTCTGCAAAATCTGTTGCTCAACTGTTCCGCCGTCGATCCTCTTCTAAACGAGGTTATGAAATTCCTCCATTACTAAATGAAGACAAGAACTTCGTTCTGGAAGACTCTGACAAGGCAGAACTGTATAGTGCGTTCTATGCAAATCATCTTACGATGGGATCTGAACCGGTTCCGACATTTCAGGCATCCTCATTGAATGTTATCAGCACTATTGATTTCTCCTTAGAAATAATTCGTAAGCAAATAATTCCTCTTAAAAACTCGCACTCTTCGGTGACTGACGGTATTCCAAACTCAGTTATTAAGAGAGTTCCGAGCTTTCTCAGATTGCTTAGCCATGTATTCTCAGTTTATCTTTTAAGCGGATTCTTTCCTGACTCATGGAAGACATCTATTATTCTTCCTGTCTTCAAGTCGGGATCTCGTTCGGACGTAAATAATTATCGAGGCATTCACAAAACCCCGGCTCTAGAAAAACTTCTTGAAAAAATTATTTTCAATCAAATTCTCGACTTTTGCCTAGAAAATAAGCTTTTAAGTGACTCGCAATATGGTTTTCTACCTGGGAGATCATGCGAAGCGTGTCACTTAGCTTTTCTTAACCTCGTCACTTCCCTTCGTAACGAGCAACAGTCAGTGGTTGTGATCTACTTTGACCTGAGCAAAGCCTTTGACAAGGTACCGCACAAACGTCTTCTTGTGAAACTGGAAGCCCTCGGCATCCGGCCTCCTCTCCTTGACTTCATTGGTTCCTACTTGTCTAACCGCAGCCAGAAGGTCTTAGTAGGTAATAGCTATTCAACGCCTCAGCCGATCACGAGTGGCGTTTTTCAAGGCACCGTTCTAGGTCCCCTTCTCTTCATTCTGTACATTAACGAACTTTCAAATTTACTCACAACTTCACAAAATTTCGCTTACGCTGACGATCTCAAGTGCATTTATTCATTTTCTAAAGACACTGCTAATAGTTGCGTTGACAAAATCAACACTGATCTACTTATCCTCTCACTTTGGAGTTGTACTTGGCAGATGGAATTTTCTCCATCCAAGAGCAGCTTCATGTGTTTTGGCCCTGCAAAGCTTCCTGGACCCTTAGTATTTCAAAATAGTACACTTTTAGAACGATCAACCATAAAAGACTAAGGTCTAAGTTACACGAATAAGCTAGCATTATCGCCTCACGCAGATCGAATTTCGGCAAAGGCTGCACAGATATGTGGTTTAATACCACATAATTTCTTCCTTCCGGAAATAAAGTTAAACCTATACCGCATGTTTGTTCTTCCTATCCTCGAATACTGCTGTCCCCTATTTGGGCTGATGAACGCCTCTGACCGCATTTAGATTGAAAAAGCTCAGAGGGTTTTTACTCGAAGACTATTTTCTCTTCCTGGATCCAGTTTCTCCTATACGGATAGATGCCAGTTAGCAAACATTAAATTTCTGTGGGTTGGAAGACTCGAAGCCGGTCTCTGTTTCCTGTTTCGCGTTAAATCTAGTCCAAATCTCCCACGCATTAACGCTCTCACTCCGGTAGATCGACCCTATGCCACTCGTTATTCCTCCATGATCATTTCACCACCCCTTAGCTCCACAACTAACCGGTCTCAGTTTTTCGCCTCCAAATATGCTTTTATATGGAATAATCTACCACTGAAAATTAGGTTGTCGTCTACATTAGCTATTTTCAAAACAAAGTTACGCAAACATTTAACTTCGGAAGATATAAAGTCCTTATTGTCTGTTTCCTTCCCAAACTCGCAACTTTTGGATTTTGAAAAGGGTCCTCCTTGTATTTGATGCAGCTCCCTTGATATTATATTGGTCTCTTATTATATTTCCATCCTCCTCTGCAGAGTCAATCTTTGCATTTACATTTACTTTTTCTTCCCCTCCTTTTAAACTAGCATTGCCAACTCTTGACAACCTTCATACTTACCTCCGAATTTGCAACCCTGACGATAGTCTCCAGGTTCTGTTGATGATCGAGGTGGGTTCTGATGGTTTCGCCTTTTTGGTGATGGACTATACAGTCAGCAATGTCGCATCTCGATGATGATCTCGTGACCTATCCTGTCACGTCTTCGTTTCGACCATGTTGTCTACGATGAGTTCGTCCTCTCTCACCTCCACTGTTGTTTTTAATCAGTAGCTCTGACTGCTATATTATCTCTCACCCGACAAGGAGCGTCCCGAACCCTCATACGTAGTCAGCAACATCATAATACTATCCCATTGCATTTAGCTATTAATTTTTTAGTGAAGCAGTTTTTTTCTCCTATTTTTTTTCAATTGGCGGCGCGCCGAACTCCGCCTCCGATTTAACCCTAGGAGTTTTTTTACTGCTTCTTTTTCAGTTCACCGTATATGCCAAAGATTGTTGACTTTTGTTTTAAAAATAGCAAAGCTTTTTGAATCGGATATGTTTACCATACTACTCATTTCTGCTGTTCATATGGATGCTCACATAGTGCAGCAATTATCCACTTTGTATTTATTTAAACCACGGTACTAAGTTTTTAATGATGGGGCCCTCTGGGCCTTAAATATACAATTTATTTATTATTATTTATTTATTCACAGTACTTATGGCATGCAGTCGCTAAAATTCTATATACCTACGACATTTGATTGCCCCCCTAGTATCCAGGATCATTGCCTTCCGGTGCTTTAATTCCTTGGTGTTCAGCATGCGGAGCGTAATCCACATTATTGAAAGATTTGTTGTTTTTAATTGCTGATAAATTATCCTTAATTTAAAGTAAAAAAACGAGACTTAGCACAGTAACTCTGAGGCCATCGCATACAATAGAGTAATCATTTGAAAACGAGTAATTTATTAGCACTTTATCTGTCCGATTAGATAGGTAGGACTGCAAAGTCCTATAGCTTCCAGTTTAAATAAGAGGAAGCTACGTGGTACTTAATTAAGGGCTTTACTTAGATTCAATAAATGATGACCACAGGAAGCTCATCATGTGTAAGAGACGAAAGTCGGTTTGGAAAAACCTGTCACGCGCCACAAGAGCAATCAGGCAAAAATTTCTGATGCAAGGCATGGATTTTTGGGACTGTGTTGAACTATAAACCCTAACCAAACTCTTTTTTCGCCAATTGTATTGCCCCATGAACTGTTCTTTTTTGCTTGAAGGCTTTGACCACTTTCAGCGTGGACCTACGATGGAAATGGTGTAATCGCGTGTTAGTGAAAACGACCGGTCTTATTTCCCTCGCCAACGTTGACATCTCGCCCAGTGTCACTCGTTGCTTGTTCCTCGCTTCCCTTAAAGTCATCATCACCCCACGAGACTACCCCGCTCTTTCCAAAAGCGATGCAGTCACCACCCATGCTATAGTTGAGATGTGAGACTACCTTCCACTCCAGGCGGGTAATAATACCTACAAAACAAGATCTGTCTTTTTTAATATACTGTTTTTTCCCTTTTTCTGGCTGTTTGATATCCCTTTACTTATCAACATCAACTTGCCTCTTACCACCAAGGCTAGTGTGTTTGTCAGGCGTTTTTCAGTCTTGGTCAACATTTTCAAAACCAAAAGACTGTTTCATAATATTCTACTGCTCAGTGTTTGCTATTTATGACGATGATGGCTGCTAAAAATGAAATCTGCTAATTTATTAAGCAATCCGAGATGTCCGAAAATGCATATCATCCATCAAGGTTATCGTTTTATGGATTGCCATTCTAAAATTTTATATGGTCTCAGAAACTTTGTTTAATTTGATAAACAAATTGATAAATGCTTTACCTTAAGGTGTTTGAACAATGAGAGGTTTCACTTTTACCTCGAGTTTCATGCCCTCATTTTAATGGAATTCCGTTATCCTTTCCGAACTCCCTTATTTTACATATACAAGCTAACATGGGATTCTGTAATAGAGGTTAATAATGAGACATCTTCAATTTCCCTTCAATAAGTTGTAGAGAGCACAC
Source organism: Schistocephalus solidus (assembly GCA_017591395.1). Taxonomy (NCBI): domain Eukaryota; kingdom Metazoa; phylum Platyhelminthes; class Cestoda; order Diphyllobothriidea; family Diphyllobothriidae; genus Schistocephalus; species Schistocephalus solidus. The sequence continues at coordinate 73,858 of WEDG01003061.1, forward strand.
AGAATACAAATGAATTAGCATAAACCTGAAGGAAATGGAGTGACCTATAATTTTCCCAGTTTTAACAGGGCGATCCTCAAGGTCAATTTACACGATAACAAATAATTTGATTTAAGGGTCATCAGTCTGGGTAAACTACATTTAATTTTCAGATTAATGTGCAAGTAAGTGTGCAATGTTTGAAGTTTCTTATAAAACTGGGGTATCGTCATGACCGGTCTGCATTATAGGTGATTTTCTAACCTGAAACACGGCTTAAGACCCTATTTCAGTCATTATAGTTAATTTGAAATTATAATTTCAAATTATTAGCTAATATTTCGCTATCAACGTGAGACATTAATCACATTTCAGCTCCATAAGCGTAAAAAAACTGGACCTTAAGATTTAAACTTATATCTTATGTTCACTAGCCTACTATTAATCTATAAGCAGACATTCGTAAGAATGGTATCGTACACTATAAATAAACCTTCGAACATTTGAATTTTGATCTGTTGCTCAAATGTTTCTCATAAGAAGCTCTCAACATTCACACAATTTTTGGATGTTTTTAATGCACAAATATCGTGTTTTACGCGCTCTTTGTATTTGTTAGTATTCTCATGATTTATGATGAAAAACCGACATTAAATCAGAAGGGTCATCTGAACAACATAGTTGCATAAAAACTTGATAAATGTTTTATTCCTTGCATATAACCTAAAAAATTGTTAGTATTTAATGTACTGACGTTATAGGTTAATATAAGTTTTAGCAATAAACTAATCTTCTCGCATGTATTCTCTGGAATTAACATATATTGCCTATTTTGTTTTAAATTCAAACACTGACACCTTTTCTAGTGCTTACGGGAAGCCTGACCAATTTTTAAATATTGCCTAAAAGTCGATGTGCATTGGCCCCTTCTGGCCCCTTCTGGTCCCCTTCTGGCCCCTCCAATGGCGGGGTCATGTGCTGGTAGGGATATTTGTGTACTACAACTTATGTCGTTATATCCACATACTGTGAGCGGAAGAGGATTAGAAATCTGAACAAAAATTCAGAAATATGAATTTTTGGGCATAATTTTTTAGGTAAGTTTGAAATATTATTTATTGGGCTGCACCATCACAAAACAGTGCAGGTATGCAGGAGGCTGGCAGTTGAATGTGACTCTTTTCGGTCACGTGAATATAGTACAGTCTGTTTAAATGAGTACTTAAATAGCTGTTATAGTTTCAATTGAATTTTGCCGTCCTCATAATTTTCAGCATAATTTATGACGCTTACGTTTGCAGAAATGTCATTAGCAAGTAGCCGCAGTCTTACAAGAAAGTATGTGCATGAGGATTTCACAGCACCTTAGTTTATCTTACTGAGACTGCTGACAGCATCGATATTGGGTATTCGGTTAAAACCAATACCATTTGGCATCGTCATGAATGCACATGCTATAGGCTGGGTATAGTACAATATCAATACGACCTCCTGTAATTGCTCGGCCATAAAGGTCCGCGGAATTTATTTTGGACGCAGCGGTTCAGAGCTGCTTGATTGCTTTTATACAGCGAGGAAATGTTTCCCTTATACTTAGCCCTTTTCATTTTGCAGGACTGCAAATTGATTAAGAATACATATAATTTGTTCAGACGCAACTGAAAACATGTATTTGATTTAAGAATCTCACATAAGAACGAAGACATACTTTGGTGTCACCAGAACCCTCACTACTGGTCATGTTTGAAACCTGTTTGGAAACTAGTTTAGCTTAAATGCCTTCAAAATTTTGCAGTTTCTATCTTAACGACGACCGTTTTAAAATGAGCCGTATATACTAAGCGTCTTGTGCACAAAACAATTACAGCGAAAAGAATGTCCAACACTGGATAATGCCTTGTTAATTCCGTTTTTTTGGGGTTTATTTTATGCAGTTATGATAAGCCAAACGTTTATTATTTTAAAAAGCTTAATACCGTGCTACGTGCGTGGGTTTATATATGACTCAGTCTACTGCTAGTGCTTCTACAAGAGCTTTTCACAGATGGGTGAGTATAACATAAAATAGGCGAGCAGAAGGTTATTCACGTTTTTTCGTTTAACTAGTCGAGAAAATGGTAACTCTCTTGTATTTTACTCCTGCCATACTGGAAATTTCACCTCAAAAGCCACTGTTTTAGAACATTGTAAAACAGTTTGAATTTTCCACTTAGCGGATGGAGAGGCCAACTATAGCAATAACGGTCCATAGAAATGGAGACGCTACCACAAAAGGTCGACGATTTGTTATACCTAGCAACCGCCTTCTTACTTGGGAAAACATACTGCAACAAATTGGCTCTTCATTTGAAGACAGACCTCTTTATATTCGTCGACTTGTAACGCCTAGAGGGAGGACAACGGTGTCGGGTTTTGCCGATCTGGAGAACAACCAGCAATATGTCGCGGTTGCAGCCAGCGAAAGATTTCAGTACTTAGAGTAAGCTTTAGCATTTCAAAATAATATTTCTAATCACTTATGCTGGCTTATTCTTGCATATAATTTTAGCTCATAATTAAAAATGTTAAAATTATTGATGAGAATATTGTGTTATTTTGTCCAGCCTCGGTAGTGCCATATTGATTAGTGGTTGAAATTAGAAAAGAAGTAAAGAATTACTTGATGGAACAAGTGTCAAGGTAGGTGAAGAGGATGGTTTTCTCTTCTAATGTAGATTCCCATTTCAGTATTAATACAAGTTGAGCATACAAGCATCTGTGTGGAACGGTACTACGCAGAATTAACAAAGATAAAATCAAATCTACTGTTTACCATTCTTTATGTGAACCATTTTATATGTAATATAAAAACCTTCATAGCACATAGACACCTTAACCACAAATGTTTTCACTCGGAATCTCAGGATTTTGGGATGAATTCTGTGCAGGTATTGTAGGCAGTTTATTTTGGTCGGAGGCTTTATGCACGTCTGTGCACCTGTTTGAGTTCAATCACGTTAGTTCGCTACACACTGACTATATGTTCGTCGGTACCGATGATTTACAAAGCATGCCCTGTGGCATGCTTGGTGCAGGGACATTGACTCGCAAATGCATTTGTTTATATTGATAGCAGAATTGTGCAGCATCTGCTGCATTCTCTCTTCCTTCAAGCTTAACAAGAACGAACAAGATTCAGGACGACAAGAGGAGGTATACTCTGTAGTTACTGACAAAGCTAAACGGCTCATCTAAGTGTGCTACCGAAGGGACGATGGGCCAGGTGTTCACATTAACAAAAGTGCGGCTTTTATATCATCTGAATTGGAGTACCATATTAAAAAGGATCAATCATTCGCTGTTTTTCTGTCCTGAAGGGACTTACTTAGCACGTCAGCTGTCATTCTTTCAATTTACGAATTTTAACCCTTATGATACTGTAAAAGTGCCTTAGATTATTTAGAATGCTGAACTTGCGCTGAGTAGGCACTATCGGGGTATGAACATCTGATAAGGTGTGCCACTATAGCCCCATATTACTCAAACAAGTGTGTATACTTTCGCACTGCAGAATGAGTAAAAAATAATAATGGGCCATTAAATTTGTTGATTCAACGTTTTAAATTTTGACTAATTTTATACTTTTCTAATGTAACTCTAAGGATTTTTCGCATCGTCAGCTCGTTTTTAAAAGATGTGTGGGCTTTTAATCTTACGGAATTTTGTTGAAATGGTTTGCTTGATAAACGGTCACAGCTCACGTCCACAACTTCCTTTAAATTCATTAATCTCGGGCAACTGCACCACATCAACGGATGTTTGGATGAAAACGTAGCAACAGAAGCTGGGTATATGCAGATTCAGTCAGATGCTAGACTTTTAGAGGGAGTTGAGTACGGTCGGTAATTTGGGAGTTGCTGGAAAATCATCCCCAGTCAATTCTTGGGGTATCAGGGAATGAACATCCTTTCCATCAGCCATATTTATTGCATCTCAGAAAAATCACTATTTATTTAGGTTGTAATTTTTAAATATTTTTCTCATATAAATCATATTGCTTTTCTTAAAAGTATGCTCAATAACACGTTTTTCATTTAAGTCATTGTATAGGAAGGTACACCTTCCTCCAAATGTGGTGTTTGATGAGGGAAGTATTTAGTTTTTTGAAAGCCCGTAATAATGTCAACGTTTGGGAAGTTCACGTGACCTCGTATGCATAGATTCCGTGAGGTCGGTTTTCAAGCGCTCACTACGACGTATATATATATATATATATATATATTAAATATTGGCATCCCAAGAAATTTAATTAAATAAAGTTGAGTTCTTTGGGAACAAAATAACTTTATTGTGTAAATTTTCGAATCTGGTGCCCCAGTTCGTCGTCAGACAAATGGGAGATGTACAGAAAACAGTTAACCTTAAATAATGCCTAACACAAGATTCTATGGTTGGCTAAAGTTTGAGCCAATAGACATCCGGAGTTTGAAGTTATCTGATCGATAGTGGCTGTTTTCGCCTCCACTTGACCTTGAGAAATTTGTAATTGGCATCTAAATCGATATGCCTGTTAATGCATGCTTCGTCTGAGTGCATTGCCTCCAGGAATTCGCGGCCTCTTCTTGTTGGGCAGGCGCCAACGATGTGGGTATCCTCCCATCCAAATAGGTGTGTGCATGGCTACCTGCGATAAAGGGTCTCGTCTCCTCACCGCTAACTGATGTTCATGTAAACGGGTGGATAGAGATTTTCCGGTTTGGCCACAATAAACTGCATCACAACTGGTACACGGTATCTTGTAGACGACTTCTTTCTATATTGAAATAGCCAACCCTGTCCTTAGGGTGTACAAGCTGGGTGCGCAAAGTTGTTGTTGGTTTGTGCGCTATTTGTATATTGTGTTTCTTGAGCTGTCTTTCAACGAGCTCAGATACATTTTTTACATACGGGAGGGTTCGCCAGTTTGTTGTTTTTGACGCCTGGGAGGTCGTAGCTCTGGAAATACTCTTTTTCTTTTTTAATTGTTGTCGTCGCATGCATCGATCGGACAAAGTCAGGAGGATATCCATTTTGGGAAAAATAATTTGAAAAAGGTATTTCATTTCTGTTCGATATGTTTCTTCATCGGAACAGTGAGTTTTTGCTCGACGTAGGTTTTCTGTACATCTCCCATTTGTCTGACGACGAACTGGGGCACCAGATTCGAAAATTTACACAATAAAGTTATTTTGTTCCCAAAGAACTCAACTTTTATTTTTTATATATATATATATATATATATATATATATATATGGTCACCCCACGGAGTCCTAAACGACGATAGACATGCCTTCAGGGAAGGAGCAATCTTCTTCAGCTTTTCTGAGAATTGAAAATAATTGGAAGATAAGTACAAGAGGAATCAATATGCACGATAACATTCCTAGCTGAACTGACCAACTTTTATTCGTTCCTTTGACGGGAATAAGAAGAAGGCCTGCTCTACGCAATCTGATGCATTTTGGAACTATCGCGGGGTCCTTATATTTGCCTCTTGGAAAGTTGCCATTTGCCTCTATACTTTGGTTTTCTTACAGCCAACATCGTATCGTATGACCCTGCTAACCCGGCAACGATTGCTAACCCTAATGACCACAATAGTTATAGTAAGAGTTACGTTGACGTGTATTACGATCGCGTAGTAAACGCTTTGTTGCGTGAGTTGGGTCACATATTACGTTCTTGCCATAGAACGTATTTGGAGACGAAAGCATGTTTTAGATCCATCACTGTCAAATCTCTTACACTAGTAGGGTCATATGGTTTTAGACAGTTGTGGCATGGAATGAAATAGGCAGATTTTATGGAGGGATGAATACAAGGTTTGCGATGTCCAAAATACTACACATGATGATAAAAGGGACGCAAGCATCGCTTCAAACAGACTTCTAATATGAACGGAAGCTTCCGTGGTCTCGAGAATGTCTAACGGCCCCGCAGTCTTTAAGGTGCCCATCGAATGCCTACGTAAAAAGGTGCCACTTGCCGAAGGCATCAGCAACTGTTTCAAAAGAAATGATTCTCCACATGAGTTCTTTAAATATTTACTAAAGAACCACGTCACATTTCATAAGTAACCCTAAGAAGGCCTAAGGATGATAAGCTTGAAAACTTTGTATTCATAGTTGACCGGATGCTCATCAATCTCCTCCAATGCTTGTCCCCATGCAGCACAATGACTTGCACGCACAAATTTTCTCTTGCTATGCAAACACCCACAAAACAACGTCATTTAAAGGAACATGATGACATAATCGAACTACGAAACATAACGAAAAATCCAACCAGTATTCAAATTACATAAAATACTTTCATACGAAGAAGGCGTGCAATGTTTGGACTTTATATCTAGGGCTAGAGGAATTTACCTTGGTTACTCAGTTGAACTAAAACGGTGCAAACACGAGCTCACCCTGATTGAAATTTTTCCTTAAATTTTAGTTATAAATACGCTGGGATCCGACCGAACCTATCATCGAAACTTCGCAGATTTTTAATTCCATCATATACCGTAAGTGATCTAAAACTTCATTTTTAAACGCTGATTTTCTCTGAATTTTGTTTCAAAAAGAAATTAAATGTGATCATTAAGCATCGAACTTAAGCTGAAATTGCCTTCGGAAACTAAATATTTCTTTATGGAACGTAAAGAAACTAAAATTGCAACTTGGTTGAATACTATTGAGCCTTCTTAGCATGGTCAATTTGAAAGCTGGATCGAGCCGTAGCAATAAGTCGGTGCGTCATTTTATCTCAATCCGATGCATATACTAAGCAACTGTTCCCAAAGTTCCTCGGACTCTAGTGACTTTTCTACGTCAACTGGTGTTTGGCAATTTTTTATTAGTGTACTGTGCCCCTCGTGTACTTATGATAACAGTGCACTGATGGCTATCTGCTGGAACAGTTGAAGAGTTCAGGATAGAGTAAACTTATTTTCAGAAAGCTAGTACGTTAATCCATAACAAATTGGTAGAATTACGACAGGAAATATCGATTCGCAGCCGCAGACAATAAAAGGATTCATAAATACCCAGGGCAACCGTTCAGATAGTATGTGCGTATCCTTAAGGCAGCAATACGTTAAATGAGCCACGAAAGGCGTTAAAGATTGACAAAGTTTGAAGAGTGTTTACGCATAAGTTGATTTTACCGGAATAATTTACTTAAGTAGTCCAGTAGTAGTGACAGTGACAGATAGACTCATTTGAACTTTTTTTCCTATTTTAGAAAGGATCTGCGCACCGCAAACCAATACATACAAGGGTGTATGATGCAGTTGAGCGACGTGGGAGAAACATAAAGTGTGCTAGTGTTTATTAGTAGATTTTGAATTGCCTTTTGTATTTTAAGTTTACAAGAATATAAGGTTTTTCGATTTCGCTTTACTTAAAAAATCATGCATCATACATAAAAGGCCTACAATGATCCTACAATCCTAGATATATAGAAATATCACTTCCATGCCTCTTAATGAGGGCTATCAACTGTTTCTTCTTGGCTTCATAGCAAGTTGTCTTGCTAGAAGTACCAGCAAAGAAAATAAGGACAGTGAATCTGTGCATCTTTGTAACCGGAAATCTATTATGCATTTTTCGAAAAGTTGTATTTTGAAATCTTCTGCCAATTGTTTCGAATTCCTTTATGTTGCTTATCCATCGCATGAATAAAGTGTTAATATTTATAAATTAGCCATTAATATGCGAAAAGTATTAAAAACAACACGAAACTTTTATTCGCTTAACACTAACATTAAGGAAGGTATGTGCGTAATGAGAAAATCTGGATGCCACTTATACCCATAGATGATTTATACGTGAATCTATGGCCAGCCCAATCTTTTGCAGCGCCATCGTCAAATGCAGTGACTTTTTCAGTGTTGCTTTGCTTTGCTAAACAGTGTCTTCAGAAATGGTGACCCATTCACGCCCGCAGTTCAAATACACCTGAATCCCTTACAACTTATGGATCTGGAACTAGTCTTACGTGCCATCGAAGAGCGTGTATTTCTCCCGGACTACAGAGCCATTCGAAGGTATGTTGACACGGAGATGTTACCGCACTTTCGTGTTCTTCCATGCTTTTTATTAAATTTATTATTGAAGACACTATGAACGTGGTCCAGGCGAATAAAGTAAGACAACAACGGCTACTTCCTCTGTTTAAGTAGCCTCTAAAGAGAAATATATTTTACATGCAAATAACGCAAGCTATCATGCTGACCATGGACGTCTGTTTATGCGTGCCAGTGCCTAATTCCTTTTATAGGAAATGGCCTTGAAACTAATCATTGCGGAAAATACTTCTGGCGGAGTTCATCGGAACAAACGGGATGCCTAGGAAGACTCATAGTGTCAAATTTCGGTCCTTACTCATCATTTGACCTTCCGTGCGTTTATCCTAACTCTAATCTCACCATAGCTTAGGGTGGATAACTGACGGTTTAAAGACCGTTAGCCGTTCGATGTACATTTCAGGAAAAGTCATTAAGTTAAAACGTCTCGCTTTCGGCAAAAACTTGACTTGCTAGTTTAAACGCAGATATCCGGAAGATCCAGAAAATGAAAGTAACATATTCCATAATATTGCCATGGTCCTGAATCCTCGTGTTCACCTGCAATATGCAAACCTATCAGGTTGTAAATGAATAACCTCGGAATAAGAAATAAATGCAGATGTTATTCAATGGATTATTTTCATACTCTGAATCTCTCAAGCCGCTATATGTTATTATGCCACCTGGCTATATTTGGTCTGACCAATAAGCTTATCAATCCAGAGAAATATGAGAGCATTTGTTTTGGTGACAGCAAAATCACTTACCGAGACCTGAACTAGAGGTTTTCTGCAGGTCACGGAAATTAAAGCGATCACTAACAAGCTGCATGTCTCCATCAACCTAGCTGTAATCTGAAAGACTTGCAGTCGGTTTGAAGTCCGATGTTCGGTCCCTGAGCTGACAATCTGTGAACTGAGATCTACAGTGGTCCTGAAAAACACGAATGGGCATTCAAGCACCAGTGGTCAATAACGGTCGGCAATCGGGATCATAAAATTTCCGTCCTTGTTCATATACCTGTTGAAAGAGACTTAATCAAGTGTGGACAGGTTAGAAGGGGATGAACAGTGGTTTATCATGGATAACTATCATCCCAGAGTTTGCGAATAGTAATTCGAATACGTGGATACACCAGATGGCTCAACTGTAACAACTGACGATGGCTACCACTGTCTCACGAGCTGGATACATCCGTGACTTGTGCATAAATTTGTTTATATTGAATCAGATTTTTAATGTATATGCCTCGCTTTCTCTTCTTACATCTACCAGTTTTCCGGTAGCAAGCCATAATATGGGTTAACATCAATCAGATATGTAGCCCCAATCAGAAAACGGGAGGCAAGGACCCCTGTCATATGGGACAGGCGTTACAGCGGGTTTTATCAATGGGGTAAATTTAAGAGACATAAAACGGTTTTTAGGAAGGAACAATGTAACAATTACGTTTATCTATTAGCTTGTTTATATACACTACTAAAGCGTAAAACGTGAACGCACGACGTGAAACACTGGAAATAGGAGGCTGTCAAAGGGTGGAAAAAAATGCAAACCGGGTTTATTGGTTAGACATTCCAAGTGAAATTATCGCAAACAGGCATGAAAAGTCGCACTGAAGGAGAAGGTACAAAGAATCTATCGTTAAATCTGACTCTTTTGATGGCCATGGCTCAAGATATTATCGAAGTTGATCATATTAATAGCCAGCACCCCCATCTTTTAACTTAAATCTAAAGATCTACGCTACCCTTAACCGCTAACCCCAACCCTTAGATTAACCCAAACCTCTTACCCTAACCTTAACCCGAATGCTAATCTTAACAGTAACACTTAAGGGAGGCGCGATGAGGCTTAAGCGAAAGTTACCGGGGTTAACTTAAGCCTACCAAAAACTAGGTAGGGCCACATATCCACTCATAGTCCGTGGGCTCAGTGGATAACAGCAGTAAGCAGCCCCAGAGGTATGTCGTACCTGACTTGATTCCTAAATCCAACCCTATTAGTCTTCCCTTAGAGGATCTTGGAGTTCGCTGTTTGTTTCGATAAAGGCCCCAATTAAGAAGTTTCGAAGATAAAGGCGATATCACTGGAACATTCAATTTATAAGCCTGAGCTTTCAGCCGCGTACGGAAACCCATCATAAGAGCCCATGAGCGTGCAACAGCACGTGAACAGTTTTGGAGTGAAACAATGGGGGAGGGGAGGTGGGAAGTGGCAGGGCTAGGGGATAGTGTCCGCAATTGAGCTAGGTCCATGCCGTCTAACTCACGGTGGTCTCACGACATGATGATGGCGTGTGCTCTTGGCCGGGAACAGGACCGCACCACTTGGCACGTGAGCCTAACACGTGCTAGCAAGGATACATCAAAGTGTCAGTTAATGGAGTTTTGACAGGTGTCCGGGCCTCCAGTAGCCCCCACCTCGGCTTCACATTGGCTGGCGCTATTAGCCACATGCTCGCGAAGTTCATTTCGTGGCGGCGTTCTATGGTATGAATACCGAGCGGGCCACCCCTCCAAACGGCCCGAAAATGCTCAAGTATTCACGAGCCATGCCGTCTTCAGGCTGACCTGTATACTTGCGAGGGCAGTCGTGACATGGGATCTGACAAACTACACCCGATAGCTCACCTGCGTCCAAGTGGTCTTTATCTTTATTATGACTGTCGGACGATGAGCGATATCCACACCAAACTCTTTGGGGATTCGTTCCGTTTCATATTCTATGTTTATTATATATGACAGTAGGTGCAAGCCCGGCAAGATAACGAACTTCTGGCTCAATGGTTAGAGCGTTGGGCTTTCTATTCAACAGGTCGTTGGTTCGAGCCTCGGGTGATGCACCACCTGGGTTTGGGTATGACTGATTGATTACGGTTAATAATCAAAAATGGCCATTCCAGTCTCCCTTGTCTTTGCCAGCAATGTTGATCTGCCTATGATACTAGCCGCTATGTGGCTGCTGGCGGGACTCGAGACTGAGTCCCAAGACAGAACAGGGCGAGTGAATTCCGTAAGCGATCGGTGAGCTTTAATTAACGAAGTTACCAGACTGTTTGTGGCTCCCCCCCATTTGTTCTTACTAGCCGTGTAATGAGGCAGCAGTTATTTAAATTCTTTCTAGTCATTCCTTGCTTGTTGGCCCCAAGGTTGCTGTAGTTACTTTACTCATCCTACCGGTTCGCTGCAATGAGTTTTTGCCTTTTAGAAGAGCGCTCTAACACAGTCGTGTTTGTGCACCTTCACGTGGTTTCTTTGATATCTGAGGGCATGAGTTGTATTTAGTCGCCTTCTTGTACAACAGGAAAGAGTTCATACTCAAATTCATTGAAAAATAATAATAATAAAATGGTGGGGACTTTATGGTGTCACTGCGTGTCAGCTTCATGCTTGCTTGGTTAAAGACCAGGCCGCGTGAGCACTAAATTTGAGCAAAATGCGTGGTATGCGGTAGGAAGATCGCTGCGCCGGTTTACTGAGGTGCTACGACAAGTCTTTATCTAAAGCAGCTGTGAAATTGCCCTCTTGTCATTTCCCCGTCGTTATCTTTGTTTCCAATGCGTCGAAGTCATGATCACCTTCCGAGTGCGAACAATGATTTGAGATTCTTTCGTAATAACACTCGATGCTCCTGTATCCCCTGGTTCAAATGTCTTGCGGTCTGGCTGCCTTACTTTAATGGCAGTGGAGCATGCAATCTGATAATCGATGCCAGATCGCTCATTCGCATCCAGCTGATCTGTCATCCGCATTGTAACTTTGCATGAGGCCTCGCTTAGTGCATGGGTGGTAAAATATGCGACAACGCAGTTAGTTGCCCTAAAACGCATCCATGAATAGGTATGGCAGGTCTTCCTTTTTTCCTCATCAGGGCCGTCTTCACCAAGCAACTAAAGACATCAACTGTAACTGTGTGCCGCCTTTGTTCTTGGATACCCACTGGAGACATATGGGAGTTCGTTTATGATTCCCTGTAGAGATACGCCTCATTTAAAGCAGATGTGTCGAAGGAAGAACTCATAACCGCAGTGAATAACACTCAATATTTCACCATTAAAAACCTGCATCTACCTTCACGAGGCACAAGAACCTGATGATCTGAAACTCAACACATAAACTTGGGTTAGTTGGCGTGGTATACCTTTGAGATGGGACAGTATGTCCTGCCAACTACTGCACCGATTTCCTCTCCAGTTGTCTTGGGGGAAGAAGTAAAGGCCAGTGGGACCGATAATTTTTGTCGTTTATCTTTATAAAGAAGTCCTGCAAATATAATCCACGCCACACATTACCCACGGCTGTTGACTGAAGTACTGGTGAACCTCAGCACTTTCAACACCCAAAAAGCTTGTGAAGAGGATAGTTCGTTGCCTGAATCCCCAAAAAGCCAGATATCAGTCTTGCTCTTTCCTGTCTTCGATGAAATACTTCTGTTTGCTGAGAACACGTCGAAAATCTAAGAGTAAACTGTTTTTGCCCCATTGGTTATCGTAGGTATGGTTCACCGAATGAAGATAGAATAAATTCGAAACAGTACAGGTTAAGTCTAACCGCATCTCTAAATACTTTGTAAAGCTCAAACAAATTAGGCTAAAATTAATTTTTGATCCAACTGCGCGTCTGTCGAACATATCTCACTCTCACACAAACGTAGGAATTCGTATGAACTCAAAATTCACCTTCTCAATCGAACTAGTAATTAGCTCCCACAGCGGTTGGCAAGTGGGTTACCTTTATAACTGGCACACGACCTGGCGTCTGGCTCTTTTTACAATATGATTCCTTGGGAGGGGTCTTTTTCGTATGAATAGAAATGCAATAAAGGCCACGTTAAGAGGGAAGCGTAAAGTCTGATCCCTGTTTTAAATCAAAGCCAATTTATTCCATCTACTGGCAACTGTCGAAGCCATAAAATTAAAATTGTATTGGTCAGTTCGAGAATTTGAAATAAATGAGCAGAGCGATGCGATTAATTTCTTTGAAGAAGGTTACCTCAGATCTTCTCATTATTTGTTCATTCTTCAGTGTAGCGGTTCCCGGTTCACAGGTCGGAATATTTCGGCAGTGATGATCTTAGCATGATGATATGATTTAACTTATTATCATGTTGTGGACGGTCCCGTAAAGACTAACGTTTACGTCATTTTACTTTCGGTAGCCACCTCTCATGTCAAGTTCCTCATCGTACGGAGTAACATGTGCATAAAAGTAACGGTTTTAGAATCAGGCACAAGCTATCGATGGTAAGCTCATTCAACTAAACAAATGACATGGAAGGTGATGGTCAGGAGTGGAAAGGGATAATTGGTTTGCTATTAATTGGTGAAAATTATTTGATAAAAACTTGTCGTAGAAGAATCCTAAAATCTTGTACTACTTATAAGGAAAACTCAGTCGTCTTGGTCAAAGCAAAGAAGAACACACATGTCAGAGTCTGCGGTTTCACACTCCTAACAAACAGAAAATAAACAAGCCTGCCACGGCTCAGCGACGTTTTACTTATCTGTTCCCCAGAGTCGCTTAACTTTATCAGCATGAAATTCGAGTTTCCAAACCGATTGTCCACATTCTAAACGACTGAGCATATGATGAAGACAGAAGTGCAGTGAAAAAAGTTAATCGTTGAATGACAGCACTCTCATAAAAACACTCACAAATACTTAACGGTCGAGTAAAATTAGCGCACAGCGTCTGCCAGAAATCAACACGTAGGCGTTGGCTGCCTCGTTTTTCTTCATGCGCTGTGGTAGAAGGGGGTTTGGGCCGAGCTACTTTGGCCCAGCATTCGGCCAGAAGATGCACAGGAGGTAACTTGTTGCATGTCTACACCCTGCGCACCTCGTTGTGGTGCACCATCAGACACGTGACTGGTTCCTTAGGCTACTGTTCCGGCAGCCTTCCTATCGGTTAGAGACCGCCTTCTGTGTGCATGTATATGTACGGGTGCTAAGGTGATGCCAGCAGCATTAGAATTGCTATTAGCAAAATGTTTCACTGCAGGCGTACCAGCTACCAACAGCGGATGTGCCCGGATGCACGCATTGCATACCTACGTACGCAGTGTTGACCATCCTACCGTCGTGCGCCTCTTATCCCTGTGCCCGTGTGTGTGTTGTGTGTATGTGCCTATGTGTGTGGGTGTGTTTGGGATAGTGTGCGTTTCTGTGCAAAGCAAAAGCGGACACGAAAAATGCATACGCACGCACGCATGCACGCACATCGGTGGATGGGCAAGAAGGCACGATCCTTCACGCACAGGAAAAACTGCCTATATTTGGCCGTTGCTGGCTGCACACCTTCATACTCACCCCAAGTCATCAAGGTAGGTCTTCGTCCACTTGCCTGCTCCACGTAAGCCAGAGTTTTTAACATAAACTGGAATAATTAGTGATGAAAGCACTGGAAAGTTAGGGGAGCAAAGTGCAGAATAGACAGGCTTTTTCGCAAAAAGCCTGCACCTAAGCTCCAACGGAGTTTATGGGCTCCGGTCAGGGTGCACCGACAACCGTTTATAGATGGAGACCACGAGCAAAAAGCGCGAGTTGAGCTGTCGGTTCAGTTCACTTGATCTTAGTTTTTTATTTTATCAAAGTACTGGGCAACCTTGGGACGTGGCATGATCTAGTCTATTGCTCAGTAGCACCTACTGCTTAGATTCTAAATTCTCAAACGTAATGTTTAGTGTCTATCAAAAAATATATTTCGAAGTTTCCAATCCAATACAGATTTCTTGAAAGTTATAGATTTGGTTACTTTAGGTACAGTTTTACGGTAAAACCATCAGGTCCACGGGTTTTAGATATGCACCGTTATTTGGATTTTTCCTCTAAATTATGCGCTGATTCAAACTTACGCATGACTTAAAAGCTGGGTTTGAAAGTGGAACGATATTGATAGTAACATAATAGTTAGGCATCACGTGTGATTTGCACCGAAATAATAACTGTACAGAAGATTACAAAGTTTATTATCATCATTTCTTATAGTTGACCTTTGAAGATAGTCACTCGAAAATTCCTAAGCTCATGCTGTACACAGAGCCGAACTCGTTTAGAATACGAAACAGAAAAGTTTGCAGCATAGGGATATTTCAGAATTTGAAATGCAAAAACCTAAGTCATCTTAAGTATCTTAATCCCCAACTGACAGTAGGTAGCTCCCGTCCCCCGACTAACAAGAACGTTTGACTCAAAAATGCTTAGTGACTTACTGGATACGGCTTGATTCCTTGGCTATTGGAATCCAGTTTTTAGGTATTCGTGACGTACGAGAGCTGATAATTCGCATATAGCGGCTAAAGCTTTCCTATGTATGTCAGCGATCAATCTCATGAAATGTTAACCTACATTTTTAAATTCCTTTCGACTAGGAAGAATTACTTAATTGGGGTTTTAATGGTTACTATAATTCACCCTAATCTTTCGATATTCAGAACACAAAAATGCCAACTTTTGACTGCACTTCTTTCTTTCGCCTGCAAAAAAAACTCGTTAATATGATAAGCATTTTCATGTTGGTTTCCGAGGTCACTGTAAATTAAACTCCATTTTATAAAAAATGAGAACAAAAAGATTCTTTCTTTTGCTTATTTTGCAGCAGCATCCGTCTCTTCAAAACGATGCTCGAGGAAAAACTTTATTTCGATTTTTAATTTTTTTATTATGAGACATTTTAAAACTGTGCAATGTCCTTTCAAGTAGTATAGTATCTGCGCGTTTATCAATGCTACTTACACAGTTCAGAAAATTGTCAACGTCCATTGCAAAAGTTTAATAAACCTATATAATATACTCTTAATAGCATGGAGAAACATTGGAGTTTCATGGCATGGAAAGTATAAGGCTTGCTGTAAGTCAACGAAAAACCCAAAGATAAAGGCAGATCTGGTTCAAAAATATTTGGGAATTAGAAGTTTTAAAATCCAAAATGTTCCTTTCTTCGATTAAAAATTTAAAAAATCGCAATCTTCTACTAACTGAATAAAGAAAAAATACTGATGTGCATATTTCCAATAAAGCATATTTGAATTTATAAAGCAATCGAAAATAATATAAAAATTGCAAGAAGTCCTTTTTGACCAAGTGTCGTTCTGGTGCTCTCCAAAAAGCTAAAATATCATGGGAGTATGCCGCAAAAAAATAAATGTTGCAATCCCACTTAACTAATGCTTTTTACGCGAAAATACATTTCAGTATTTCGGTCAACATCCCATGAGATCGGTAACGGTCTGTGGGAATTGTGTGCCAAACCGTAAATCTAACACGAACTCGAACCCTCATATTGTGAAATTTAGCGCAAAGCCACTTGTATTAGGAGTAGTTTCTGTTCCCATGTCCTGTTGGGGGGCCATCTAATAAATCCCTACTTCTTTTCCTATAATCACTGCAGTGGCAAAAGCGCCAAATTTTATTTTTCGATGGTTGTGGACAATTTCTTGCCCAAAAAAACAGTTGGATGCAATTGCACATACTTTTTAAATGAAGGCTACTATACAAGGGGCTCATAAAATGTGGACAGGTAAAAAATTTAACTGCCCTTTTGTAGGCAGATTCTGATTTTGCTACCAAAAATACATGCTATTGCTGACACATGCATCGCCTACTCTTCAAGCCATTCCTTTAATGCATATTTATTAATGTTTCATAGAGTGCCTGGCAATGACCTAACAAAACATGCATATAAAGGGTGATTTAATAAATCCAAATCCGCATTAGATGTCGGTTCACTAGTTTTCCCATTAATATTTTAGACTCTTCACCCATAAAGGGGAGCGGATTCGTTCGTTGGATCAAATAGAAAATCATTCGGATATAGTTGCGGCTGGAAGGGAGCCGTTTCGCCATACTGCTTACGGATCGCCATTGCCAAGGCTCTCGGTCTCTCAGCCACGTAAAATTACGTAAGTACGCACCATATTTATTTCCATGTGTTAGGCACACCAAAGTTCCCTTTCACTTACCTGCGGTTGAGCTGGACAGTTGACTAGGAGTTTTGCGACCGTATTTCAGGCCCTAAATTTCGGTCTGCCTACTTTATCCAGAAGCGGGTTGGAAATGTTATTCCAAAGGGCTGGAAAGCCCAGAAAAGAAATTCAGTAATTCCAGTAGACAATCAGATAAAGAATGCAGTCGATTGGAAATAAGAAATACTAAAAACAAAGTCAACTTATCTTCTTTAAGTGAATTTGATGCGAATGCACGATTAATGAACTTTGTAGGAGGAGAAAAGGCACTCAGTTTTCACTTTTGGTTGGCAACAACGTTCAAGAAGCCAGGGCTTATCCTGCGCACCTGAGTTCATATAATTCTTAGAGGAAGATTTCTCAGCAATCAGCCTTAGTTTCAGCGGAAATTAATTCGTACACTCGGTGTGAAGTCCTCCATGTAGACCTATTCTCGAGAGGTCTGGATAAATATCTGAACCAAATTCCACTAGTTTCAACTGACAACGGGCCATCAGGAGCCCATAAATATACCAATAAATCGGGTTACTTTGCTCTCAGCATAAGAAATATCTGAAATTCCTGTAATCGGCTGAGGAGTTTACAATTTCCTGCAACGTTTTCATGCCACATTCTGCAAGCTCACGATCCTATTATCAACTGTTAACACAGGACCTGTTTGTTTCTTTTAAAGTTTGGTTATTAGTATGTTACGGCAGTGCCCTGTATTTGGAAGCAGCCTCACCTCCGTTGTCAAGCTATTGAGATTAAGAGGGTAAACTTAATCTACCAAAAGAGCTAATCATGACCGAATAACAACAAAGTCGGAAAATCCTTTTAAGAATTTGGCCACATAATAAATACATGTTTTCTAAGGGCAAATTTTATTATCCTGATCATCCTGAAAGATGAAGTCACTACATGCTTTTTGTGCGTAATATATTAAACAATCAGATTTAATTCAACTTTTTTATCTCCGTAAGAAGTAAAGGTGAATCATTTGGCAGCTTATGACATGTTAAATGAGGGTTACAAGGCACATATCAGCTTGAGATATCTAAACCACAGCCTCTCCTAGTCCAAGAGTGTTGTCAAGGCTGTTTTCAATACGAGGTACGACCACAAAAATACAGCGTTTTAATGCCCAAGGTACTTAGCCCGCGCTGATGTGAAGCTCAAAAACAGGTTGAATTTCGGCGTGACTTTTATCCAAAATTTAATTGACTGTTCCGACGTGAACACTTCAGTGTTTTTAAAGTTCTAAAGGGTTGCAAACAAAGTCAACCAACAAGTCTGTACACATTGTAACTTCAGTACCGACGTGTTTCAGGGTTAGTTTAACCTCCACTAGGGCTTAATAGTGGAAAGTCTCCGCAATTTAGAATTCAGTACTCGACGAAAACCTTGATACAGCTTTCGGGGCTCAAGCCATGTAAAATAGGCTGGATACATATTTGCAATTGGATGACAAGCATGGTTGCAAGGGCTTGACGTCGTTACTATGCAGTTTTTGTCACCTTGTTTCGTCGCTGGTCACTTCATAATTGATCCAAGTTTATGTGCAAATAACTGTTTATGAAGCTATATGATTGATTACTGTAAACCTTTGAAGTCTCCAACATAATTCTAGGTGTATCTTTTCTGCGCAGAATAAGGCGCAGTCATTGATTCGATAATACCTTAAATGAGGCAGTACATTTTAATTACTATAAAACCGTAATTGCTATCTTACAAGGTACGTAGACTAAGCTTGTTCACATACATATCAGGTTAATATCATGCAAAAATAACGCTTACCGAAATAACGGCATTCCATCGCAACGGAAACATGCGATCTTGGCATGTGGGCACCTACCGATCAGTAATCAAGGTGTTTTATCAAAAAAAACAAGACGCACTGCTGTGGGCATTCCTAGCCTAGTCGCCGTTGACAGTTCGCGCAAACACATTAGATCAGGGAGCAAACCTCGTTTGTTCGGACGAGGATGGTGCAGTCATGAATGACTCACGACGATTTATCAGTCAGAAATTACTTTTTGAATCTCCTGGGTTCTTCCGAATGGCACGGCCAACGCTGAATATTTAAGATAACCATTGTATTTGCAGGGAAATAACCGAAAATATATGCGTTTTCGAAATATCTCGTATTGTCCCAATTACCAGATAGCTTGCTTCATGAAAGAGAGTGCAAGTGTAAAAATGATTTTTTGAACGGAGTCAACCAGAAAATTCTAGGCGTCAGAATAGGCGGGGAATCAAATGTTCTGATCATACTGACATTTGAACCTCCAACAACCATTTTTTAGAAAGTACGCAGGCGTTGAGTTCCTGAACATTCTTCCCATTGTCCAACACCACCTTCTCCACTGCGCTCACAGACATTGTTCGAACGACTACAAAGAAGGGTAAGCCAAACTCTCCTGACTAAACAAATTACTTTTGCATAGGGTCCAAAGTGTTTCGGATATTGACTAACAATTACTGAAATAATTCAATTTAATCTTCCTTAAGTTGTTAGAGGTTATATCATTTTTATTTTTTTTCCGTTTTCTATGATAAAAACGCAAATGAAAGTAAACCACCAAGGCCTAGTAAAGTTGACAACCCAAGAAGGCAACATTAGACTGCACACAGGCAAGGTTCTACTTTCCATTTTAGGGTTGGTACCTATTTTGACTTCAAAATAGTTTATTTCTAGCATTCACTTTGCTTTCTCAGTAGTAAATACCGCACTGAAGGATTAGATGAGAATCCTGTCCTTGACAATTTTGATCCATTTAGAACACAGACGGCAGGGCGAAGTAAGCTTCAACTATTATTATACACGGGATAGATTTTTAGCCTGAAAAACAGGAACGTATAGGGCATTCCAGCTCGACGGTCGTTATCCAAGGATGTCCACCGTATACTCCACAGAAGGGTGGTGCAGGGACGGTGACTTTCGCGTGGCTTAGTTTTAAGTGATAGTTGCCTTGTACTGCACCTACCGCACACTCTCTTCTCTTACCCACCAGTGCCCGTTGGCACGATATAGACAAGAAGACCGGAGGTGGGGTCGGGTGCAGATGAAGCATCTCCCACGGAGTGGGAGAGAGGGGAGTGGCATGAGCCTGCACGTACGTGTTCCCATGTTAGGCACTCGCACCCCCTCCCCCATTTTTGGCATTTGTTAAAAGATCTAATCCCAGTAAATAATAACGCCTGCCGCACCCTGATTTGGCCCCCGTGTTGGTCCAGTGCATCTACCATGTGGCCCGTTTAATGGGCTAATAATAAAAAACACAACAGTTCGACCGTCGTAGTCCGACGATGTCCACCGTTTGCTCCATGGGAATGTGGAGCAGGGACGGTGACTTGCGCGTGATTTAGTTTAAAGTGATAGTAGACTTGCGCTGCATCTACCGCACTCTCTCCTCCTCCCCCACCTGAGCCCGGTGTCAAGACAGAGTCAAGAAGACCGGAGGCGGGAGAGGACGCAGGGGGCTGGCGCGGCCGGTTCTCCTAAGTCCTAGCCGCCCCTAGGCGTGCCACCATACCTCCATGTTCGGCATTTGTTATGGGAGCGCAACCCGAATAACGCCTGCCGTGCCCTAATGTGGCCCCCGTGTTGGTCCAACGCATCTACCACGTGGCCCGTTTAGGGGGCAAATAAAAAAAAAAAACACACACCTTCATACATACCCACATACTTCGGTGGTATCACTTTTCTGTATCCTACGTACGCCACTTAAGGGTGCTTCACTACAACCTTCGGTGTAAGGAAATTGAATTTTTACTGTAAAAGAAGAAGCGGACACATGTAGATCTCACAGGATGACCAAGATTCACCCATGTGAAAATGCTCGTGGGATGCCTTTACTAACAAGATCTCCGACCAGTCTTTCTCAACTGCGTTCAGCATATCAAATAAACCTTCGCGTTTTGGAATAACATGAGCATTTGGCCATCCATATTATTCGTCTAGTTGAGAATTACTTGACACCCCGGTACCCGAGGTGAAATTCGGTTGTCATGGTGCAGCTAGCAAAAGACCAGGGGTGTTCACATTAATTTTAAAAATCTTCATCATCGACGGGCTTGCCAGTTTGTTTGTATCATGCGTTTGAACGGCATTTGGTTTTCGGCAACTAGGTGCAGTACTCCTCTTCTATGAAGCTCCCATAGTCACGATCCGTAAAATAGTAATTTTAAGGGGTAAACTTTGAATATTCTTTCATCCCACTTAAGAAAGTCACCCTCTAGGTGACACATATGGCTCAAAAATTAGGACCATCTAAGTCCTTCCTACATTAACACCTACACTGGTAACCATTTAATGCTATGTTGGGCTATTGCTGTCGAAATAAAGAAGTTCGCATATTGTATATAATTTGGTAAAGGAGAATCACAAGCAGGCGGGAGTCGAGGACGGTCCCATGGGACCTTCTGCACCATATATAGACAAATCATCTTCCAAAGGCACTTGTAAATAAGTGGATCAAAATACTCAGGGGCTGTTTAGACAGCAGAATCAACGTCAACGTACACATTAGTCGGCCCGTCATTGACCGATGCCAGGAAAACTACGGACCATGAAAGGATTATTTGTCGTCCGCCAGTCAAAAAGAACTTCCTTCATCTCGTGCATATTCAAACGTAAGAAAAAGATAGTTTGAACTTAACTGCTCCCACAAGTTCTGCGCCGAAATAGGAAATCTAACTTACCGAAAGAGCTCATTTTTTTAACCTAGATGAAACGTTTTGCAAGTTTTTTTCCATCTCCGTTTTTTACATTTTTATACTCAAAGAGAGTATTTTCGTAGTGTTCCATCACAAGAAGGCACCAAGTTGACTCCAAAACTGACTGTTTCAATTATCCGTGAAAAGCAGTTTAATCATACAGCTTTGTTCTACTCTCAGCTAGAAGTAGTTAATTAAAGTCTAAATAGTTAGGAACAAAGAAGTCTGAATTAAAAGTCCATAATTAAGGCGATGTGAGTAAATGGACATGAAAATATATGCAAAAACTTTCTTAGGTGAAATTTATTTCGATATTTCATTTCTGCCTGAATGAACATGAAGATTAACCCCAGGAACAAACAGCCATGCATACTGAATTTAAAGTTACCGGGTTCCGCATGAAAAAAAGGAACTCACCCATTCCTGCAAAATTGGCACGTTATTTTACTAAAACAACACACAATATTTCAAATACAAAGTTGTATTCCGTTCAGGTTTAAGAGAATAATCAGTGGGACATGGGAATAGGTACACCCACCATATAAAAAGTGGCTTTATGCTAAATTCAGAGGGGTTTATGCTTAGGATTATGTTGAGGAGAAGGGTAAAATAATTAGGGTTAAGGTTAGAACACTGAAGTAGTTAACAGACTCAAATTGTGTGCAAAGTCACATGCCACATGGGGAAACTTATCACTGTATCCAGCCGACCAATTTACGTTGGATCTGGTGAATTGAGATGTTTCCACCCACCGTCCAGCTAAAGCTTTTAAGAAAAATTTCCAGTGTTGGTAAATGACATTAGCTCCTCACTTCCCAATAACAGCTTGTTGGTAGCCAGCCTGGTAGCGCAAGTAGAGAGAACACTGGAAATCAGATTTCCGATTACCCATCGTTACCGGGTCCTAATAGTATGTGCTTCTATACCCGGGACGGGGCTACAACTGAGTACTTATGAGTACCCGGGCAGAAATTGTCACTCGAGTTACGTATTGCTATGTCAGTGTCCCTTCTCTCAGATGACAGTCTCAAGTTCGTATGTTTTCAGTCATTACTTATCTGGCTGGTGGAAATAGATGTTTTACTTGGTCTCCCTACCTCCACATTCGGAAATGATACAGTTGAGGGGAAACGGCTGGATCCTAGATTTCTAGCAATCATATTACCTAACTTATTGAGCCGATGAGTAATCTGAGTAATACATGTTGGTTGATGGCAGTGGAAGTAATAGACTTAAAGCTGGTACCAAGTCTTTTTCTGCCGGTCCCCCTCTTACCTCGTCTGGCTTCCGTCCAAAAAACACGAAAAAAACGTTTTTTGATGAAAATTTTTATCAGCCTTAAATGACTCAATAGAAATGAAGGTTTTGGATACTTTAAAACCTCCGTAAACTATTCATCTATTTAAAACCATTTGAATAAGAACAAACCACCTAGCATATTCGTAACCTCTCGCAATATATGGTTTTCCTTAACATTTTCACTCGATGTGCCATTAAATGGGCAAGATGGAAAGAACTGCGAGTCGAAAAATGCTGACTCCTGTAAAGTTATTCCATCCATATAGCTAATCGAAAGGACGAGTTGTCGCAGATTGAAATTACAGTTTCAAAAAAGGCAGTTATGCTGGTGGTCATGAGTAATCTCCCTGTCAGTACATGTAATGTTGATAGCACCTCTAATTAATGTAGGCGCTTCAGTTGACGCGTAGTAGAGAGCACTGGCAAAGTAAACGAAATCACACATTTAGAGGTCAAATAACTGGGACGCGTGATCACCCAACATTATGACATAGCAGTACGCATTAATGACAATATTCTGGCGTTACGAACATGCGAACTAACACTTTCCCGTCGTTCCCTGAAACAGTCAGAGCTAGCAGAAAGATGGAATTTCTTTCTGCGAACTTATAATCGGCTGCTCTGGAGGGGTTAGGCACCAAGGATCGACGAATGACAATTCGGCACTCTACTCCATTTTGCTCCAATTAAATGAAATCAGGCCTAGCAAATCTGCGCTTTGTCACTTTGTAGCGATTTCCCGAACAGTGCACCTAGGGCAGTGTCAAAGCCTCTGGAGACTGTCTAGAATGTTGCACGCAGTTAATTTTTTTCAAGAAACAGGAGAGAAACAGCAGGAGAGACAGGCTCTGTGGAAGCCAGCATAAAGCAACCGAAGAGGTCACTTGCCAGGAAATCCACACGTATTCTTTTTTAGGTGAGAAAACTTCGTATATAAGTAAGAAAAAAGCACCTTCTGTGAACCAGTAGTTCCTAAATCGCGAGCTTTGCTGAGGCTAACTTTTCTACAGGATGGGCGCAGCTGTATCTTGGGCGCGACTTTGTTTTCAACGCAACATATCTGCACTGCGTCTGCAATAGTTCATTAATCGCAAGCCTTTCGTATTTCGACAGCAAGATTACTAGGCTAAATATAAGTGAGAATGCCAAAAAATTCAAGTTAAGAACAGCCACTGTGGCGTGACACTGATTCCTGGGAAGTACCGAGTTATCTGCTCAGTTGGCATCATCCTAGTCATAACCATCTGCGTATCATGATATTTTCGTGATCACCAACTTTACTGCGGTAAGATTTTTATCGGATTGGCATGGAGACATGAACCCACCTGTTGCCCTCAATTTCTCCTCTTTCTCTCTCTCTCTTGCACCACGCACACGAAAACTTGACCTTCCGAGCTTATCGGATGACTGCTGAGTAGATCGGGTGCGGAGATGGAGCTTGTATGCGTATATGTCTACCACAAGGTTTAAGCGCCCATGCAAAGTCAGAACAACCGAACTAACGCAACAAGCCAAGCTGAATCCTGTCTTGGTGTGGCTTAACAGCGGTGCATTCAAGCAAACGCAATCGCCGTCAGTGACAATAGCCTCACCGCTGTGAACAAAGTATTTTATACTGGAAGTGCCATTTAAGATGCATTGCGTGTAAGGATGAAGGATTAACTATGAGTTGAGTCCTTCGGACCGTCAGGTGACTTCAGGTCTCCCTATAAATTCGTTGGGACATTCATAACACCATTCTGAAGATGTACAGGATTGTAGCCATGACAGCTTTTTGCAGGGAACGGGGATTCGGATGATTTATCAAAAACAAGCATTCTGTGAAATAAAATTAACGCGGACAGGCAAAAATAGATTTCGGGCACCTAGGTTATCCCCTCGACTGGCATACTAACTGTCTATGGCCGGCACAATCGTAAGTGTCTGAAAAACTTTATTTGAAGCGATTCTCTTATTTAAGGCCAATACAAACGCTTGTCACGAAGGGCGGCACAAAAAACTTAAGATGCATACCTTGAATGTATAATTTGAACTTTATTCGAACGCCTTATAGAGCCGCGGTCATAAGGAACCGTCAAAGACGCAAAACAAGAAGGACAATGTTGTCAGTACTCAACTCCTCCTCATGTGTCTTAATTGTCAACACACATTTAGGGTTCGCACTGGTCTTGTGGAAGGCTTCCAATACCACCACCGGTTCTACCAAGTGCAAAGACAATGATGGTAACATGAATACGGTGTCAATAAACCCCACGAGTGCTGATTAACTTTTCAAAGCCCGTCCGTACTGTGAAAGGATATTACGGAGCAAAATAGCTCTGATTCGCCTCTTGGACCAATTCTGTCACCGCCAAACAAACTGCTACAACATCCTACAGTACGGAGCCCCTGATCCCTGAATTTAATGCTACTTCACTTGCATCCCTTCTCTGATTGGAACCCAATGAATGATACACTTCATGGGGTATCTGCAAGAGTGTGATCTACTTTCGTATGCTCCGAACTACCATTTCGATTGCTTCGCCGTCCTCTATAGCTTAACTCGTGGAACTGCTTGGCATCCGATTGAACTACATACCTGCAGTACAAACGTCGTTCAAGACGGTTTCAGCCGTGTACCCCGCAGCCTTTCGACCGCAGACATGATGAATTGCTCGTGAACTAGTTGATAATGATTGAAGACCTGTGCTGCAGCTAGCACCATTTCTCCTCATTTCTCCTCTTGAATCCTTTGGCTAAATAGAGCCCAAAAGATCCGAAGCGGACGCAAGAGCAATTACTGACAACTTTAAATAGCCCATCTGCACGTGCCAAACACGCCTGGTCCGCGTACGATGGATGGTGTTTCATAAAGAAACAAATTAGTCGGCTCGGCACCCATCTGAGCAGGTATGCTACAGAGGGCACAGTATGAAAGGGCCATTATAGCCTGACTATCTGTTCTGAAAGGAGGATCGAGTTATGCCTTCAGGTGGCAGCCTTCCAAACCACGGCTTTTGGTGTACCGTGATAGATTTAAGCGGGCCAGATGGTTCACAGGGAGGAATAGGCGCTGCGTGCGTGTCGCAAGATCGGTGTGCGCCTATTCCTGTTTGAATCAATACCCGATCTGCAGCGACAGAGGATGACAGGTGGCAAGGCACTGATGAACTTCAGTTCGATATAGTGCTTATGACCCATCTGCTAGACCCAGTGTGTGGACTATCTGCGCCGTACTCAAGCGCATGTTTGTGTTTCCAGTCCCAGCTGGTAGTCAGGATTATGATTGGCTGAATGAAGGCGGAATAAGCCCAAAACCGACTGTATCAATCTACCCATATTTTCTGCCGTCTCTCCTCTCTGCAATTAGAACTTGGCCAACTTCGGCCTGGTTGCCTGTGCGTAACCTTTGCCACCGATACGGAGCTTGTTTGCTTCGGGAAGCCAATAGATCGGTGTGCGCCTATTCCTGTTTGAAGTTGCAAAAGTCGATCCAATTCTCTCTTCACTCTAGCATTCACCAGTACACTGACCGAAGCAGTTAGCTCTTGGGCTGATGGATTGGGCGCAACGTAGGCCTGCACTTAGACGTGCCACCACACCCCAGTGTGAGGCATTCATTATGTGTACGAATCCCGAATAACGCCTGCTGAACCCCGATGTGACTCCCGTGTCGGTCCACCGCACCTACCGCCTAGCCCTTTGTAGAACTACAAACTACGCACTCGCATTTACGGTTTCACGCCCAGTAAATACAGTTGTTGGGCACGGATATATAGGAATGCCTTGTATGGCCGCCTTAGCAGGACAGAGAATAGAAACCGCTCACTTTGCATGTGGCTTTGCAATAAATTCCAAGAAAATTATGTTTAAGTTTAATTTGAGCGTTAGGGTTAAGTTTAGGGTTAGTCTACGTTCGAGGTTAAGGTTAGCGTTGGGTAACTGTAAGATTTAGGTTTAGAGTAAGGTCAGGGTTAAGATTAAAGATACCGTTTAGTTTTATGCTAGGGTTAATGCAAGCGTTAAGAGACCGTTATATTTACCCTTCCTGAAATTTACTGTAAGGCCACCCATTTTAAGCGGATGGGGCGGTTCCTATTCCCGTGTCCCGTTAAGGGGCCCATGCAAGGCATCCATACCCAATCAACTCTACCACTACCTCTAACACAAACCTTTAGAGCTGCTGAAAATGTACAAAGCTATTCTTACACCCCCTTTTATAGGATCTACCAATCAATTTTATTCACTCTCCTTACCATAGTCCCAGTATAGTTAGGATAAATTTCGTAAATTATGCTGCGCAAACTGCACGGATGTATAGGAAACAGAAGGTAAGGTGATCTTTGAGAGGAAGGATTTTGCCATCTGACGTTTCAAACTCGTACTTGAGCATATTGAGTCATCACTTGCACCGATATAGATATGTGACGACTGTTCAATCCACCTTTTATCTTTGCTCTTAAAGATGCTTCCACCAAAATTTACTTTGGACTTCGGTTTCAATGCTAACAGAATTGCCGTATTCCACCCCATAATATGTTGGAAGCTGTAGGTTCCACTCCAATGGAACGTTGCTGGCCAAAATTTTTATGAGCCCGATGTCCTCACTTGTCGAGGATTATACAATTTCACTATGCCCTGGGAAAAAACAACGTTTCTTTTCCCTTCTGCCTGCTGAAAGTAATTATAGAAGGCGGAACGGAAGTAAAAACCCTAAATAAAGGATGCGTTTGACGTCTTAATGGTTGCATTTTGTTATGCATTAATTAAATGTCAGCACAATGTGAATCTGTGCCTTTCTTGGAGAAATTGAGTTCAAGAGGAGAGAGGGAGTTTACGGTATTAATCTATCCCGAGTCGTCGGGCAAAAGGCCATCCAGCAGCAGAAATTTTAGCGCAGTCAACCAGATTATTCCTAGCTGATAATCCGCACCTAAGTTAACTAGTTCACTCGGAAAGCAGTTGTGCTACCGTAGTTCTGTTTGCAAATACGCAGGCTTCTGAAAAATGTAATGAGTAGTCATTTTACGACCGTTGATGTTTAAATTACATTTATTGTAATCGTAAATAACCCTGCGCAGACTGAAAAACCATTGCATGTTCCGAGTTAAAATCCAGTCAGCAACGGGCATTTTTCTATCATAAGCATAACGAACCTAATACCAAGGCACGCCTTTCACTGGCTTTCTGTGACTGCATGAGGAGAATGCGTATAATTTGGCTCAGCAAGATTTTAAAGATGTCCCTTATTTGGATGTAGGCAGAACTTAAAATGGTGGCCCTAGTTTTATAAAATCGACACAAATACCCTTGCGAATCTGTGGCAAGACCTCCGGCAGATTATCGTGGTCAAACCGTAAAGTTCACGCCCCCAACTCCCTAACTTATTTTTTTGGCGAAGCACTTAAATTTGAAGTAGAATTTTATAACCAAGGGCTTCTCGTGTCATATGCAATCGCATGAAGTCACGACCATGTCTTGACCTGAATGCACTCAAATACTTCCTTGGCAAACTCCCTCGCTAAACGGAGGTGGAGCAGCCGCAATTAAAGCTGGTAGGGTATAACTCCGCTATTAAAGTGCCAGAACTGCCGTCACATTTGCCAAAAACGGACAACCATGAGTTCCAAAGGAAAGATAGAAAACATCAATCTTATGCGCACGTACAGTGGCCATTCTCCCACGAACGTCTGATGTATTAATATCGACAACTATTCAACTGAGAATTTGGTTCGATGCCAGGGCCGTCTTAGCTTATTGCTCCCAGAGGTTCCTCACCACGTGCCAAGCGAATTCAATTTCAATTATTTGCCGTGTACCACCAGTAACTGCCTTCTTCCATGCACAGCACCTCTCCAACCTCATTCGTCTAGAATCTGTATGCTGTTTAGCAGCAGCAGCAGCAGTTGAGGCGATTACCAGAAACGTTAAGAAGGCTTCCGGCTTTTCTAGTAGTGATGTCGTACACTCATGTTTAGAACTGAAAATTCTAGAATTGTTTATCTCAACCTATCCATCCCAATTAGGCACTAGTGCCTCCTGTTGGTGAGGCATCTCGAATGAGCCCACTTTTCTGTCGGATAGTTGCACAATGTCACGTAAACCATAGAAGTTTCAATGCGATTGTCTTATGAACGACCATGGAATAAAAATTTATTTGAAGATGCTGTGTGACGACGTTTTTGACTTAGTAATCACCTATGCTGTAAAGAAATCAAACACGTGGTCAACCTGGGAATTCGAGACGGTCAGCATTGCTTATACGGCCTCTCCCCGATAGAAAACGGGAATAGGAACGGTCAATTCTGGGAAAAGAAAATATTCCCGTTTCCTAACCCGATGTCTACATTTAACCCAGACCTTAACCACAACTCTTCTCTTAACCTTAATGCTACCTTCAACCTTAACCTAAACTGTAACCGTAAACCTAATCTTACCTTAACGTTTACCTTAGACACAACTCTACTTTTCCCCTGGAATTTAACTAAAAGTCAAGTCTGTTCCCAAATCCTACCGAGGCGGAAGGGTCATTTAAACGTTCCCTACTGACGACTACTTTTTTGTATCACGTCCTGATACGCATGTTTCCTCGTTTATATATGTGCCTTAGGGACTTGAAACCAAGTGGATTATCTGCAAGTGTAACAAATTCATCCGTTTGGACATGAACATTTTCAGCTAGATCACATCATCGCGAGGTGTTTTAGTTCAAACCTTGGTCTTCCATGGTCTTATGAATAACATCCTACATTAGAACGAGGGTTGGTAAGTTATCTAAATTCTGCTTCGCTGGGACTGGGAGTTTCTATTGAAAAAGGCATTTAGGTATTAGTAGGCTGTAAGAGGTTACTGAAGGTGATTCGTTTCGATTGCCACGGACCATGAGTGTTTCGAAGGCTTCTTTCTTCCCTCACCGGCCGCAATAAGCGGAAGAATGTTATGGTGTTATTTGGGGTCATTATTTTGCTGTTTTTTACCGTTCGTTACTGACCATCAAAAAAACTCTGGTATTCCATGCATGCTGGATTGGCATACCTGAGAATTTCAAAACTCACACTAGCATAACAGAACCAAATTGTACTCATTCCTTCCTGCAGTGGTGAAGATTTCCCGAAAATTTTATTTTAATGACCTTTCCCTAAACAAGAGAGTCAAGTTTTAAAGTCCAAGTTCTAGGATACACGGACAATCGGAAACAGCGAAGAAAGGTTAGTAGGGGTCTCTCTATATCTGCGCTGAATCATTATAGCCCAGATGCATAGTCTACCCTTTGTGCCAGAACCCACTCCGTGGCAGTGATGTGCATGGAAAACATGGTCACTAAGTCCTGGCTTCAAAACGAAATTTGCACGATCCCTTCTGTTATGGAGTTCCTACCTAGTGCACACGCTTCGGTCACACAGAGGATCTCGAAGGAATTTCTAATCTCACCCAAAATCAGATGCCATGTCCTTTCGTTTTCCCTACCTTGTGGGTTACAGTTATTCGTTTGCCAGTGAGCGGAGTACTTTTTTCACTGACAATTCAAGGTGACACCAAGTGGATTTAGGTTTGACTGTTGTAAATCGGGCTCCTTTGAGCCCAAAAAGACGCGAATCCAGACGGATCAGCCGGTTGTCACTTACCTAATTGATGTCCAGCTTATTCAAGTTGTCGGGCTTCAACTCTGAAAAGACTTTATTTCTCCCAAAAAAACGCTAGGTAGAGCTATTTGTCATTTGGTTCTGTTATCCCCAGAAACCAGTCAATTGCATATCTAAACTTAGCACCAATAAACTATTATATTTTGCATAAACGGTATGCACCACGCATTTTTAATATATAAATGCATACGTTTCTCTGCACTTTTGTCATCTCACCTTGAAAGAACTTGGCTCGAAGTCATAAAAAACGGATTTTATAGGCTCACTTTTCGACAAAGTGGATGCAACTAGACTTGCAGATATGAATTCATGTGTCTATTTTTTGATTGGATCCACAACGTCAAAAGGTCCGCAGAGAGTCAGAGTTTGTTCTGAAAAGCTTATTCATTATGTTTATGTATTTCTTAGGCAGTATTTGCAAAAACTGAGCGCATACCAATGTACCAATGTACCAACTGAGTAATCGAACTGCCACAGTTTTTTCAGGTGGCCGTCAAAATCAATGGAACATGCGTCTGATCTTTTGCGTAATGCCGGTTTTGATAGTGGCATAGGGTGGTTTTCTATATTTATAATCGTTCTTGTAATTAAATAGTTTAGGAACTTGAAATATCCGTCTGATCAAGATTTGGTAACTAATTATTGAAGGCTGAATCGACTAAAGTTGAACACTTACAGCTGACGTATGGCCTGATGCGTGGGCTTAGCGATATTTTGGGCCAAATTTATATTACCTGAGCTCCGTAGGCAACCTCTCAACTGTTCTAACCAGAACTATTTAGTTAGCAAATATTAGGGCTTTAACTGCACTTCTCAGCCACAGATTACTAATTGATAGGTGGTGAATATAATGGTTATAAGTTGTTGGGCGTGTGCGTACTAGGCTCAGAGCAGTTGTTCGAATTTTGTGACAATCAAACCTTGTTCAGACAGTTTTATGTGTTATGAGAGATTTGGCGGAGTCATGATACATAAGACGAAGATTAGTGCACGAACTCTTTAATACGGTGCGAGTAGTAACTACACCCAAAATAAGCTGGTGGAAAAACTGATTCCGCGACCGCACATTCTGGTTAACCGTGTGCATCGAGGTGATTTTACTCGTCTTTATTCCGTGCCCCCTCGGATTTCTCCGTACAACACGTCTACCCCTACTGCCCGAAGGCACGCACGGCAGTACAAGTGTTCCCTTTAGTGGGCGAAGACAACATGAGTTTTAGTTTGTAATCCACTTTAAGAGAGTTTCGTGTATAACCGCACAGCCTTCCGTTGAACAGCAACAGCACTTTCTAGACAGGAGCAACATGTCTGATTGGGGTGAGTATGCGATCAAACATCCAAACCGAACGGATCAGTACTTAGGTTCTTTTGACAGTGGAGAGCTCGGTGAAGGCGAAAGCGCGACAGATCACCCTGCGCCACCAGCACAGTCCTTAACTCTTATAGACACACAACTAATGAATTTTTACCATTATGACGGCACAGGTACTAGCAAAAGTTCAGGCACAAATCTTTTGCCGAATCTCTGCCGTTGCATGAAACACTTGCGAGGAGTTTGAGTCAACACCGTGCCCCTTAACATTCCCAATGTGCAATCTGGTATAGAAACACTCAATTCTCCGCACAAGTTTCCAAGAGAAATTGAGAACGTTGGCTTGCTAGGCGTGCAGATCCAAAACCACAGAAGGCCTACCTTCACAGCGTCCATCCACGTCTTCAGTTGGTCCTTTTAACGCATCGGCTGTCAAATTTCGTTTCGGCCAAGATCCCATCCGGCATAGCATGTGAAAAGAAATAGCTGTATCGGTTGTGCTTCTGGCCGGTCTTGTAGCTATGCACCAGAGACAAAATCAGACAAACGCATTTGGAAGACAAGTTGGAGGCATCATCGGTCAAATACATCCCAGCAGGGATTTCTGTTGATGCGCAGATCATCTTAGGAGCGGTCTCACGTACCTATTTTTAGTTCTTCAGACTGGTCGCATGCCGATTGCACAAATATCACCAAATTTGGCGATAGTTAAGTTGACCGTTATTATTCCCAGCTGATAAGTATTTTAGCGTAATGTGGTAGAACCCGTCTACTAACTCATTTATTTCACCGTTTATCCTGATCAAATCATATCTCTGATAACTTGGAATTTTAGTATATTTTCCTTTTTATCTTATACTCCTTTTTTTGTTTTTCCATGTGACATTACCTATGTGGTGCATTGCGATCAATCTTAACTTCTGGCGTTTAAGCAGGAAAGTGAGGAAAGTTGATGTTGCAGCAAAATCAGAGGTCTTCTTACGCCACTGGACGCGGAAACCTAAACTTTTAGTGTAACCAGCATGACAGCTGCAAATTCACCGAATTTATGAGTGCTTAAATTTATTTAAGATCAGAGTTGCAAAGAACATGAGAGAACATATGTTCAGACATCCTAAAATCCTACTTCTTTCGGTGGATAGCAGCGGTATCCTGCGTTTCAAGGTATACTTCTTCATAATATTCCGACTGCTGAGATGAGTAGCAGACCTATAAACAGTCACCTTTATTCTCCCAAGCTCGTATAGGGTGAACCCCGTACCATGGTATTCCCAACGGATGTGTGAGCTAGATCAAATATTTTATTTCCGTTTTTAGGATCTGCCAAAGGAATCAAGAAATGAGCGTGACGGAAGGTGCCAACCGGGTAACTGAAAATAACTCAATTGCTTTAATTATTCCATATTTTACCTAAGTAACCGAACTGAAATATCTGAATTCTAAAAATTCTATTGAGTTTCAGCATGAAGGGGAGACTACATGAAGCAGAAGATCTCCCCTACGACTTGATCGTACTTTCAGCTAAACTGGTCTGAATAGAAGTTATTGAAAGCAGCGCGTATGCTCGCCGAGTCATCTTTTAAACAAACCTACTTAATGCAAGAAATAATGGTGTGTTGTGTGCGATAATTTCTTCTAGCATCCTATTCTAAATTAGCAAGCCTAGGTAGTTATTTTCCGGATTGACTTTTGTGGGCAAGCACAGCAAAACAGAAATTTGTCAAGTTAATTTTCAGACGCCGAATGGGCGGCCAATGCACTAAACGGAAACAAATAGGATTTTTTCTGTGTGCCAACACTCGTGTTGACCCTGACCTGAAGTCATTCGTTGGTGTTCCAGCACTTTTACTGCGAACTTTAACTAGTTTACTCCCCGACGAGAAGTAAAAGTTAATTGCTTTCTTCCTCACTAGAAAAGTGAGTTTGACTGGCGCTGACTACGACTTTTGAATTTAGGCAAGACCATGTAGGATCGACTGCTTACTGTCCAATAAGGAGATAGTACTACTTATTGGGACGTAATAAGGAATTTTAGTTTGTCAACCTTCCTGATATTTTTCGTAAGATAACCGTGTTTTAACTGTCCAAATTTATTCTTATCTCTTCCTGAAACGCCCAGTAAGACGATTGTCTCTGGAGAATAAAGTGCAATAAGACCTACTTGACCGAGGAATTACTAGCCCGCGTTTTTACCCTTTAACGGATAAAGCCTCCAAAGTCATTTTAGACGTACTTAAATTCGGTATTATTTCAGTTTCTTTGAAAATCGAAAAAAATTCGCTTCAATTGGATGCCACAGAAACACGTGCTTACGGCGAAAAAGGTGACAGGTCACGGGATAGAAACGCTTGGGAGTCAGCTGTTTCAACATAATGTGCTGCAGAGTTACTAGCAGCACAAAAGCGAACAGTTAATAACCAAAGCACTAGGCATTAGCTTATTTTGGCGGTTTGAGAACCATGCCCGATAGATTCTAACTGATGAGTTGGTCAATACTTATTACTTAACTTTCCCGGAATTATGACACTTTATGCAACTAATGTATGTAGGTGTCGCACTCTGACAATCGCATCCACCTTGGTCTTGTATGCTTAAATCGTATCTGTTAAGTCTTTACTGAAGCTTTTATTTACCAAAAACTATTGTCATTTAAATTAGGCTGAGTTGTGCTGACATTCCACCGTACGCGTAAAGGCACCTGTAACTAGGAAAGTGAAGCTTAACTCTGCTACGAAAGTCAAATAACTGTTGCACCTTTACCAGACAACGTTATTGCTACGGACTAGGTGATAATTACCTAAATGGTAGGACTAGTTTCGAAATTAGGGCACTTTGGTTCGCCTCCACTATGGTCACTCCAATTTGTCGGCATCTTTACCTCAAAGTCTCCCGTTTGTAATTTTATTAAACTGAAAGAATTTCCTGCCGGTGTAAATTTTTTTCCGATTTTCCTCCTTTGTGCACTTAATGAACCTACGCTACAAATTCAACTTAGCTGTTCACAGACCCATAACCATGCAGTTATTTAACATGCCTTCACTATCTTGCCATCCTCATTTTCTGCAGGGTGGGCACCATTTTACCAATGATCCGAACTCTGCAGCCACCCTAATACAAGCACAGTATAGGGGCTACCGAACACGGAAAACCTTAGCCGAAATTCAACACCAAGCTGCCGAAGCCGACGAGGCGAATGCATTGCGTCAACATAAGTATGCAAACGACCGGGACTCTGCGGCCACCCTGATTCAGGCCAAGTACCGAGGCTACTGCACCCGCAAGTCACTTGCAGCCATGCAGCACCAGCAAGCTGCGGACGAGACGGAGGAACCGCGCGAACGCCATTTCTCCGGCGATCGAGATTCAGCCGCTACAGTGATTCAGGCCAGATACCGAGGCTACCGCACTCGCAAGTCCCTCGGTTTTAGGCTCTCGCATGCCAGTGAGGAGAACGAAGCTGATGATGGTCATCAGAAAATGAGCCCCGATAGGACAGCAGCAGAACTACAAGCACGATCTCATGGCTACAATATGCGGCCTCATCAAACGAAAGGTTTGAAGGATATATCTAATCAGTCCGAAATAGGGGAAGCTAAGCGACCCTCAGAGGACGAACTTAACCAAGCGGCGACAAAAATACAAGCCAGTTTCCGCGGCTATCATGTTCGTCGTGAACTGCAAAAACATGACAATGAGCATGACCAACACAGTTCCTATAAGCAACAGGTCGTCAGTCCGAGGCCTGACGATGCGGCCAAAAAGATCCAGGCTGCTTTTCGAGGCTACCGAGTGCGGAAGCAGTATAGGTCTCAGACATCTTCAATCGCACCAAGCTCCTTGGGTTACATTGACGAATCTAAATACGCTGCTGCCGCCACGAAAATTCAAGCCAGTTATCGGGGCTATCGTACCCGAAAAAGCAGTGATTTTCATCGGTCCTCCACGGCTCCACTAGCCAGTTCAACAAAAAAATGATGAAAATTCATGTCTTTTTTTCCTATAAGCAACATACAAACTGTAAAAGGCCATAACTGACTACTGATAGGTGCAACTTACCCCCCCCCCACATGTTTCGTTTGCCACACTCACCATACTCAGATGCCCAAGACGATGTCATTTTGTCTACTGATTTGTCATTTCATATTGTTAATTTTAAGATACCTCCTGCTATCAAAACAAGAAAACTCCTGTATCCAAATTCAATTTTAAACTTAAAAGGCAATATCAGAATTATTCATTGAGTAATGGAACTCGTCATCCAAAAAAATGGGCAAAGGCGTTCATTTGATATGATGCTTGCCATATGATAGCAGATTATCCCAGATTAAATAATTATTTGCCGTGAATGCCAGTAATATCCCAAAGGTTATAGTGGGCGATTTCTGTATCTGTAGGTTTCTTCCAGGGGTAGAGGGGCACTCACCGATCGCGTTAGGAAACACACTGGTGCACTGGTGACTGGTCTCTCTTTCGAGCACCGTCAGTAGCTGCATAGTGGATAGTATATTATAGGCACATTAGCATTACCGACAAAAGCAAGGGAGACTGAAATGGACATTTCTGGCTTATAAGCCTCCGTCAGTCAGCCATACACAACCTCAGGTGTTGCTACACCCTAGGATCGAACACGTGACCCGTTGGTTGGACCTCCAACGTCCTAACCATTGAGCCACTGACTCGTTGTCCTGTCGGTTGCAATCAAGTAAATTGGCAGTGGAAGTAGGACGCTCACCGGTTGCGTTATGAAACACACTCGGCCTTTGTACCTTCCGTATTTCAAAAACCTTTAAAGTATCAACCTATAACGTTCCAGCTGTTCAAATGCACGGGAGAACGTGGAAGCTCGAACATTTGGTGCAACCAGTTTGTACAAAGATTATTTATTTTCCATTATAACATTTTTATCATGAGACACGTACCCCTAGGATAAGGCCTCGGAAAA
Organism: Schistocephalus solidus; assembly: GCA_017591395.1. Classification (NCBI taxonomy): domain Eukaryota; kingdom Metazoa; phylum Platyhelminthes; class Cestoda; order Diphyllobothriidea; family Diphyllobothriidae; genus Schistocephalus; species Schistocephalus solidus. Next base: position 110,749 of record WEDG01003061.1, read on the forward strand.
TAAAACAAGCCTAAAGACTCTCTAGAACGCTTATTCTTCATACTCTCGGGGACTCTCTCAAGACCACTAATGGCACTGCAACGAGGGCAACTGATCGAACAATATGAACCCGACAGTTTCCGGATGAGATTGACATCAGTGTCAGAAACCAACGCAGAATACCCGAATTTTTTCTTGCGTCCGGGGTGTATTTCTTGGTAGGCACAAGACAGCTTGAAGCATGTGCTGGGTAACGAATCTCAGTAAACATTTATTCAAGTCTTTTTGTGTATCCTAAACTGAAAAAAATATTACGAAAAAGGAATCCAAATCCATTTATGTGCAGCTGCGTGCCAACCTTTGGTTGACCATCCCTTCCAGCCCTCTGCGTAACGTGAGCTTGGAAAGAAGCTGCACCACTTATGTAGTGCAAACATTTTACAAGAGGTTCCTATACTTAGAAAACGTTAGTGATATTGCACAGTAGGAATGCACAAAAATTGCATTGCACATACCCCCTCGTAGGAAATTACGTTCAATTCAGTTCGTTTTTGAAGAAAGGGAACAGTAATTTAAGATAATTTATGGTAAACGAACAATTATAATTGCAACCTACGCTCCCAATGTCTATTATTGTTGCGCACAAAAAGCGCACTATAAGCCAAATCTATAACAGAAGATTATGAGAATTAAGCGACCGTTTTATAGGCAAGCCTAGGCTTATGTGAATTCCTTTCAACCAAAATGTTTAGCGCGTAGTTTGGGTGGAACAAATGAAAACACACTTCTGTTGGCGGGATTTATGGGTCTTCGTAGACTCTCTACGACCGAAATAACCCGTCCCACCAGGTAGGAAGTGTGCAGCAATGGGATGTTTTTTACGGAATGTGCGCAAGAAATGTGTTTCTTCTCACCCCAACCCCCTCCCCGTCACCCGTCACGCAGGTCGCAACCGCTGGTTCGGGGTGATTCACGTGCGTCTGTTTGGCCGCAATCGACGTCAGCCCCGTTCTCGCCGCCGACCACTGTCGATGTGAGGGTCTCTCGCACGTCCTCCGACTCCCCAACCACACGGGGTACGGGCAAGTCTGTATTATGACTTTCTCTACCGTGATAGCAGGAGGGGCATTGGAGATGAATCCTTGGAAACTCGGGCCTAGCTGGAATGACATATTCAATCTCCATCGGGAACACCATAATATTCGCAATGTAACAAATGCAGGGAAAATTTTGGGAAGTTAATATTAGCCTTTTCCTCAATTTCGTCGATTTCATTCCTGCAGACTTTGAAAAATCACGATAAAGTTTGGATATCACCAGACATCCAAGCTTTCGACCACATACTTTCACGATGACATGACAAAGCGTGCGACGGGGGAGGAGCAAATATCGCAAGATTTGTCGTAACGAACAGAATGAGGTGGGATTGTCTACATGCTCCACCCACGTTCAGCCTTATTCAACCTTTACTGGGGGTCGACGCCTACCGTGACGGGTGACCAGGAATTGAAATCGGACACCTAACGAACGGGGAGTGGTTGAATAGCCAACAGTTTGACCGTCTTAGTCTGACGATGTCCACCGTATGCTCCACACCAGGTGGTGCAGGGAAGGTGACTTGCGCGTGGACTAGTTTTTAGTGATAGAAGCTTTCCGCTGCAGCTTCTTTACTCTCTCCTCCTCCGCCTGAGCCCTGTGGCAGAACAGAGTCAAGATGACAAGAGGTGGAGAGGGCGCATGTGGCTGGCGCGGCTGGAGCCGCCCCTGGGCGTACCACCGCACCTGGCTTGTATCCCACGGAGTGGAATTGCCATAAAGACCACATTAAGAAGGAGTTATCGCAGCTTGACTCTCAGTCTGCCAGTCAGCCACTCCACATAAAACACGCACATTGAGCTGACAACGTGGTCCGAGTCATTCCGTCAGTTGGCAACCTTCCAAGCCACGGCTTCTAGCGCACCGTGATATTTCCAAGCGCGTCAGATTGTTTATAGTGAGGACAATGCACTGAGCCGTTGAACTCACTCTCGCCCCCACCCCCACAATCAGACCGTCGTCCAAGCCAGTCAGTTGTCTGATGCGGAAGTGGGTGCAGCTGCTGGTGACCTCGTCTACGCGTACTTTGTACATGACCTGTCCCCCAAAACACAAACACCAGGATTACGCACAACAAGGGGTTGAACTGCTCAGATCTCACATGTGTGAGATAGCCAGAGGTAACATTAAGAAGGAACCATTGCAGCCTGACTCTCAGACCACCAGTGTGCCACTCCACACAACACAAATTGGACTGATTGCGAGGTAAGAGTGTAATTGTCAGTTGGCAACCTTCCAACACACATGCAACAGAAGAGCCACATGGAGAATGAGCCAAGAATCAACCTTGCCTCTCAGTCAGCTATGCAGACTGACAGCAGGATTTTCGTGGTGTTGCGTGGGATCATGTGAGGTACAGAGGCTGATGTGGAGAGATATAGTGTTGTGGTATAGCCGGTGGCGTTCTGCCGCAGGTTTTCATGGAGGCTCATGTGATCTAATAGGGCCATGCGGTTTGTGAATGTGCGTGGGCAGCGCAGACAGTTGAGTCAGTGCGGCTGGTGTATGTTGGTGCAAGCGACTGTCCAAGTTTATATGTTATTTGAATCGTGCGATCGCAATGACGACAGGTTAGTACCGAGTCCACATCGCTAGTACCGGGGTGGTGGTGGTGCTGGAGGTAGCAGGTGGCAGGTAGTCAGAGGTGGTTACTGAGGTGGTGGTTACTGTCAAGGGGTGTTCGTCAACGTGATCGGCACAGGGGATGGAGGATGCTGTCGGTGATCGTGGGCGGTGGGACATCAGTGGGTGGGGTGGTCGTGGTCGTGGGTTCTGTGGCAGGGGTGACAGAGATTAATGTTATGGAATTGTTGTTGCACTGAGTTCGAAGATGTCCGGCCAGGCCGATTCGCGTGAGGAATGTGCGGTGACAGCGTGGGCACGTTGGCAGGGCATGGGCATTGGCGATGTTGATCCGCGTTGATTGTGACTTGCGAGCTGCCCTTTTGGCCTTGGTGGCAGAGATCCGGTTGGCCTCATAGATTGCTGCACCACTCTTCACGGATCTTCTCCATGCCAGTCTATCCTGGGTGAGGTCCACCCAGGTCGCCGGGTTGATTTGCAGTTGCTTCAGCGATTTCTTCAAAATGTCCTTGTAGCGTCGTTTTTGAACTCCTTGACAGCGAGCACCCGTAGCGACATATCCGTAGAAAGGTCATCTGGTAAGTCGCTCATCGTGCCAGATGGCCGCTCCATCGCAGTCGCACTTGCCTCAGCATGCCGTGGATGATGAGGATTCCAGTTCGCTCTAGGGCTTCCGTGTCCAGGACACAGTCTTGACATCTCAGCTTCAGTATTCTGCGGAGGCAGCTGAGATGAAAGTGATTCAGCTTCCTGGCTTGGTTCAAGTAGACGGTCCAGGTGTCCGCTCCGTAAAGGAGTGTCGTCAAGACGACGGCCTTGTACATCTTCAATTTTGTGTTCCGATGAATACCATGGCAATTCCACATGGAGAACTGCAGCCGGCCGAAGGCCTAACTGGCTTTGGATATCCGTTGAGCAGCCTCATCATCGATTCTCGTGTTGCATGACAGCGTGCTTCTCAGATGAGCAAAGGTTTCCACATTTTTGAGTTGAGCACCGTTGAAATTGTTTCGAGGAGCATCGTATTCCGCGCTGGGCGGCGTTTGGTGCATAATCACAGTTTTGGCTGTACTGATTGTTAATCCAAAATTGGTGCAGCCTGCTGCGAAGCGGTCCATGCTCCTTTGCATGTCCTCCTCCATCATGGTGGTAAGGGCGCAGTCGTCCGCGAAGAGCAAGTCATGGACTGTAGCCGTAGATACGCGTGTTATGGCCTGCATTTGCCGACTGTTAAGGAGGTGTCCGTCAGTTCTCTAGGCGATGCGGATCCTAGGCTACTCATCACGGTAGGCGTCCATCAGAATAGCAGAGAACATGATACTGAACAGGCTTGGGGCCAGTTTCGCAGCCCTGCTACACTCCTTTGGTCACTGTGAATGCTTCGGATACCGTCCCGTTGTCAGTGACGCGTGCCATCATCCCATCATGAAGCTGACGCATCTTGTGCGTGAACCGCTCAGGACAGCTGAATTTCTGCATGACGTTCCACAGTCCTTTAGTATCCATCGTGTCCAAGGCTTTTTTCAGATCCAATAAGGTAGTGTAAAGGTGATTTCGCATCTGTTGGCACTTCTCTTGTAGCTGGCGGGCGGCAAAGATCAGGTCGGTTTTTGTGCGGTGTCGTCGGAAGTCACATTGTCTTTCCGGATGCTGTTCCTGTTCTAGGTGACTGTTCAGACGATTGAGAAGGATACGGGTGAAGATCTTCCAGGGGATGTTGAGCAACGAGATGCCTCTGTGATCATCACAGAGTTGCCGGTTCCCCTTCCGCTTGTAGATATGGACGATGTCCTTGGCGCCATCTCCTGGAAAAGTGTTGTGAGTTCTGCCATCAGCCGGGGCCCGCCGTGCTTGTAGACTTCCGGTGCGATTCTGTCGGATCCCTGTAAATCTTTCGCATGGCATGGATGGTTTCTGGTAGGGAAGGCGGCAGATCCATGTCATTGTTCGTCTCCACTTGCGAGAGCCGGTCAATGGCAGCATCGGAGATGGCTGAGGAGCAATTAAGGACACTTCTAAAGTGCTTGGCCCAAGGCTTCAGAATTTGGTATTTCTCTGTTAGAAGGCTTGTGCCGTCAGAGCTGAGCAGTGGTGTGGTTACCTTGATTCAGGGGCCACAGATGGCCTTGATGGCTTTATATAAGTTTTTCATTTCATTGTGGTTCGCATACCCCTGGATTTCCTCAGCCTTTCGAATAATCCAGGTGTCCTGCTTCTCCTGCAGCCGTTGCTGTACAAAACAGCGGTATCTGAAGAAGGCTGCTTTGGTGGCGTCAGTCCGAATGTCCATATAGGCTTCGTGTTGTCGATTTTTCTCCGCGAGTTAGCTGCTGATGCCGGCGTCACTGTCGTCCAACGAGTCCTAGTGTTGACGGCGTGCGCGTCTGAGGACTTTGAGGGCGGTGGACTGGATGACATTTCCAGTTGACACCATCGTGTCTCCACGGTGGCTTTATCATCTGGCGCATGCAGGTCCTGCAGTTTCTGAGTTATTTGGTTGCTAAAATCAAAACAGTGTGCAGGCAAATTTAAGAAAAGAGTATTTAACTTACCTGGCGGTCGCTTAACTTGTGTCATTCGTTTAGGTTGAAGTCGGAGCCTCATCTTGGAGAGGACGTGGTGGTGATCCGTCCAACCATCGGCAATGCGAATTGCTTTGGTCATTAGCACGCCCTGTCAATCTGGCTTCCGGACGATATTAAAGTCCAGCAGCTGCCAGCGCCGTGACCGAGGGTGCATCCACGCGGCCTTCTCCCGCGTCGGAAGGCTGGAAGAAGGTGTTCGTCAGCAGGAGACGGTGTTCCGCACAGGTTCGCAGACAAGGGAGGTTGTTATCGTTACAGCTACCGAAAACCGTGGGGAACCAAGAACTCCCTGCCAGTCAGCGTGGTTTGTCCCGACGCGGGCGTTGCAGTCACCAAGGATAATTAACTTATCTGCCTTTCGCACAGTCAACAGGAGGGCGTGCAGTTCCCCGTAGAATTTGGTCCTTTGCCGCATCAGAGCTCGTAATTGGGGGAACGTAGGCACTGATGATGATGTCGACCATGTCTCCCCGAAGAGGCAGGTGAAGGCTCATCAGGTGATCATTGATACCCTGCGGCAGACAGGGCAGATGTTCCACGATGTCATTGCGGTTAGCAAAGGTCACACGAGCGTTGCGTCACTCTGCCATTTACCGGCCGCTCCAGGAGAAGGTGTAGCTGGCACCCACCTCCTCCAGCTGACCCTGCTCAGAGAATCGGATCTCACTGAGAGCAGCCATTTCCACCTTGTAGCACCCCAGTTCCCGAGCGACTAGCACCGTCCTCCGTTCCAGCCAGTTGATCCTAGGATTGTCTAAAAGGGAACAAACATTCCAGGCTGCTAGTGTGAGTGGACTCACCGGAGCAGCCTGGAGGGTATGGTAAGGGGGATGGGAACGGGGGGTATTGTTGTTTGTTTGAGTTTTACGACCACGTATTTTGCGATCTGCGAGCCGTGGCCGGCTGCAGAAGACGTGAGACCCAACATTCGGTTAGGGCCCCTTTTCTAGCCCCTTCCTCCGCAAGGAGGCAAGCAGTGCTGTCCCTAAATAGGGCTGCTGAGACATCCCAGGCGGCTGCCAAACTCACTATGGGACACGGTTTGCATTTATTGGGAGAGCGAACCCAAGTTAGCCTGGGCTGCTTACGGGGTTGCTATCACCTCTATCATAGGACTGTTGAGACGGAGGGAAGTGGACAGTTTTGCAATCAGACATACCGGGTGTGGAGGCACGCACAGCACTGGATACCTTCACCCGGTTTAGCCCGCCAGTCGTAACGGTTGCCCGTCGGTGTGGCCGCTGGAGCCACAGGTGTGAGTTGGGTACAAGTTAGAGGCGGCCACATGAGCATTCACCACCTGTACGAGAAAATGGAGCGACCAAATGCTATCTGTATGGTACTACCTCTAACTGGTACCCCCCACACCCCAAGGTTGAACAGCCACCGTATGTGCGCTTTCACAGGAAAATTCAACCCCAGGATACGTGAACTGGTCAATGACTGCGCACTTAACACTGCAACTGATGCGGTCATGCTAAAGAACCGTGATCTTCTCGATTCCTTAAGCCAAATACATTGGAATAATATAAATACGGAAAGCGACTGCGTTGGATACAGAAGCCTTAAAAATTGACAACGATAATCGCCATCCTGCAATGAACTAACGCATATATTTAGTGTGTACCTCTTCATTTAATTCCAAAATCGGTTAGGAGAGTACTGTCAGGCGCCAGCAAACAAGCAGATCTTCGGCATGCTGCGGTTCTCTGGTTGGAATTGCCATAAAATACTCCTTAGCGTCGGGCTTCTGATATTCAGAGATGTGGTCTTCACTTTGTTCTGAGACGCATAGGCATGGAATTCTACCGAAATATAGCCCATAGATTAAACCACTTCGAAGGAAACTGTCAGCTGAGTTTTTTAAGTTGAAGTGACCCGAACGGATTGACCTTCTCTGTATCCTTGTAGTACCGAAGCAGCTTCAGCTTAGTTCGAGCAATTATTATAAATAGCAGTGAAAATCTGATTCCCAGGTGGCATATTAAAGGACGAAGAGGCGTTCACGAGGAGAGGTATGCTGGAGGTCCAACGTTTCCAGTACTTATTTTGCTAATCCATCTAGAGAGACTGCAAAGTCGTAAGCGCAGCTCTCATTATATGTTGCACTTGTCTTAAAGCCGTAGCCCGACTGCAGGTCTTCATCTGACCCACATTTCACCATTACCTGGGTCAACCCCACCGGTGTTGAACGCGGAGATAATTGGTGGCCCCGATTGTTCCGCGCGGCAGAGGTTAGCGCGCAGACCCTGGCCGCCATGGGCTAGAGCTGTCCATACGCAGCTGCCATAAACGTGACAGGCTGCCAGTACACGTGACAGTTCACGGTGGACTGTGTTGCACCGTTGTGTTTATCGCAGCGTCAACCGGACTAGCCCAACCGCCACTCAAACCATACCAGCATCACTAACTAAACTACCTTACTTTTTGGTTAATTGTGTCTGAACATTCAGTTACGGTTCGCCCTCTGCGGATATCCCGTAAAAACTTCGAAACTAACACCGTCAGGAGATAGAGGAAAGATGCTATCGGCATGCACTGCGCCAACCCACCCCGAGAGTCAATACACCGTCAAATTACTAATAAGTCGGGTGAAGCTCCTTCGAATCGACAGAATATCAACTTCAGAACACCTGTCAAGACGTCCAACCAAAAAGTTCAAGTATCCTTGACTTGTTCATGCTGTCCTCCTACCTTCTATCAGAATTTAAACTCGTTTGACCTGCGCATGCGTGGGACTAATCAATAAATTGTCACCCGATAGCTTGATCGTCACAAACGATGCGTTGTTCCCCCACCCCGCGAGGTGGACTGTGGAAGTTGCTTGCAGTGAGTTTGACTGTCGACGCATTTGCACAAGCATTTACCTTATCCGCTCCCACTGGTTTCCTGCGACAAGACAAGGTTCAAACTGGCGGAGGTTGACGTGGAAGCACTGAATAACATATATGAACACTGTTCAGCTAACGTGTCTGGCTTAGCAGATAATGGCCTGAAACTCACGCACTTGCTTCGGTCCTGTTTTTGGACGCAGGTCTTGTGTGACCTGTTTTTGTTAAGAGGAGATGTCGGAGTGCTTTTCTTCTTTTAACTAGTCTACGTGCTACTGACAGATACATCCGAGGACCTACCAATGTATGCTGTTTTGTGGTCCCTTGAATCAGATAAAATCTTCTTCCTCGAGGACTTAATTTTGCTTCAAATTAATCGTTGTGCAGCCCTTATAATTAAATCCGTGTGCACACATTGCTCCTTTTGTGGTTTGGAAGCTTTTGTCGTGCTTTTTAATCCTAAAACGGCCGCGTGATACGCAAGCATCGTAGCTTCATCTTTCGAATAGGAAGGTGGTGGTCTGACGAGTATTCCGCTCTCCGCATCAGGGTCAGCCAGTGACACGAGTGTAGGTGCATCTGATTTCTGTAGAGTCTGTGAAGATGGAATAAGGTTTAGAGAGAAAGAGATTGCTTTTTGTGTAGGTCGTCAAAAGGAGGTCGCTAAATTTTCTGACGTGTTGGCGCCTTATCGCTCCCTGCAACGTACCGTCATTCGCGCGTAAGCCGACATTACACTCACTGAGCAGAACCAATCCATCCGCCAGGAGGGCCCGTGGATTGTTAGCAGAGCTGGTTCTTTACATCCTCATTATTTTCCATTGGGGAAGCGTCATTACTAATGATTATGACGAATTTATCCTGCTGGTACAAACCCCCTTATTCTGCGATGATCGCCTGTTTTCAAGAGGACGCAGGAAATTTCTTTTCTTTCTGCCTTTTTAGGACAACTCCGACATTAAACTGTTGTTCCTTTGGCCACCCAGTTTGGAAGTTTCACACTGCAGCGCATAATTAACCTGCCTATCCCTGCCATTGGAGGCGATGCTAGCAGTGTATCAGGTCAGCTTTTTCGATTACCGAAGTCCTCTTTTCTGGTTGATTCATCATTGGGTTATCTACAATGGAATGAACGTGCAAGGCTGCCGGGCCGCTACGGCTTTTGATGATATGCTTCACGTCCGCGAGCCGCGATTCGACGTCTGACAGCAAAATTGCTACTGTCTTCAATTGTGACTCACGATCGCTGTAGAAGGAAACTACCCGCATCGACCTTGGTCGTCCGGCATTATATGTTGCCATCTCACTAGGACCTTTTATGGAAGGGGCTTGAAAGGGAATCAATGAAAGCATTGCAACGTCTAATAAAAACACACGAGATACCCTCACAAGCTTTAGCCCAGCGCTTAGAAGCATTTTCCCGGGTATGACACTGATGAGTTTGGCCGGAACTACTGGCACATTCCTGTGGATCAGCCAATTAGTGATGGAATTTCCGGTTTTAAATTTGTCCTAAATTCTAAAATGTCATTCCTTATATAAATGACAAAAGTTAAAGCTCATTAATACTGCTTATGTTTCCATGAAGATTTGGCAAGAAACGGTATTACTGACTAGATTGAATATTAAACTTGCTGTGAATTTTACGTTGGAAAATTCTTAGAGCATTTATTTTATAGATAGTCGATGGCATTTTAGCATTTTACAAGGGAAGTATCCATGTGTTTTAGTGTTTGCTAGCAATATCGGACTTAAAACTGCTGTACTACCTTAGAAGATGCCAAAATCCATTTCATTTTACCGGCAAATTCATTGAACAGATGAACGATCGGTTCGTAAAAAATGGCCCACAACTGACTACCATTCCCGCATGTCAACGACGGGTACAAGAACAGTAGACTACGATACGGTGTCAGCTCAACTGTCAATTTTGATGGTTTCCACGCATGCCAGACAGCATCAAGGGAGCAGGGAAGGTGATTTGCGCGTGAATTCGTTCATAATGTCAGCAAACTGATGCATCTGCTGCAGATCTGTTTCCTCCGTCAGCAACCTGGGCCCGATGGCAAGACAGGGTTGGGGGACTGGAGGCGGGATCGAGCGCAGAATCTGATAGATCTAACTAGGCCGCCTAAGACTACCACCCAGTATCTGGTCCGTGCACGATAGACCAGGTTTACACAGAAACAAGGGGCCGTTGAGATCTGATCAGAGACGGAGTGCCATAAGCTCAATATTGATAAGGAGCTCCTGTGTCGGAGAATACCGAATTAACCTCTCGGCTGGCAGTCTTCCATGTTACGACTTTTAACGCTTCTGGACAGTCTCAAAACATGTCAAAATTTTACTAGTAAGGGATGCGTTTACGTGCTGTGGGGACAGATTCCCCACAGTCAACCTATCCGTCTCATAGGCAGCAGTCTCCTCTCCGAACCAGCTAGTCATCAGATGCTGGGTTTGGCGCAAGTGACTGGTGCGGCGTGAGCCCACGCTTAAACGTGACACCACAACCTCGCCCCAATGTTTGGCATTTGTTATAGGATGCACGGGCTTGGCGCAGGCCGTTAAACGCATGCTGCGCCAAAATTTGATGCCCACTTTCGTACAGCGCATCTCATTTGTCGCCCGGTGTAGTGGCTACAACAGTTACGACAGATAAAGGAGGAAATAAGAGGCATATTGGACAAAAAAGGATATTTTCGCAAAAGCAAAGGCACCTTCATTCTCCCATATGCAATGACGTCAATGCATACCATCCTCAATAATTAATTGCTTAAGCTCTGCGAAAAATCTCAGTAAAGACCAATAAATGCAGTAAAGTTTTGCGCATCCATCCCAATGGGCCGTCAAATTCCGGATTCTCCTTACCAAGCATAAATATGTCATCGAAATATCTCCCTTAGAAGTACAAATCTGCGACAACTGACTTAAAAATGGGTTTTCTCAAGTTTTTACATAATAATTTGGGTAAGTAGTAGTCAAACGGACAAAAGGATAACGGCATCATTGATATGACTATAAAACTGGCCAGTAAAACCTGACTACGCATCAACTTTGCACTGGATAATTAGGCTCAAAACGCCAAAATGGACCATGACGGTTCCGCTAATTATCGTACGCAACTCTTCCGAATGACTACCCGTTGTTGCACAACAGCCTAAACAGGCTCTATATGACAGTTTTCCCATCTATACTGATGATTTCCGCCAGGTGTCCCACAGCATGGTGGGCGCAATGATGCTGAATTGCACGTGAATGAGCTTGTAGTAAAGGTAGACTTCCTCCACATCTATTGCACTCTTTCATTCCTCACTCAGTTGAGCCCGCTCTCACGACAGAGTCAGGAGGCCTGGAAGCGAGAACAGGTGTAGTGGTTACAAAAACCGGTCTACGCGTAGCACACGTGTCTTGTCCGCGCACAATTGACCAGATTTTAACATTATTCGTGTAGATCGCATCTGAGTGAAAGTGCCCTAGAGACCATACTGAGCAGGAGCCGTAGTATCTAACACTCGGTCTTAAGAGGGAGACAAAGTTATTCCGTTAGTCGAAGACCTTTTAACACAACACCTTTTACTGCTCTGTAATAGATTCAAGCGCGCCAAACTGTTTACAGCTATGTCTATGCTCTGAGTGCTGTGGGGACGCAGTCTCCGACATTGGCCTCAGCTCTCTTCAAAATATAGGGAACTCTACATTTAATTAAATTCCGCCGGCTGGAATGACACCCGAGAAAGGCGTTCCAGACTAATGCAAATATTACCACTGGTACATAATTCCAGGTTGAAAAAAATATACTTCTGACATTTTCTGTTCATTTATGTGAATAGGACAGGTTGATAAGCCTCTCTCTCGATGATTATTTACGACTTCATTTGCTTTGATGCCGCTTGACGGCCTACCAAGTGATTACTTGCTCGTTAGTTTGGCTCAAATAGACTGAATTCCATGGATTAACCGTCTCTGCCAGCCAGAAGTGACCCAACTGCAAACCTTTCCACAAATTGTGGACTAATGAACGAAGCACCTTTTACTCAAAAAGTCATCCGTTCATGGTGCAGACTGTAGTTCCCGCTATTCAGCAGCTCAATAATTAGGTTTGGCTGGGAAAATTAATTCAGATAAACAGACTTTCTTTGATTTTCTGGGAAGGATGTTGTTTGGAGGGACAGAAGTGTTCAAAGTCGGGAGACGATTCGGTGGGATGTGGTAGGCTTAAGACGCATTTCAGCTATCTCCAGTTTCATTTTCACCCTCAGGATCGGGTGATGGAATCCTTCGACAGAGACGTAGACGTCCTCCGCAACGTAAACCAATGCCGAATGAGGATTCCGATGGGTTTCTGTGCTCTGTATTATCGTTGTTGTCGAGTATTGGCTGCATGTCCTCCTGAGGTGGGCGCTCAAGTCGGCGTTTATAGCGCAAGGTGGCATAAATGGCCAGGGGCAATACAAAAATCATTATGGCAAATGCGATCGTGCCTCCTAATAGCGAGGTGAAGCGATAATCATCTCCTCGCGTCGGTTCATCCATGCTAAGAATAGCCTGCCTGAAAGTATTTTTTGGTGAAATAAAAAAGAGGGGACGGTGAACGTACTGACCTTCATGGGAGGAACACTATGCAAATGACAGCAAGATGTCAAGATGACAGATAAGTTTCAGCATAATTGCGGTAAAGTGGACGAAACTCTATAAATTCCTGTGCAGCCGCAATTAGATTTTGACTCTATTGGAAGAATCTTCGCTCATCATTTCCAAGTCAAGACCATCAAAAGTCGACCTTTAATTAACCGTGTTTTGGTAATCAAGATGGATATAAGTAAACAACGACAAAACGGTACTGATAAGTGCTGCTACACTTCATCTCCTCTTACGAACTCTGGGCGCTAGCGCGAAGATGCGAGCTTTCTGTATGAACAAACTCGCGACGATTAGACTGAGTTCAGTCTCTAATCAGCATGGTTGCTGCCCAAATTCGGTCGAGCAATCAAAACAGTTGATCAAAATATACGTTGTCTCTTCCATTGTTGATAAGATTTTCAAAAGGAATAAGGTATCGGCCCAGAAGTTCAATTCCGGAAATCTCAGTTAGGTTGAGCATCTTTACAGGAACAAGTGCTTACATTATTTTACAGCGACGAAAGGTAAAAAATTGAATCTCTTGATCGGCCTAGCATGAGGCAGTTCCTAACTACCCACGGTTTATGACACTAAGTTCAAATTACCGTTTGCATTTTGTCCATTGTTTATTGCGTACTGCTCAATTGTTTTTTTTAGCGATGCAGTTGAATGAAACATTCAGCTAAGTTTCCCGGTAGGAAACCGTTTTCTGTGTGTGCGTGTGTGTGTGTTTTGAGGGGAGTGGTGTCCAAGTAAATCATGTAAGGCTCACGAATTGAAATGGCCTCTTAATCAGTTAAACCACCGACAGACAGCAAGCATCCCCAACAAGTATGGAAAACAAAAATAATTTTTATTTCTGAGGCCCCATTCTTCGGTGTTTATTGGTCGGCCTTTCCGTCGCCCAGTCGAGCCAATGATTATACGAAATGATCTCCTCACTCACAAAGTGGCACATAATCAACCTAATCTTCGGAGTTTTTGACCTAAACTTCAAGACTGTGATGTATGGGCCCCTGTGGTTAATTTTCTCAACCCAACGAATGACTATTGTGCTTCCAAATGTGTAGCGTCTTTTTCAGTTTGAGGGGTAAAAATTACTTTTCGTCAGTAAAGAACCTGACGACGCGCTCATTCGTGCGCCCTCTGTGGGCATCCTGGAGGTGGGATTCTGCCCTAGTCAGATACTATTCCACTCAATGAGACCGGAATGGATATATGCCACCAATCTGTCTCCGGAAATTGTCAGTACATAGGTGCAGATCCTGCAAATTTTCAGGATTTCCAGCAAATTTTCAGGATTTCCAGCAAATTTTCAGGATTTCCATGCGCAAACATGCATGGATATGCTACTTCTGGCGGATTCATCTGCGGTTGAGAGCGTTGGCTTTCAAACGGCAGCTGTCCAATTCACTCTCTCTCCATTTGCCTACCATGCCCGACCTAAGCATGCCATGGATAAAGACCTAGACAGGTATCAAGAAGTGTTCCACGTTCGAGCGCTATGTCTCCACCTCCTGATCCATTTCCTCCTCCTCCTCTTCCTCCCCATAATCTGCTTCTGCTTCTTCTTCTTCTTCTTTGTTGTCGTCGTTTGTCTCCTCGACCTCTCCTCCCATTCCAAGATTTTTATCTTCGTCCCTCCCTCCCTCCCGCCTTTCTGGGCAAAATTAGAACGTATTCTCACTTAGCCTCATCCTGCTGGTAACTCATGTACTGATACAATACAAAAGCTAACCAGCCTCATCCTGCTGGTAACTCATGTACTGATACAATACAAAAGCTAACCAGCCTCATCCTGCTGGTAACTCATGTACTGATACAATACAAAAGCTAACCAGACAGAATTTGACCGCTTTTTTCCTCCTTTTTCTGTCTGAAAAGGTCTGCTAACGATGGTGGACCCGCATTTTTTAAACAACAATGTGAAGTACAGGAGGGTTCTGCCAGAACTATTTACTACCTGTGAATATATGCGCACCATGCTCACTTTATTTTATCCGACCAAGTGTGTCACGGATTACGTAACCTAACTTGCTTAAAGTAATGGAAGATGCATATGTCAGCTAGGTGCCATGATGCCCAGCACCGTGTAATTAAAACGAGTGATAGCATTAACAAGCACCGACTGCCTACGAGACAAACCAGTAGTAGTAGAGGGATGGCTTAAGAACCCATTAGATCAATTAGCTTAGACCTCTGATGGATGTATCTTACGGGAATATAAATCATCTACTTGCGAGCTAACTGAACATCTTGAAAGAACCGCTCATGAGGGAAAATTTACTATGCCGTCATATGCTATCTTGTTCTACCTTAAACTTCTTTAACATTTGATTGCAACGAATTGCAAATAAAACAAACAAGAAGCATTTATGGTCTGTCAGTTTCTTTGACTGTGCAAAGGAAAAATTAGTAAGGAAACAATAACCAGATTTTACTAAAATATTGTAAGGAATCAACTATTTGTTCCAGTGGACGACAGAAATAATTAACTCAAAGACGTATTAAATACAAATACAGTGTATGCTAGAATGTTCAGTTATGGCCTTTTTTGTTTTCTATTAACCACACTCCATCTGTGAGCTCTTTAGGCACGGAAACCAGCAATATGCAGTCGAGCCTCCAGTTCACTTCATGGAAAAATATTTCATGTCAGATGAAGGTGGCATTCGCCAAGCTGTACTGACTATGAGAGGGAAAAACAAGCGATTAAAGCCAGTGTAGGCTGACACAGAGTCTTCCTTGAGGCCCAAAATTTAGGCGGTCAGTTAGCATCGTTAAATAAGCCAGAATGGATCATCCTTGTAAAAATAATTACTGATAATTGATCATATTTACCCCAGGGACTCCGGCGAGCTCCAAAACAAACGAAACGTCCGTTTAACGCACTAAGATCAAAATGGACTGATAAGGCTAACTCTCATGCGGCACCGTTAATTTCATAGGGTGCAGCGGGTTTGGTCAATAGGGTATGGCTGCCATATGCCCAAATAAGGGTTCGCTACCTTTTTCAAATTGCTTTGGATTTCTTTATCCACGCTTATAAAATGGCCTCTGCGAAAATTTTCAATTTCTAAAAAAAATAATTTGAAAACTTTCATAAAATAACCGAGAAAATCAGTTTGGAGGTTCGCTCCGAACTTTAGTATGCACAATTAAGCCGAATGTTGTCAACTTTAGTGAAATAATCGTGTAATATCGACGGGCTGCTAACGAACAGTTTGAAGTATGTAGGTATTAACGGAAGCTGCTTTACCATACGCCTGGTAGAAATCCTGGATAACGACCAAGGTGTACGTTTTGCTGATTTTATGCCACCACGTGAGACGACTGCGGAGGTTTTCACTCATCAGCGAGTTCCCAAGCGGTTTCAGGCGAGGTTTCGCGCATATATGTTATTAAGTTTTTCAATGCCCAGCTTTACAATGTCCTGAAAAATGTGCGGGAACATGGAAGAATCATTCTAAATGTAAGTTTTCCTCTTTTAATTCGTTGAGTGGGCGATTGTTGTAAATAGCCCTTAAGGATCTTATCTGTCTTATTTAGGCCGGTTGAAATTCAGCTACATGGGCATACTGTGATCAAATGGGGAACGATTTTTGTTCCTCGGACGAACTCAAATCCCCGCAATGGTATCACCTAGTGGCGCAAAATCGACCGAATGCTGGCTCAGATTCCAGCTAATAACTGTTGTGGGCTTCGGTAAATCAATGACTTTTTCGTTATGTCGTATCATTCCTGTCCAATTATCCTTGCCTTTACGCACTACATCTGAGAAGAAAAATAGTAGGAAATTTCTCTGGGGGAACACTCGCCAAGAAACATATCCCGTCCTCATGTAGAAACCATCCTTCGGAGTTCCAAACACAATAGCCTGCAAACGCAGTCCGATCGGGTTCTGCTGTTGCTGCTGTTGATTAAAGCGATCGCCGTAGAGAGCGTAGGGCAGACTGTGACTGTACTTTTTTGCGTAACTTTTCATCACTCTTAGTTGAGGTCCCATGTGAACTTGACGAGAGGCACTGGAAGAGGACGAATTTTCTACCTGACAGGTTGTGCGCCATTGGATGAAAGCTGGTGTTTCGATCCTCTGATTGCCATACACGCAGGAGGTCGCTCATTCCACCATATCCATAACTTTGGACCTTGCGCCTTTTCGCAAGGAATAAATTCATCAGCTATCTTGTTATAAAAGAAAAGACAAAACACCATCGAAAACTATTCATTTTTATACAGTTTTCGGAAACACCAGGTTAATTTAAAGTCATTTACCTCCTGTCCTACCCTTATTGTATAACAGGCGAATCAGAACTCCCCCTTTACTACAATTTAACACAATTTCTTCCTCTACAGAGTTCACGTTTCTAATTATTCTGCACAATCGCTGTTTTGGATGTCATTTTACCTCGAAAGTTTAAAATACACTTTAAAATCGGCAATATTTTTACACAAAACTTAAGAATAATAATTTATAATAGGGTTAGCCGTTTTTATACACCCTATGCGCCATGAATCTCAATTTATGGCCATTTTGTGTCATTGTGCGTCAAAGCATTAAACCTTACTCTCTTTCTATTGAATATACGAAAAAAAGGTACTGGAATGAGTGCCAGGTTACCAGAAACAGTAGTTATGTTTAAACGGCTTTGCAAAAATAGCAAACTCGAAAGAAGGATTAATTTTCAGTGGTATCAGATCTTTCGAAATCATTTTATTGGACATCTTGTGGGCTGTTTAAATTAAAAACGGTAGTCTAGTTAGTTCTATTATTTTGATCCCTTGGAATTCAATTTTTGCACATACCGAATTACGATAAATTATCTGCATGGTTTTATTGCCCATTTTGCCTGATTCATGGTTAGAATTGACCCGTTACACCTTTGGTTTCGACTTGATTATGTTTTACGCTTGTTTTCTCTCACGGAAATATCTGAAATTCAACTTTTCTTCCCTCCAAGGATTTGGTCAAAGTGTGGCTCTAGGTATAATTCCGGAGGTATATAAGAATGGGTACAGATAATGAGGGAAGATCACTGAAGTCAATCACTGCAAATCTGACGATTCGCAATAATGGTAAGCAAAACTTTCTATGAAATTGATTTCGATCAAAATATGATAATGTGGCTCCGTAACTAATCTCTATACGACCTAGTTACTCCGAACGCAGAGAGCTTTTCTTATGAGTACTATCCGTAGATGGAAATGTGATATAAAATTCATATATTGAGCGTATTTAAGAAAACTTCGCTAACCGTTTCCTGCCCAGTATGATCAATTTCAAGAGAACTCTCAAAGTTTTCATCATAATCCAGAGGCTGTTCCGCAAAGGCAAGTAGAATTGGTGCAATACGAGTTCGCTCCTCAAGCAGTAAATTATTCGCCGTAAGTTCCAATGAAATACCTCGACCGGGAACAAGAGAAAAATCTTCCTTTCCCTGGAGACCATCGACATTTTTGGGGATAGTGATCTATTAAGTCAGAAAGGAGATAGGTTAGGAAAATGAATTCATCTGCCACAACATGCGCAATGTAAAAAGCTAAGAGGATGCCGGATAAATAAGTTTTACGTTCATCCATTTTGCATTTTAAAAAGAATATCTTCTAAAAGAATTTTTATGCAAAAAATCAAGCTCAATCGCCATTGCATTTAGTGGCCCTGATAATTTGCGTTTAAAAGTGGTTTGCTTGTGTAGCTTTGGAAGGGTGGATTAACAGATACTTTCGGTTTACTTATAGACATTTAAAACAGTCACGAAGTCTCGCGGAAGCAATTTAGGCAATTCAAATTGCTCAGCTACTTGTAAAAAAGTGCAACAGAAAACACATGAGATGCATTTTCAAATAAAGTAAGGTTTACATCCAAACAGTTTCGGTATTACAGTAGGACGAACTTTTGGCAAAAAAGTTTCATTTAAATCGCACTTTCAGCGATTCAAACCATATAGATCTGTTAACTTATCTTTGGCTCAAACCTATTTCTCTCACAGAAGGCCCCAAGCAAAGCAGTTACGATCATTAAGGACTGCATAAAACAACTTCTGTTTCGACGAATAGAAGGAAAAAAACTTACATTTAGAATAATTTTTCCATATTTACCAAAATTATCTTTAGATTCTAATGAATGGTTTGCCATGTAAAGGAACGTAATAGCGCGCGCACTACGAGTGACAGTGTGACTCCACAGTAGATTTTTCCCCAAGAAATGTAAGCATTCCTTTTGTACTTGAAGCTCTGTTATTTCAGCGTCATCGTTGATGTCACTGAACGTACATATCTGAACGAAAAAAAAGTTAATGTAATGGACTTAGGGAAAATACGTTTTGCTTTTTTATTAAACAAAGCGGATCTGTATAAAAACTAAATATACCCCTGTTCCTCTACTTAGTAAATACTTTAAGGAAGGCCATAAACCGAACCGTAAAACATTTCGGGTGCAAATATTTCGCTTCGTCGTACCCAAGACCTATCATTTATTCATAGACGTTACAAAAATGGTCATATTCTTTCAATGTGCATATTTTCCAGATAAAACATTCTTTTACTAAATGTACTATTTATAATGCAAAATACCTCTGTAAATTGTCCTCTCTAGAAAACATTAACCTGCTCTTTTAACCTTGATATTTTATTGTCTACTATATTCGTTTTCACAAAATTTGGCTTCAGGCCCGAGACTATCAACAGTAATAAATCTCTTGCTTGTGGAACACTAAGAAAATAATAATATTTTTATGCCTGTTTCAGATATTGTGTTAGGAAAAAAGGAGCCTTCTGACAGAGGGAAAACACTTGAAGGAAAAACAGATCGTAAGTCTAGTTGGCATCTATATCGCGGTCACCTTCGTTTGAATTAGGTCACCAGCCTATGTCCTCTTTCCGTTTGAATATAACAGTAGGTGTAGATGCGTAATATGCCAATCAGTATCTTGAAGTTGCTTACCTCGTTAAGAATAATGCCATATGAGTTTATTTTGCTATCCAGTATGATTGACTCATGGAAAAGTGACGTAGTTCGGTTCAGGAAACGAGTCCAATTGACTTGTATTTCTTTGGAGTTGGCAGCTTCGACCATAAGGATGGAAATTGGGGTTTTTGTCATATTTCCGGGTAAAATAAAATGAACAACGCCCTTTGAAGTTCGCGAAATCACATCATAAAGAAAATTAGTGCTGCCATCACATGGCGTAGTACAGTTAGGATTGGTATACATATGAATGTTTACCTGCAGATAGCGTATAAGGTAAGGCAATATCCTACCAAATCTGCCTCTGTGCTACTTAGTCCAAATATCAGGACTGCAAATGTACGAACTAAGGAGTTCAAATCCATTTGACCAAGAGGAAATACCCAATGAGCTGTAAGAAGAAACACAGACAGTGCAGTCATGCTTTGCTGATAGTTACGGGGTCATTGATATGTGCCAGAGACAAATATTTAAGGAAATAAAGTCTTGTCATAAAGTTGTAAATCAGTATAACGTAAGAAAAGGAAACGGCCATTGCTGTAGGAAGATTGATGCCCATACAAGAAAGTCAAGAAAATTATAACTTCAGAAGGAAACGCTTCTTCTCTGCCTGGACGACCATGTTCCCATGGGCAATGTTCTAGAAAATTTATCGAGAAATGCTACACTCACGAACGGGGAAATTGAGAATAGTCAGTGACGGCGTCATTACCATTATCATTTAGCCATAGCTTAACCTCGTGTTTAACAAACCCTGAATTGGAACGAGGGCTCTATGATCACTGAGCTAAAAGTCAAACGTTCAATCACGAACAAGTGAGCTTAATTTCCTTTATCTACGTGGAGGTCGTGAGAGTGTTTCTGGGGAAATTGAAATTCTCAAATTTGAGGCCTGCACTCCGAATCGATCACATATTATCACTTACGTCTTGATTTTTATATCTAGTTAAAATTTTCCACATAAGATATTGTATCCTTTGACGATTTTCAAGCGAAATTCCGTTTTTAGAACTTTTTAAGAATTTTGGAGTTGGTTTTATTTTAGACAGAGTATTATTACAAAGTGGATTCACGTTCGAACAAGTCATTGAACTTGACTATGCAGTCAGTATTCGCACCAAATGGAACCACACTTCATGCTCATCCTGCGGGAACATGTTTCATCCTCATCTTGATTGAAATTAACATAATTCTAAGAAAATTAGCGTCTGGTTTGCCTTAGTTGAACATCGACAATGCTGCTTCATTCGAATTTAGGTGAACCAAAACTTTGGTCTTAACTCATTTTCGCTCGACATACTGAAGAATGGAACCTAAAGACAAAGTTAATAAAGCTTATTTCAATTTTTAGTTACGGTAAACACGGGGAAAAACAGTTTTCTAATAAATACGGACTATGGAGAATTGCCAATCCCCTTTACAGCTATGATGACTCAAAGTTTAAACTAGGTGACCTTAGCCACATAAACTCCAGAACACGTGAATAATATATTGAATGAATCGCTTACGTGACGAAAAATTTCCGAAGACCGATTGCACTGGAACAGTCACAGAGGTTCAAAGAGCAGACTTCCAAATGCACGCAAGCCAGCTGTGTGCAGATTAAATGCGTTCACAATTCGATGAACATAAACAAAAGTCCATTTCGAAGTGCTCCTAACGACTGCGTTCGCGCATTTGACACACACGGTTTACATGCACACTCTTGCACAGATAAATAAGTCACTGGGCTCGGTAAGCTTAAATGGATTATCGATAAAAAAAAATATTGGCCATGAACCACTAAATCCAGGTGCGAATGAGTCAGCATAGAAAATGTTTAATAAACGTTGAAAATAACGAATTCGTGCCATGCTCTCAGAATGTCACCGGGGCACACATCCCTCATGAGATGAAAGGCCTTTTTAGATTGAACACTTTCCTAGCTATCTTGTTGTATAAGAGTTTAGCACAACGGTCCATTTTTCAGTAGTCCAAGGAAATGAAATACGTTCGTGGAAGGAACATTTAGCAGAAATAAACTAAGTTTTGCAATAAATTAAATCTATAGAGTTAGACGATTGACACACTTTGACGGAGCGTTGTTCTGAGAGCTGCTTTTAGATTGTAACTTTAATAAGTCGAAAGAAAATTCTTACATCAGCTCCAATTTGTGAAAATTTGAAATCCTGAATTTCGATAACATATAAATCATAAGGAAATCGAAACTGCAGTATAATCATTTAAAGTAAAGCTACAATAAGGTTAGCATAGAACTAAATATTACAAATTTAACCCCAAACTGCCTATTGGATTTCTGTGCTGAAACTAGAATGCTCTGAAACAGAGCATGCTTTACTTATATTGTAAATTTGATATAAATGGTAAAAATGCAGCTCAAAAAATTGGTAGGGAACAGAACGTGGTAACAGGAACCCCCAGTAACACTGGTGGCTTTGCATTGAAGTTAAGGGAAATTAGGTTTATAGTTAAAAGGTAAAGCTTAAAGTTAGTGTAATAATCAAAGTTCGGGTTAGAATTACGATTACGGTTAAGGTTTGGGTTATATTTATTGTTAGGATTATGATACGCCTAATTTAACGGAAGCTCGCATGTATTAGAGGGAAGGGAGTTTTCCTATTTCCGTCTTCTATCGATGGGGACCATGCAAAAAAGCTCGACGGAAAATTCTTATTAAATTATGATAGACTGGCGCTCACCGATCAAGTAACGGGACACCCTTCTCCAGCTACGACTTTGGGCTCAATCTCGGGTTCTCACAGACAATTGCATAGTGACTAATGGCTTATGCCAATAATGGCAGATGAGGGTTAGCATGTCCCGTTATCTGATCGGTTATTTATATTTTCAATCAAAAATACCGAACGAAAAACCCATGGCTTAAAGGTTGATCGTTAAACTCATCGAACACTAAATCCAGATGCGTATCTCAGGTGCTCCACACCCGAGTTGGTTGCCGCCTGTGATAACTTCGGACTTCGTATCAACACTGAAAAAACGGTTGCGATGCATCAGCCGCCGCCAAATACCATCTACACCGCAGCTCACATCAATGTCAATGGTGCCTGGGCAGCAATCTCTCTCGCAGCACCAAAGTCGATGATTTGATCGCCCATCGGATAGCCAAAGCCAGCCAAGCCTTTGGACGCATTCAGAACGTGGTCTAGCATCGACACGGTCTCCCCCTCAGTACAAAACTCAAGATACTTGGAGAAGGACAGATAAGACAGGGACAGCAATCTACGAAGCCAACAGGATCGCCGCCGCGAAAACCAAAAGAGCGACACGAAAGTCACCAGCACCCCGGACCAACACCGCAAATGCCCAGGCCCTTCCAACATGCCCGCGCTGTCAATGCACCTTCTGTGTTCGAATCGGCCTGGTTGGACATCTTCGAACGCACTGCACCAACAATCCGACAATTCGAACTTCAATGTCAAATCCTGCCAACCCTCCTTCGGACTCCCCCAACCTCACCCCTGGCATCAATTCCATTACTCCCACCATCATAGAGACAACATCCCAATACTCATCACCTGTTACCTCCACCACTGCCGCCGCCGCCACCACCACTACCATCAGCGATAAAGACTCTTTCCTTACCTGTGGGGGAGTGAGTGAGGTCGACGGCTCAGCTCATTTTCCTTGCTATAAAAAATCTGACGCGCTTGAAATTATCACGGTGTGCTAAAAGCCGTGGCTTGGAAAGTTGCCAACTGACGGAATAACTCGGACCGCGTGGTCAGCCAATGTGCGTTTTGTGTGGCGTGGCTGACTGGTGAACTGAGAGTCAGGCTGCAATAGCTCCTTCTCAATGTAACCTTTTTGGCACTTCCACTCCGTGGGATCCAAGCCAGGTGTGGTGGTACACCCAGGGGCGGCTCTGGCTGCGCCAGTCACCTACGTCCTCTCCAATCGTCGGTCTTCTTGACTCTGTCATGACACCGGGCTCAGGTTGCGAAGGAGGATAGTGCGGTAGCGATAAGTGTCGTGGGTTGGAATATCGTCAATTGACATTTACACTCAGACCTCGCAGTCAGTTCAATATGTCTTGTGTGGAGAGGCTGACTAGTGGAATGAGAGTCAGGCTGCGATGGCTCCTTCTTAACGTGACCTCTGGCTATCTTACACATGTGAGATGTAAGCCGTTCAACCCCCTGTTGTGTGAAATCCTGGTGCTTGTGTTTGGGGGGCCAGGTTATGTACGTAGTACACGTAGACGAGATCACCAACAGCTGCGCCCACTTCCGCATCAGACAACTGACCGGCTCGGACAGTGGTCTGATTGTGGGGGTGGGGGAGAGAGTGAGGTCGAGGGCTCAGCGCATTTTCCTCACTATACACAATCTTATGCGCTTGAAACTATCACGGAGCGCTAAAAGCCGTGGCTTTGAAGGTTGCCAACTGACGGGATAACTGGGACCGCGTGGTCAGCCCTATGTGTGTTTTGTGTGGAGTGGCTGACTGGTGGACTGAGAGTCAGGCTGCAATGGCTCCTTCTAAATGTGGCCTTTATGGCACCCCCACTCCGTGGGTTCCGAGCCAGGTGTGGTGGTACGCCCAGGGGTGGATCCGGCCGCGCCAACCACCTGCGCCCTCTCCCATCTCCGGTCTTCTTGACTCTGTCATAACACCAGGCTCAGATGGGGAGGAGAGAGTGCAATAGATGCAGCGCAAGTCTACTATTACTTTAAACTAAATCACGCGCAAGTAACCGTCCCTGTACCACCCTTCAGTGGAGCATACGGTGGACATCGTCAGACTACGACGGTCGAACTATCATGTGTGCCCTAAACGGGCCACGTGGTAGATGCGTTGGGCCATCACGGGGGCACATCAGGGCACGGCAGGCATGGTGGAGGAGGGGAGAGTGCGGTAGCTGTAGCGCAAGGCTACTATCACTTAAAACTAATTCATGCACAAGTCACCGTCCCTGCATCACTCTTCTGTGGAGCATATGGTGGAAATACTCGGACTACGACGGTCGAACTGTCGTGTGGGTATGGTTGGCCGATAAGGACTACTAAGCCAGAACTGAACATTCTCGTCTCCTTTTTCTTTAGCGATATCCCACTATCTGCATATTCCTTTTACCTCATTTCCATAAAGTCATTCAACTTCAGACACATTTTTTTCGAAAGCGTCCTGCGTACATATTGCTTTATGATCGACATACCGAATCGGTGTACTACTTAGTCGCAATGTTCACTGAAAAGAATTAAAATTCCCTGAAAAAGTTTAAACGTTCACCTTTGAATACGTAATAACGCTGAGGGTAGATTAAAGCTTTCTTTTCAGTTATTTATGCCCATGCAAGCGAACTCATGTTTCAGATTATGAATTTTTGCAGCCTCTTTTAGAGTCCTCAAAGGTCACTGTCGGATCGTCATTCGACCCTCGGAATGCTTAAAGTAATTTTTGTACTAGTTGTTATGTGCCAGTTATGCTTAGTGAGTGAAAATTTATTTCAATACTTACTTAACTACTGCATGTGCTGCTTGGATAATCAATTTGTTACGCAGGCGTTTGCATAATTTGGTGTTATTTGGGATCCACCTTGCAGAGGAATGCGTTCATTCACATTTTCATTAATTTTCCTTCTTAAGTGTGGACAACGGAGTTGCACTGACGACTTCAGTTTGACTGCTTATAATTCGAAGATATGGTCAGTGGTTCAGCTTTTTCAGTCTCCCTTCCGTATGTACATTAGAAACACATTTATGTATGCGTATGCATGTTTTGTCCAGACAATCCATACTCTCCGTATTTTTCACTTATCAGAGACCGGCACTTTTTCCTACTGCGTACCATACAAACACAATTACAATTACAGTCAAGTGTTAAAGTTTGAAAGAGAGAAAGACAGGGTTTATTACATGAATGATTCGAAAAGCAAAAAATCGCTTTGTTTGTTTTTATGATGGACAGGAACTTCAGAGGGCACATTATTTATGTACCAGGAATAAAATCGAAAGGTGTTTGGTCTTTTTGGTGTAAATGATTTGATAAATGCATGGCACGCAGATAAAGATATTTAAATTACTCTACACTCCGAAACATTGCCTCTGGTATTTAAGTTGGTCAAATTCTTCCGTAAGCTACAGTTATTGCGCACAGTCTTGAAGTGTTTCCCCCTCAACGAAGATAATGATTTAGTTTTTTGTCATATCGGTATTTTCGGAAACTGAAAGGCAGCAAATAGAATAAAATTTCTCTCATAATAAACACACGGACGTGACGTAGCATTAAAAAATTTAGCTTATCTAAGGGGCAGTTGCTTTGTAAGGAAGAACACCGTTCTTAAAGCAAAATAATGAATGATGTTTTTGCACAAACCATAAAACTAGAATCTTTTTACCTACTTTTGCTTACCTATACCTATGAAGAAATAAGAAAAATGATGCATTTAGTCACTTTTTCGGCAAAAATGGATAGGTTTTCAGTTTGTACGTATTGTGCAGTCCTCAAAGTTAATTAGTCAGTTGACCAACCAAACACCAAGGGCAGGTGATTTAATGGTATATGCTTTCGCGGTTTCTGAGTCCACCAGCCCCGTAGTCTGTAAAAAACGTGATTCTCCTTTTCATTTTTCTTGAAGTTATCAAATACAAACCCCTTCAATAAAACGAGAGTAGGTTACCAAGTGGAGGAACATCAAAACTTGGGTTCAATAAACATTGCTCCAAATGTGCCGAAACTAGGGTGAGGACCTGCTTTCGGTTGAGCCGTAATGCGATCACAACCGACAGGACCACGAGCCCGTGGCTTAATAGTTAGGGCATTGGAGAACGTCAATACTCTCCGCGAGCATATATTACTAGCCGCTGTTCAACTGCCTTTGGGGCTCTAGATTGAACCCCAAACCACAACCTGACGAGTACGTTTGGTTACGGGATCAGGGGGTACCCACGCAGCCTAGTAGTGACCATATCCCCATGGGAAAATGGTGTGCATGTGAAAAGTATCGTGGGGTAGACTACGTGCATGATTTATCCCTTTAGACCAATTAATGCATAAATTCTCACTCGGCGGATATGAGAACAGACGAGGAGGCAAAAGCAGTCTAAGTCTACTGCGTTTCAAATCGCTACCGTTCGTCCTTTCCTCGTCACTAGCGACAATGTTTACCTCCACATGGGAGGAGAATAAACTAAACCAGGAAAAAGACACAGTGCAGTTCACAACTTGCAATTAGGCGGACAAAATCCGACACATGGACCGACGTGTAGCGCCCTAGATTAAACTTCTGTTGGCAATAAAATTGGTCGTATCACTTTCGATCATTTCAACGTTATATTTACTTGGGAGGTTGCTACATCTCTTCTCCTTTCCAAACTATCTTTGCGCATATGTATTTAATTACAGCATTGTTTAACCATCTAAATGCGTGTACCTTTTGTTTCTTTTGATATTCACCTGGTATGAAGAACAGGTTTCCGAAC
This sequence comes from Schistocephalus solidus, assembly GCA_017591395.1. NCBI lineage: Eukaryota > Metazoa > Platyhelminthes > Cestoda > Diphyllobothriidea > Diphyllobothriidae > Schistocephalus > Schistocephalus solidus. Next base: position 137,852 of record WEDG01003061.1, read on the forward strand.
ATTCGAGTAACTTGATTTTGCCGACCGTAAAATGTCCCGATAAAGTCAAAAGTTAAACGTTTTGGTCTCTCTGTCTTGTCCGGTTACGAATTTGATCGTCTAGTTTCACACCTTTCTTTCCTAAGAAAGGTGATACCAGCGATGGAGGTATGGACTGAGAACATTTATTGTTTTAAAGCGCTCTTGCTTAAATGCCACTCGACCGCTACCTGGATGCATGCAACTGAAATGCGAACTTTCGTGAGTTAAGAGTGATGAGGAAAGTGCATACACATTGCCAAGTTCTCCCAGGCACAGTACAGTGCATTTCAATCTAACTAATTCCTTAAAAGTTCATTAATTACATATAAAATTGGTACTTTTTTTAACCTGAGCCACCTATGGCACCTCTGCTTCCACAAAAGTGTATTTTTCTCCGGTAATGCAGAAAACCGATCATATTACTGAGCACAAGTAATTTCTACTTACCAGTCCATGTTAATTTAATGGTACTGCCTCTTAAAAAACTTACAGTTTTTTGAAAAAATAAGTTAGCAGTTTAATCACCGAGTATGGCAATAATAAAATCTGCCCTTTTGTTTCCGCTGGTCCATGGTAGCGAGATCTGCGTCTGAAAAATTTCTATTCAACACTAAAAGCATTGTGTCATTCACAAACCTACTGTAATTTAGCGTTTGCCTCAGCTGTAAACAAATTAACTAGTAATGAGTTGTCAACGGCCTTCGATGAATTCGCAGGCGAGTGGGCAGCCTTGATATCCGTTAGGCTGATTGGACTGGATTATATCTACCATCTCCCCGTCTACAATAGTCCTCCGGACTACCTATAGCAAATGTGGTATTAGGTCTATCATATACTTACAGTTTTATCGATAAAGCTGCCATCAACTTCAACATTTCTTTCAGAGGTATCAGTTATATCTACCTCCTATTGTTTATTGGTATCTTCATACTTGATAAGTATTAAGTAGGAGTAGAAATATAGTATAATATATCCACTGTTTTAGCTCACTTTCTGTTTATCAAGCTTTTTTCTGAATTTTTGCTCATTCATGCGTTTTTCCTCCCATCTGCTGTTGATCTCTGATAAATCTAACGGATACTTAAAAACAATTGCTGTCTGTGTACCCATGATAAGGTCGGTCTCACCTTTCCTTCCCCATTCCATGGTGTCCAAGCTGTTTATGTTGACTGATAATGAAGCTGGGTACAACGTTTGACTTGGGGTGAAAGGCCTCGTCTGCGCGCCGCATGCACGCTTGGCGGTGACCAAGCACTCGTTCATACTACCCACAGTGACACCAAGGCATACCATGTAAAAATGTTGACCCATTTTGATCTAGAGCAACAAGTAGCATACGGGATTGGCTAGAGGTAGCTCATAGGCAATCCAACCGTAAAACTGCATGATGTTCATAGAAGGCTGTAGAGCTACGAACCAAATTTGAACCTTATGGTCTGCGGTTATAGACCCTATTGGTATAGAAAGTGCATGCTATCGATAAGTATATAAAGGAAACGAAAAAATGATCTCGGGAACGCGCAGATGCGCATGAATGAACACACCAGAGCAGTGCAAAGAGTGGCTCAACTCTCGCTGGCGTCAAAACATTGCGGAGATGCCCTCGCTTCCCAAGAAGCTAAAACTCTGGTACGAAGGAGCGACCAAACGGTGAGAGAGTCTCCCGAAGCCTGGCACACCTCTACTGCATCCAGCAACCGCTGCGTGACTCTGCCCACGACCTACAAGCTCAACGGGCGCAGTTCAATCAGCGAAAACCGCAGGCGAGAATTCCGACCAGACACGGCGGTATTCCAACCCAGACCAAGAGCGAATGCGAACGGGCGTGGACGGTTATCAGTCACGAACCCGGGTGTGGGCAACCAATGGCTAACACAAATCCACGCGACCGCCACCTGGTCTGAACGCATGCGACGAGAGCACCCATTGGGAATGAATGATGGTCACATGTGCATATAGATAGGAACGCGGCACAAAAGTAAGATAGACAGTGTGCGGACAACAAATACGGACAATGGGAACGATAGCCATGACCGTTTTCATCCAGATGAGAAGAGGGTGGAGAGCAGTCCTCGTAATCCTTACTGGGGTTCGTTGTTCAAATAAGGATTGCATGTCGATCCGTCCCCGAATCATTCATGGTCGTTGGAGTTGCACACAAACCAGAGGCCACCATCAGGCGCCAAAAGACATAGTGCAAAGGCAGGAAACGTCTGAAGTCGTTTGCCATGTCTGGTTCAGTTGCGGACAAAACAACTACGTATGAGAAACTGGGAGACTACTCCGCAGGCGAATGGCTGAGTACGCAGCAGCGGTGAGAAGGAAGGACACTAACTCCTAGATCGTGGCTCATTCGACGGGACCCAGTCACACCTTTAATTTTGGTGAGGTCGAAATTCTCGCCAGAGGTGACAACCGCGTGAGCCATGAGCTGCTTGAGTTGTGATTCTCCGGCCCACAGTCAATTAACAAGCGCATTGCTCTTCCGCCTCAAAAAACTGTGTGGCGATTTTGCCTGGGAGGATGCGGGTGATTAACGGTCGCGGTGACTGCGAGTCAAATGGCCGAGTAATCATCACGCCAAGGACGACAACGGAGAGGAAATCACGGCCATTAACGACTCGGGGACGGACCGACAAGCAATCATCGTATCACCTACGCCCCCTAGCGAGGACCAAGAGGACTGTCAAATATAGTAGGCGTGTGGTTGCCTGGCCTCCACGCCCTATAACTACTGTGCCCCAAATCACCCTTTTATGTGATTGTCTCTGAAGAGCGTTTCTAGAGAGAGAATCCGAAACGTCAGGCTAATAAAACTCGTGTTACAGTGATCGTGTCTCCTACTTCATGCCTTTGGTCTACGGTCACGTACAACAGCTGAACCACGATTTTGCCTTTAAAGAAACAAGGGTGATTGGCCGAGCCCATGAGAAGATGACCAGCCTTGTGCTCGGAAGTTGGTCCTGAAATGGCACACTCAACCCAGCTATACAACTGCATCCCGCTTACCAGGTGCTTTATACAAGTCTCGGATCAATTCGTACAGGGCGAATAGGGCAAAAACGCGGGTAACCGAGAGCCCATGCTGACGGAAAAGAAGGTTGGCAGCCTAAGGTCACGTGACCAACGTCGAGCACTACATCACCGACGAACCCGCAAAGAGGAACACAACTCATTTGAACAGCAATGACTGATCATTCCGCCGATTGACGTGGTGGAGGCCGACAAACATGCTAATTTACCTAAACCTGCAACGGCTACAAAAGGACAAAGGTCACGCGAGCCCGCCGGCGTTCAATCCCGGGGAGGACTAAGGTAGTCAGCAGCGAGCGGGCAGGTCAAAATTCACGCGTCCACCATGGGTTAAATATGATGCATGCGGCAAGACTGACTAACCCAAGACCACTAGGAGAAGCAACCACGATACTTTGATTATGGAAGTGAGAAGGCTTTCAAAACGTCAGTGCAAATACAATTTGGTCCATGAACTTGCCATCTCTTCTTCTTTGGGAATAATAATTGGTTCCGCATCTTCTCTTATATATATATATATATATATATATATATATATGATAGTGAGGTGTTCACCGATCTGGATAAGGATTATGTAGTTTCCGATGTGCCCTGTAGCTCACTTTAGAATCTTCAGAGGCAGTCGCATACCAACTTGGAGAATATGATGATAAGGTGGAACCAACAAAGACAAGGTAGACCGGAATGACCATTTCTGTCTTATTAGCCGTCATCAGCTAGTAATGCCCAATTTCGGGTGTTTATCATCCAAGATTCGAACCCACAACCTTTGGTCATTGAGTTTAACACTCAACCATTGAGCTACGGGCCCGTTGTTTTGTCGGTTTGTGATCGGGAATATGAATTATGATAGGGAAGTGTTCACCGATCTGGCTAAGGATTACGTATGTTCCGTTGTGCCCTGGAGCTCACTTAAGAACCCTCACAGGCAGTAGAATAGAAAATTGGCAAATATGCTGAGAGGGTGGAACCAAAAAGACGAGGGAGGGTGGAATGGCCGTTTCTGGCTTTTTAGTATTGTCTTGTATCTATATCGGTCTGAAAATCTGCGAGCACATGTAGGTCGACTACGAAAATGCATTCCAGCCATTAAAACTCTTCTACAGCAAGAGCTATGCGCTTCTTTACCGATCTGATAGAGTAAATCGACACTTTCGACGTTGACTGTGTCTAACCCTCCGTATAGGAGCCAACAGGTTAGCACAGACGTTCCAATATTATAGAAGATGGAACTCCCGCCTAGGATGCCGATGCCTGGTGAGTACCTGCCTTAAGTATAAAATAAACGATCTGAATAGCATGTTCACTGAATGGATCGGTTCGTTGCTTTTTGCATTGTTTACTCTGAAATTCGTTGGAAGGGGCCGCTCTGCTAGCAGTAGACCACGAATCAACAGCCATTCCAGTTGGCACGCAAGCTGTCATGTTCTGCATGATGTCACAAGCGTACAGGCTACGCTAAGCATGGCGGCCGAAACCTATCGGGTTGACCACGCGCACACAACAATGTTGCGTTTTGTTAAGCGAGACAGCCGATCAATTAACACTTCAGCAGGTCGGAATTCGGAACCATTATCAAGCACAGTACACGAGACAGGTGGCCACACGCAAAAACTTGTGCAGACACTTCGGTCTATCGTCAATGCTTCATATTCTGACGTCAAAAAACGAAAACCAAACAAAAAATCCTTATCTGATTCTCTTCTCTGATGTCAGTTATCCTACAAGTAACGATATCACTGTGAGTACCATAGTTTATCCTCTCCAGTCAACTGTTATAACATTGCAAACTCGCAAATCCTTATTTCAGAAAGGCTGGTAGAGAGAACTGAAAGTACTCAAGGCCCATTTTCGTTAGTGGAACTTACAGCAGTCTCTATTAGGGTAAAATACTATCAAACAGTGCTTTATATGATAACAGCCAGTCCCAATTTCTTTTTAGGATAACAGTGCGCGTGAAAGAATTATGAAACAGGATTTGATATGGTTTTTAGCCTAATAAAAATCCCGCAGTGTAGGCACCCTTTCTGTATGATAAAATAGCCTTTAAGTCTGCACGATTGGCTTCAGCGGACCCTTGTTGTCGTGTTAAAGCTATTTTCAGAGAAAAAAACTTCTATTGTAGGTAACCCGCATTAAAGGACAGTCTACGAACAGCAAAGACCATGCCCGTAGTTCTATGGTGCTTCCACAATCCGCATTGTGTTTCTGAAGGGAGTCCCTGTAGCAGATGGGCGTTGGATAGGTTGAGGGGACGTCGACGAACCTTTCTGCCTACAGTGATGTGACAGAAAGTGATACTGTACAAATTGCAGGTGTCGATGCCACTTTCGTTTTTATGAGTTGGACACCTTTGAAATCCTGGAGGTTTGTCTGTATCAAAAGTTCCATGAACAGTTAAGCCTCCTTGCCCTGCAGTTAGGGCTATTGCATTTGCAACTTTTAGCTTCAATCGCGTAAGCAATTGGTGCTTTACCGCTTGGCACCTGTTCCATTGCTCTGGTTGTCTCCCGGAGGAAGAGCCGACGATTGTGTTCCAAATCGGTGCCCCTATGTAGATGATTGATTGTTTCTTCGCAGATCGAAGACAGATGGTTAAGGATACCCTGGGAGCGTTCGAATCATCCAGCGCACTTCAACGAATTTTTTGACGGTAGGTTTCCGAAATACCCTCTCTTTGGGATAATAGAACAATTTTATGGCTGCAAAAATTTTTGTCTCAACGCAGTCTAGATCCCTTTTGGTAGTTTCGGGTGTGGCAGAGAGGCAATCTTATTTCCATCTTCTCCAGCATTTTCTGCACTATATTTCATCCTCCAGGAAGTCAGAATACCTTACGCCATATCAACACGCTAAAAAGACAGCATTCCTATTTCCTCGAGTGTGCTTCAAAACAAAATCAGATTTGCAAAACAGCTTACAGCCTTCTTATTTTAAATTGTCGCTTTGGATTTTTAAGCCCAAGAATCAGCCCCTCATATTTTGCCTTTCCTAAATTCCGGCTTGAGATCTCCTGTTTGGCTTGATTTTCCCATCAAGGATGTCATGGTATCTACGCTTAGGTCACTGAAAGTGCGCTCTGAACATTGGAGTTGGCTTGCAACAAAAACAGATTCTCATCAAAACAACCGCGCTTTCTTTAAAGCGTGCCGTGGATGGACAGAAACGCAATGCCTTTTCTCTCATCACAGCATACCCTGTCAAATCCTTTTAGGAGAAAAATAAGGAAAGGTCTTGAAAAGTTAAGTGAATGCTTATTTACCTTTTGTATTTAAGAGGTAATGAATTATATTACCATAGAACTGGCCAAAATACCGACCTTCCTACTTCAACCACCATCTAATTTCTGCTGGTTCTCCGCAGGCGTGTCACTTTTTATGCCCCATATACGCAGCCACAATTGCTGCACCACCTTTACCGGCTTCTTCAGTGAGTTTAAGACGAAACTACAAAGAAAATTGACATAAATAGTGGTTAATTTTCAAAATTAGGCAAAGCGATAACTATTGCAAAACGAAGTAAAAAACTTTTCAGACTTTTTAATTGTTTAACAGTGAATGGTCACTATCCTCTAGGTTTAGAATAAAATTTCGATTAGCTTGCCTAGCCCACTCTCGGATTTCAGAAATTTTTAGTTTCCATGTTTTATAACTTGACCTGCTAGTTGCAGTCCTTTACAAATCGAAGTTATTAAATTTTATCCGATCGCCTCAGTCAAAACTTTAAAAAACCATTTGCTAATTACAGAATGTGACTTTCCCAGTCGGTCTCAATGTCTGACCAAAAAGTTGATTGTCCTGAAGTCGATGAACACGCATGGGATCAAAATAACACCAAGTTTAAATGAGTCGTTTATCGTTTATTTCTCTGTTGAGATGAAGTCTATTTGGTCACCCGGCCTTTCAGGCCCATAATGGGAGTTCATTTTGGTCGTAGCATGGTGGTAAGAGTAATTCACAAGGCTGCAACCTCCACGACCTGCATTCGGCCATAATAAATAATAATAATAATAAAATCTCAATCCAATAGACTCTCCAGTAAGTAAGATTTTCAGGACCTTTCCGATGGAAGATTTTATTTGCAACCATTTAAATTGCAGTAAAATACAGCATTCCGATCCAACTCAGCAAGCCAACAGGAGATCTCATCTTGAATATCCCATATTCTGCTTGATCTACATGAACATGATAATTTGTTCCAGGCCTAGAGTATAAGCATTTCTGTTATCAAGAGTACTCTAGACCGAATGGAGAGAAGAAAATACGTAGCCAACTGAAATAGTATGTTTTAGTAGCCATCTATATATGACTTCCTATAATAGCACAGGTACTACCTAAAACGCCATTAATGAAAAATTGACGAAAATACTTACTGTGCAGTGTTTGGGAACCAAACGCGCCATGACGGTAATCATTTGTTTGGCGTATGTCGGATGAAATCTAACGAGACATCCATCGACGCCAATGGTGACTCGCATCCGTCGAATGCCCTTCACAATACAGGCTGCCGCTACGAGGGTAAAAAGACAAAAAGTCGGACACCAATGCGACTTCACTGCGACGACAGAACAGAGCAGTCATTTTAGTGATGCTGTGAGCAAAGCTATATTCAAGTTCAGCGCTTTATATCACTTTAGGCCTAGTAGTGGCTACCAGTCTAGTGTCCAAAACGCAGCAAGGTTAACTGCTGAGGTTCAGTTTGAATTGCTTTTTTGGTTCTGGTCTGTGGAGTTCTTATAAGGAGTACGGTTCAACCAAAACAAATATTTCTATTACTGAAAAGTTAAAGAGGTTCTCTAGAAAAATCCAGTTATACTCATGAATTTTCGAGCTGGTGACACCAACCCATCGTCAGGCGAAATGAAAACAAGAGAGAAAGTTGTGTCACTTTGCCTCACTAGACCGGTCGGCGCGACAGGACATTGGCGTATGAGAGGGGTGGTCACAGCGTCATGGTTCGTTTTCGAGCGAGGGGGAAGGAAGACAGAACAATTACAATTCCCTGAACTGGAAGGGAGGGCGGATGGTGTATTAGTTGGACTCTTCACGGCTGGATTAGCGATTATTTACATGGCATTAGGGGTCACTAAAGCATGAACGTAGGCCCTCGTAATGGGCTCCCAGGTCAACATGTTGGTTGATAATACCCGCATTGGAGTACCAAGCCTCGAGAAATTCTCTTGCTCGTTTTGTTTTGGCTAGGGCGACGACCCCAATTTCCTTCTAATTGAATTGATGGTCGCATTCGAAAGCGTGTAAAAAGACGAGGGACAGGGGGTCTCGGCGATGGACAGATAGTTTGTGCGTATTGGTACGGTGTCCAAGCGTTGATCCGTATGACCAGTATAGACGCAGGAGCAATTTGCGTACGGAATGCAATAAATTACGGTTTGGTGCTATCTGGGGATGACAGTCTTTATTCAATATAGTGCGGCGGGTAGTCAGACAGGTGACTTTCCATTTCTGACTACTACCATCCCCTGAACCGGCACTGACTGCGCTCCAATAATCAAGACTGACGCAATTACCACAACATTCCTTAGTCCACTCAAAAATTGCGTCAAACTAGCGGTAACTTCCATATACCACTCAAAGTTAAGAGAAGCGCGGTGGGTGGCTAACGAGAGAATCTGCGCACCGATCTCGAATTTACCTATCGGCTCCTCAATGGTTGCGCCAGATGGATAAATGTATAACTATGCGATATTGTTGTCCAAGCTCGGTGCGACAGTAACGACACCCTCAGGGTCATGGAAAGTAACAGGGTTGAAGTGACAACCCCTATGCGTTTAACAAATAAAAGTACGGTAACGCCTAAGTTGCTACGATGGTATGTTTGAAATATAAATTCATCTGATTAGACCTCCAACCAGCAGAAAATACACGTACAACGAAGAAAATTGAAGGTTTTCAACCTCAATCGCGTATGAAATCCTTTAGTATGAAAATGTCAACAGTAACCTCACATGCCATTTTCTCTGCTTATGAGAATTTGACAGTAGATACATTAATGACATAAGTCTGATGCTGCCTCTTTATGGCCAACCGCTTCTCCTCCTGTTCTTGCTCCACCTCCCACTGTTAAACAGATATGAGGTAGGTGGAAACAACGTTCAAAACTTGACTCAGTGCGGTCAGTAATTATTTTTGACGTAGCTGTTGGATCCTCGCCATTCAGTCTTCGACGCTGCATAAGCGAGTTTGCACACTCGGGATTTTCTCTACAGGAAATTGCCAAGCAGGAGACATTGCGCAGGGTATACAGGAAACCATTTATCGGACGTCTGGCAGCCTGGATGCAGTATATAAAATGTCAAGGGGCCAGGATTTATAGTCAGGGTTCTACTCTACCGTAGTAAAGTGTGCGAAATAGGGGTAAATTAACATGGATTTCCTCATAATTCAGGTACCAACCAAGACCGGGTTAACAGAAACTGCTTTATTCTGACTGAAAGGCTGGTACGGTAACTGCACTCTATTGTCCGGCCTGTGGTTTATGATAAATTATAGAAGGGAGCTTTCTAAGACAGCCTCGGAAAAACGATGTCCACCTTTCTCGTGAATTGGGGCACGTGAATATGCCTACTCTCGAAAAATCTTGTAATGCCTATTGACCACAAAATATTGGTGGGCGTCCTTCTTTTGCCTAATGTAATCGGTTCATTATGAATAATCCAGGATACCTGCAAATAAATAAATAACTATCCATCTGTCATTCAAATACCAGGGGGAGGGTCGCATAATAGACATTCTTATCATAGTCAAACGCTCAGAAGATTCGGTTCTCATTTAAAACTTACTATCTTGTTAGGCGGTCAAGCATCGACGCCCAGATCATATCGTCCTGAAAGGCTATGCTTGCTTTTGACTGCTACTCCAAATGCCGGTAACCCAAAAGACGATGCATCATCGATGGGCCGCCTTCCAGTGCTAAATCTTTACATATTTCCTTGAGGAGGAATAAACGGACTGCCATGGCCCCGTCGCTGTAACTCTGGTTACTCCTCTTAGTTATGGCAGGAGTAAATTCCAAGACCAGACCGGACAACGCTTTCGCTTAGAGTAAAACAAAGAGCATGGGCACAGGACGTGAACTTCGCCAGTCATTGTTGAGGTGCTCGAAGCAGAACTCTGAAATAACTGGACTGATCGTAATTGCTTACGATGCGAGAACACACAGCAAGGATACACACCACTTGCTATCTTAAAATGAGATGGTGTTCTATTGCGTTCCTAGTGCAAACAATGTGGTTAGAAAAGTTATAACCAGAGATGTGGTAGGTTTAGCTAGCCAGATCTGAGGATTGTGGGGACAAATTCTGCGCCCGCAATGCTCCAGAGCTAAATGGAAACCCCTATCTGATAATTGCTTTGCTAATCGAATGTGAAACCTAAACTCATGGCATTATTTGCAACCCCGCACACAATGGACAACCCTGGATTCGGAATGTTTTCTATCGATGATTTTAAGGAAAACAATTGCGGATTATCCACAAAGAACGATCCGAGGGAGAGAGAGAGAGAGAGAGAGAGAGAGAGAGAGAGTGAGAGCAGTTTTCACCTGAGAAGGCGTCCTGCAAATTAAAAAATTCAGTTCTGTAAGGCTATCTTACTCTACCCCTGCGTAAAATGGCTCCTCTACAATAACTGAGCTATTAAATAGACCACATCTGCAACATCCCATCGAATGAACTGAGAGTCACCTCTGATTGAGTGATCTTCAACTGGTGAGGCAGCGAAAGTTTATCGATGCACATTGTCTGAATAAGATAGTCCCTTGGTTTGAGACTAGAACCTTCCATGACCTAACTTTTTCCAAATCATGTAGATTCTGGTTCGAATGCGTCGAACAGTAAATAATCGGCCTGAAGAGACTGTCAGGCCTCACAAAATTTTGAGTTTTGGGCCTAATATCTACTAAAAGAACATTTTTGGGAACCTACGCGAACATTTGTCATCCTGGTCCTCAACACTGGGGGATCTGATAATGCCCCTGCGGTGATCACACATGCAGCCCGGTAAATGTCCTCTGTTTTAACCTTTTGTTGGAATTAATGTAGTGCATTCGCATAGGCCAGCAGCAGTTACTGCCACACAGTTGGATAGGGATTTTGTTCGTAATGGGATACGCAAGCTAACGGGGATGTGCGGGATCTGTGATGGGGGTAGGAGGGAGAATTCCTGGTAAGCCAGCGTCTACTGGCAGTAGGGAAGGCCAGCACGTGACCCTAAATGATGGTTTCATGTGGCTTGTATGGCAGCAAGGGCAGAAGAGCGCGATGGACATCTGGTGTACTTTAAACCAGCAACTATAGCACGCACGCACGCATGCACAAACAGGCAATAGCACATCTGCAAGTACCTGGAAGGCGAAGAGGTCGGAGAGCGCTAAAGGAATGTGGAGTTATGTAAACACACAGAAGCTCTTTCGGCTCCAACAGGCGGATTAAAGGTCAACATTCGCAGGCGTTAGGGCACGCAAGGTGCAGACATCAACAAAGTGATTGAATAGGGAAGAACTGGTGGCAAAGCAAACAAAATGCGCAAGGCCTTCCATTTGACAACGAAATTATAAAACATGAATAGAAAGCTTTGATTATCCCTTCGAATAGAAATGATTTTTTAAGTGAGTTGCAGTACTGGATAATATGGAACGCCATGCCGTGTTAATAAATGCGTAAAGAAGGGCTAATAACAAAGACAAGGGGACTGGGTCAGCTATTTTACAGCTTATTAGCTGTCATTAGCTAATAATACCCAAACCGAGGTTTTTAGCCCCTGAAATCCGAACCGGCGTTCGGTTAGTAAGAAGTACAACGCTCTAACCACTTAGCCACGGGTTCGCTTTTCTGTCGGTTGCGATTGGGTAACGGGTAGTAAGAAAGACAAGGGACACCGTGATAGCCATTTCTGGCTTATTGGCCGTTGCCAGACAACCACGTCCAACCCTAAGGTTTCGAAGGATCTGAAATTTAAACCTTCCTTCTTTGGTCATTAAGCGTTAAGTAATCAAACGTTCTACCATTGAGTTATGGGCCTGTTGTCCTCTCAGTTATGATGACAAATATTTACTATGGTACATGCGCGTCTACCAGTCAGGTTACGGAACATGGTCACTCCGTTGTAACATAGAGCTCCATCTAGAGCCCAACAGGCCATCGTTTAGCGAGTGGTAATGTAAAAACTGGACAAGCATGTTCTTTAACGTGATCGGTGAGCATTCCTCAATCATTATGATAGATTTCGACTCAAATATTAATGAACACCCTTAGACTGAGCCTATAATCTACCGTTCTGAATGGTTTCCCTAAAGTTAGCACATTAATTTCTGAGAAGACTATAAAACTTAAATTTAAAAACTGGAATATCTACCAGAAAGCGCATGGGGAACGCTGGGGGACCCACTGATGAGCCGAATCTATCACAACTTTGTCATAAGTGTTGACTCTCACCATGTAGTCCTTATTCGTAGGGGCTAGAAGGGATCATACACAAAATGTATTGGCCCCAAACGTCTTGTACCCCTAGTATCTTAACTGCCTGTATTTCTTCGATGCTAAACTGGGGTGCGTGAGCATTTTCCGCACAAGCCGTGATATACAGCTACACAACAAAATCACTCTGCAAGTTAGGAACACTGATCTCCAGATGCACTCATTTTTCTCACTCATGGAATATGTAAACAGCTGTGTGACAGGTCTATCATAAGAGAAAGGCTCAGGCGCTGACGAACCTAGCAAAAGCGACGCACGATACCCGGCAACAAAGATTTTGCCAGTCAGGTACGTTTACCTGAGGGGAGTTTGCTATGAAGAGGTTCATTGGCTTTATCCAGCGAAGAATGGAGGAAGGCAAGTGGCCAGGTAAGAACGTGCACACGTATTTCGAAGTATTCTGTTGGCCAAATGCAACGCCAAATGACTGGAAAAGATGTCATTCATTATTTGACTACACTGTCCCCTAAACGGGCTGCGTGGTAGATGCGCTGAACCAACACGGAGGCCAAATCAGAGTGCGGCAGGCGTCATCATTCTGGGATGCCGTCCCTTAAGAAATGCCGAACCTGACGGGGAGGGCGTGCACACCATGAGCACGCGTAGGGGCAGGCTCATGCTGCACCTCGCTCTCCCACTCTGCGGGAGATGATTCATCTGTGCCAAATCCCGTTTCCGGTCTTCTTGATTATGTCTTGACACCGGGCATAGGCGAATAAGGGAAGGGAGTGTGTGGTAGATGAAGTGCAAGTCTACTATGACTTAAAACTAATTTGCGCACAAGCCACCGTCCCTGCGACCTCATGGTGTGGAGTATACGCTGGACATCGTCGAAGTACGACGGTTGAACTATCGACACTGAGCTAATGTCGCCTGGCACCGGGTTCGATCGCCGTGCCTCTATCAAATTCTAGTGTCTAGATGGCTTAAGTAAAGCTGAATTGAGGCTTACTTTAGTGACCTGCCCGACCTAAATAATATGAACTTCCGTCACAAACGTTACCAATCTAGTTCACAAAGCCTTAATTTAAATTAAATTGCAGCGTCACTGATCAATGACCTTCTTGAGCCGGAAGATCGCATGCATTTTGTCATGTATACGGAGGAAGTTGATGCCAAAATTACCTGCAGCGGACAGACAGGCGGAACGGTGAGCCACTGCGCTGCAAACATAGCGCACGATCCGAAGATCATCGATTTTTAAGTTAGGAATTTTTAGGTCTTCTCGCAGAATATATTCTGTAGTGTAGAAGAGATGAGGAGGATCTCTGAAATAAACGAAAGCTAGGATTAATTGTTCTGAAATTTGTTTTAACAAACATCGGAATTCCCAAACTTAACAGAAACCGTTTCAGGAAGCATTTTTACGTTTAAAAGTATGCTTCGAAAGTATGATATATTCAAAATAGTCATTACTTACTAAGCCTACCTTTCTATCTCACATATATACTTTGTGGGAAATGTATACGGATTCTTCAAACTCATTGGTAGGTTGCCATTGAATAACTGGTTTTTCTCCGTGAGGAATACGATCATATGACGGACAATCTCTCCGAGGTAACAGCCAGCCACAAACTTCTCAAAGCTATGAAATGAAGTCGAATTTTAAAAACAGGGTCATAGTCTATTTGTAGATATGTTTAACAATTGATACTTAAAAAGTCTAGAGATTAAAAATACTAAACCTTTAGGTTTAGACTCTTCATGTAAATATGGCATTTCTTGTAATTGCGTCGTACAATTCGTGTCTCAGGTTACAAATTGCGGTAAAAGTTTAGACTTCTTCTTATCGTGCCCCGATCCCCAACAAGAAAAGTCAACTGCAAATTAATTTAAGAACGTTTATCATACGTTTCTATCCTAGCAACGTCAATGCTTGAAAATAGGCAATGTGCTGATCCAAGAAGACCAATTCAAGCCATGGCTAATCAGTACCAACGCAATCGTTTCTACACTATTTGGCACAGAATGGAAATTGAATATAACATAAGTTTGCAGTCTTGTAATCAAGTTCACAAGGGTGCCAACTTGATTAAGAAAGATGGTCTTCATCGAACGCAGTGGTTGCAGTACCGACATTATCACCACGTTCATAACGGCTGTGCAAGACCGAGCATAAATATGGGTACCGACCAGCACGATGGTCTCAAGAAAGCTTAATCAAGCGCTTTCTTGATGCGCAGGGTTTTCAATTCCCAAGAAAAATTCGGTAGCTTAAGTATAGAAGACCAATTATTGCAGGAATGGTTAAACGGTAGTTTGTGGTACTGCGAAATGAGCTGGATAAAAGGGCCTGTAAAAAGCAGGATAAACATGAACGATTAAATTTCTGAATCCAATGCCCCTACATCTGATATCCAGGATTGGCTGAGAGACGATCAAGCCGCCTGTCGAATTCGGTGAGAAATCGACGGAGTGATCCACATTCCCCAAGGCCGGAAAGCTCTGTGTTGATAACAACAAATTTCGCGTTGTCATCGAATTTTTCGTCCCGTTTGAAATTGGAGAGATCCTCAACGTAGGCCGCATTCACGCCCTCACCTTGGAAAGGACGTGAAGGTTTGCATAATGCATTTTCAAGTGGACGAAACAGTTATATTTGTACATCCGTATCATGGGTAACATGACACTCAGCACATTATGTCAGCCAGAAATGATCCAAAATTAAAGTCAATGAAGTGTTGTGCAATTTCGTTCAGTGAATAAAAACGAAAGAAGATGCTTAAACAAGTTTTACCTCGCTGGACAAAAACCAAGGTAAAACAGCTGGGTTTTAAAGGTAGGTGGGGGTCAATGTTCACGTAGCTGTCCTGATTAAAGAAGTGATCTCAGATTTATTTTTCTTTGGAGATCCGGTAAGAATTCCGTAGGCAATTATTGAATGACTAATAATCAATAAGAGTAGAGTATTGCCAGTAAAAAAAGGAGAACCGAAAAGGTCATTTGTTCTTCGTCGTTGTTGTCAGCCATCAATGCCAGACAGGCAAGTCCCTGAATTTAAATCACAGTTCGAAGGAAAACAAAACGTCTGTACTCGAACCCGAAGACAGGAAAAGTCCACGAGTAGTTTTTTCACACAAGATACTATTCTCGAACGCGACCATCAGAGCGCAAGTTCTTAGCTTAGCTGACACTAAAAGATTGGCATCAAACGCGTCCTAAGCCTCATAAAGACCTTTTTGACACTTTCATAATCACCAACTTTTGTGTCACCACCTTCAAGTCTGATTTCCAGAGTCGGTTTGACCTTCACCAAACTTGACTCAACTAAATTACAGTTGGTCCGCTTCAAGAACAGGCTGCTAATGAGTGAGGTGACCATGAAAGCATCATCCAAGCATCCATTACTGCCAACTTTAAACCTGAAATGCCACACGGCAGGTTTCATTCTGTTCGTTATCACCAGTCTGTCACACCCCAGACAGATCGTAGAGGTTTGAAATGAGTCCCCGAATCACACGTTTTCGTAAACTAAACTCTTGTGCCCCAAGCCTTCAGTATATGAACATGCACTGGGGTCAAAAATGTGCAAACGTTAACTCGTAAGGGCAGGCGTTTTCGCTACATGAAGTCTGTCCATTTTTAAAAAACCTTTGATAAAAATCATACAATCGAAACGCTGATGGTCTCAAATTAAATCCACGCCGAAAGAACCATCTAGGGAATTAGAACTGAAGACATCGGCAGTGCAAATGTTAAATACGAAATACAAAGTGGCTTTGCATGACGAAATCCCTAATCTAAGTTGATTATATAAGCAATATGAATGGTTACTGTAGTAGCAAAAAAAGTTACTCTGAACAGTGTACATTAAAAACCAAATGCATTATTAGAAATTTTATCGTACAGAAGGTTGCCATTCTGCAGCCTTACATGGGTACCCTCCACTCGATTAGTTTTTATCTTTCCTCCAGTACATGTAGATTTTAATTTATACTCCGGTTGCCTCGGAATAGAGTACTGCAATAACTTATTTTACCGATCTTTTATCCTGAAAATTATCGTCTAATAATTTTACGCTTGACAGTTCCACCGCCGTTACCAAGAATGCCCACTTTGTGCCTCAAATCATGGTAGTTGCAAGCACAGTGACCTGCGCGTCATTTGGTAAATAGTGATAGTAGACTTGCCTAGCATCTACCGCTCTCTCTCTCTCTCTTTCCTCCCTAACCAATTTGGGCCCGATCTAATAACAGAGTGAAGAAGATACAAGTTGGAATCGGACGCGGTGGTTGACAAAGGTGCACGGCCAGCTTCAATTTTCCACCACGCCTGGTACACGCACGTTGGACCAGGTTTTCACCGAAACAACAAAGGGCGGCTGAGATCCCAGCTGAGTGGGAGTGTCACGAAGGTCACTTTAAGACAGCTCCATTGCAGCATGACTCTCCCTCCTCAGTACAGAATCGAGTTAGCTCATCAGTTGGTGAAATTCTGAGCTATGGCTTTAGTGCACCGTTATATATTCAAGCTTTTAAGATTACTTAAAGGGAAGAATATGCGCTGAGGGTCGTGGAGATGCGATCCCTATAATCGACCACAGACTCCCTTTCCCCTCTCAGGCATCAGTCCACTGTCCTAGCCGGTCAACCAGCTGATGCAGGAAATGGGCGGTGTCTGACGGAACTGTACGCGTCTCTCTACACGTGCCACAAACTACCTGACCCCCGAACAGCACACCGGGGTTTCATCCAAAGGGTAAAAGGGCAGGTAGATAATGAATACTTACAAATTTAGAGGATTTTCTCCTCGAAATATGCTCCAATTGCTAAAGTTACTGACCGTGCAAGGTGTTCGAACATTGACCGATGACTAAACTTATGTCACCGATTGAAGTGGCTTATAAAACAGCATTAACAGACAAATTTAGTTAATCGTCAACCAATGGAATAAAGGCGGTAATTTTACAGGAATTCTTACGAATTTTTTATAACAAATCCCACAAAGACAGGCAATACAAGTTAAGTTTTCATTTACGAAAATATCTTCAAAATTTACGACTCCCGCCAAATGAGGTACAAGTTCGGAATACTTCTTAATAGAAAGCTGCCATTCTAAACAAAATATCGACAAATCTCCACCTGAATATTTTACTCATAAATCTTTCACTTAACATGGGTAAGTCTAGAGTCAAAAAGGGAAAAAACCTCGTAGAACGCAAGGACGAGGCCGAATCACCTATCTTAATGCGATGTGCCTAGTTGTCGGAGTCCTGAAACATGGCAGGCTCTGACATTGGGTTTATCAACTGGACAAACTACCACGCCTACCGGGAATTCGTGCTTTGTAGCCATGTTTTAATCGTATCCTGAATATCTCTACTTGGTAAGGAGGTGAGCTGTTCAACTTAAACAGTTTCAAATCTAATATAGCAAAGTAAATGTGGACACGACCGTGGGCCTTGGCTTACAAGGAGAAGCGATTCCCGTTAATGACCTAAAAGAGAACTTTTGGAAGGACATTCTTCTATAACGGCTACTCGGCATCTATAAACCTTAATTATATGGCTATAGTTTTCTTTTAAATAAACTTTAGCAGAGTCCATATCTCGTAATCTTCTATTGACGAATATCTTCGACGTCCCCACTTCTGCCTTTAGTAATACGATTTATAACTCCACAATAGGTGGATACGACAGTCATAAACGAAACTCCAAGACTTCACATTATGAAAGTAGATTCGGCATGGTGCACTTATAGGAGTTTGAGCCATCCGAGGGGTATTCTGTAAGCCTAGACATTTTTCTCAATAATTGTTGAACTGAGATAGGTACTGTTGAAGAACGCGAAGGTGGCCGATGTCAACACCTTAGACTCATTTTCCGCTGCCAGCAATTCAAACAAAATAGGCCAGGCTTTATACCAAAGCTTCATAGCAAACTAAACCGCTTGTATTTTGTCCGGCAATCAGTATAGTTTACTGAATCTTACCCGAGCTTTAATTCGTCACTATCTTGGGTGGTCATCTTGTTTCAATAGTCGCGCAATATGACTAGGTTCGGCTTTTCGACTGCACGATAAAATTAACGTATAAAATGGCTGTTCCAACACTACTTGTAATAAAAAGGTAACAATTAATTTTAAGGAATCTTAAAAGCGGGATACGTAGGTAATTATAAGCAGGTAGTGGTTTAGTCGCTGGTTTCCAGTAACCATATTGAACACAATTAGCTGTGACAGTAACAAAAAATAGGTATTTTGATATGTTATTTTGACCAGTGCAGACCCTGAGCTTACCATAGGTGACAGACTTTTATAAATTCCTGACGTTCTTTAAACCTTTCTCACAAGTTGTTCACTCCCTGTCTCTAACACATGACATACTTGCTGATTACGCTCATTAAACACAGCTTAGACATGCAAAGGCGGTACCTTATCACGATTACAGGCAAGGTAGATCTGAACTCAAAACTACTCGAAAGCGCATTCAAAGACCTTTTTCCAATAGAGCATTTACTGGATACTTCCTCGAAACGCACCTACCGGATGCTCAAATCCAAAAATAAGACCTGACTGCTTGTGGCCTCCTCGAGCTTTAATTCCTCAGCAAAACCGTTATTCATAAAATAAATGATTGCGACAGTTAGCAACTAAATCAACCGAACTGGTTTAAAAATAATCAAATGAATAAATGCACTTTCCACGAATCAAGCAGTACACGGACCTACCTCTTACTTTGGATGCATTTTATACTTAGATATAGACCCTTTCCGCCAAGTATTGTCTCAAAGAATGCTTCGCTTTTTTAATTTTTGGCTCCCTTGCCCATCTGCTGAATCCCTATATTTCACAGTTAGTTTTTCTTAAACTAAGCACAAGAGTGTTGGAATTGTACTGGCTTCGATGAAAGGTCACAGACTGACAGGGGCTTTCTTTGGCGTTCATTCATCTGAAGTCATTTTCATATATTTTTACCAATTAGCAGGTGCCTGCCAAAAATTATTCAATTATTAATGGTAGCAACTGTTACGTCCGCATCAGCAACCTATATGCTTCCTCTGCATTTTAGAACGTGCTTAACACTGTGTTGTGAAAATCGTAGGTTACAAATAATGTACAAGTAGATCCTTCTTGCTATGTGTATATAAGCCTACGCCAATTGATTGTTTGTGTGTACATGAGTAAAGACCACCATAGGATCAAAGCTACACTTTCAGGCATAAAACGGATCAGAAAAAAATGTCAGTGAAAAGATGTCGAAGTAGCGACTCATTTGTGCAAGTTGAGAGGCAAAAATCAGTGTAGCAAGCAATCGGTCAGAAAGGCGGCATAACCACCATGATATCCAGGATTTTATCAAGTTTCAAAAAGTCAATAGTCTGAAAAGACATCCCATGAAGGAAACGATTGGAGTTGACATAAAAATATTACCTGAGTATAGTTAAGCTCCTAGGTATTTGACACATAAAAGCCTTTTGAATGTCGAAGCTAAATCTTATTATAAAAAAATGACCCGGTTGCTATGGCTCCGTGTCATAATGGTCTATTTTTTGACTTCATCTGTAGGATTTTGGAGTAAATCAGCTGGAGTTCACGAAGATCCTACTCATTACGATTCAACGGAAATCTAACGTTTATTTGTAAAGTGCAATCAGGACTACCTGCAAATAATTATTTAAGACAACCAGAAAGGCAGCTTAGACAATTTCAAGTCGCTTTTCTATCACAAAATGTATGAATCAGTCAACAATGACAGTCTTTTAATACCTCTGCAGACTTATTTATAAGAGACACAACTAAGTCGTTGAGCTGAGGAGCTTTAACTGGGATGTCAAATTAAAAAAGCATTGATTTTTCCAAATAACCACATAAGTCTGTCAGAATTCAGGCGCTGAATACTGTATTAAACTCAGGAAATTATTAAAACTACTTTGCACATGTCGAATTTCTACTATTTGTATGTTCAGGTTTTTAAGGATGATAAAGCTATCCGACTTAAGAACTGGGCGTAACACAGCTCATCACATTCCCGATCTCAAGATAATAACAGAAATATATTCTTGCCTTCGATATTGTTTTTGCGAAGTTAAGTTGTCGGCCTTAGGGCAATCGAACATTTCAGAGCAGTCTTAAGGACACACAGAATGGTTTCAGATTTTAAAATCATCTCAATGTCAAACAACATATAAAGCATGATTTGTTATTGACAGCAGTCGTGACTGATGTTCAAAGTACTTTTAATAGAATTTTCATGTAATTGTAGTTAGACAGATGCCACTGAAGAAAACGAGCACTTTTGTGGTTTCCAGCTGCATAGAATGCAGGCAAAAACGGGATACATTTTTACGAATCACTAAATATCGGAAGGTAGCCTGAACATGAGTTGCATTTTAAAAAAGGGGTTTATAAACAACCAGGATTCAGAAATTTAATATAATATTCTCTCCATAAAACTTTAATCAACATTTTGCAAAAGGGTTCCATTCCAAAATGCAGCTATAACCAAAAAATAATTGAACCCTCTTGTTGGCTCATCTTTAAACTTTGTAACAGTCTTCACGGAAGTTAACTTGCCAGAATTATACGGCTTTGATTTCAACTGCCATTTTGCAAAGGTTTATGTCAAGGACGCTTCACTATCTGCTTATTACAGTAGAGCATAGAAAAAGATAATTCGATCAATGAACAGGAATCCTTTTTTAGCCGTTCTTTCAGGTTAAAAAGCAGTGGAAGTAGAAATTGAATTATTGGTAAGAAAAAATCGCTGTATTTTGTTAGTAACGGTAAACTTTCAGCACGGGAATGCGATTCAGGGTACCACATATATTGCTTGACTAGTGGTATCGAACCTCAGACTGAACTAATACCGAATGACATCCTAGTTCATTTAAATTATTAACTAGTATATTTACCCAAAGAGTATAGTTATGGAATTTCTTAAATAAAAAAACATAATTTAATGACTGAAGTCACTCTGGTCAACCCAAAAAGACTTCAAAACTGACAACAGTGTGCAAGAGATTATTTGTTCCATTCCTTCACTACTTCTAGGCAGCTCAGTAGACCGAAAAATAAAATGATAATTTTACTTCTCGTCTTATTAGTATACATATGTTTTTCCATTTTTCTGTAAAAAATGTTGTAAAATTTAAACCGATAGTGTACTGGAATTTCTTTTTACGTGAATTTAACGCAGAATGTTTAGTAATATGAAAGTTATTCGAGTATCTTCAGTTGAATTCTGTTAGGTTATACAAATAGCTTATAAATTTGAACTTACCGATCATCATAGCCATTGCGCATTCCGAGTCACCTACACATGAAGCTGCAAGAAGTTGCACACAATCATTTAAAACCGCCTGCAGTTTTACTTTTGCGGACTGACTGAAGGTGAAATATAAACTATTTGCTTACCGTTTTGTTCAAAGCTTTTTGGAAAGTGGAATAAATATCGATGCCTAACATCTGCCGAACACTGAAGTTTTTCGACCACGAATGCACATATGCATGCTTTAAACTGTCATGGCACAGTGCGAAAAGGGAACGAAAAGCATGCATTCCATTTGTATTGAATTACGCCTTTGTTTTCCAGAAAGGATTCAACAGATTTTGCGAGATACTCAAATAGCTGAAACATTCATTTAAATTTATATTTTCGCACCTCATCTGCAGAGCAGCTGTAATATTTCTTGGGCAAATAATAAACACTTTCATCAACTACCGGTTTCCCCGAATGCTTTGGCGAAAAAGTAACAAGGAGTATCTTATGCATTGAACCAACGAAATCTATTGCAAGAAATCTTCCGTATTCTATGTTTTTGATGAGAATATAACTAAAAACCTTTGCCCGTTGGTAATCTGCAAACATGGGTGTTAAACATGCGCAAATCCGTCTTGGCATTTTCTACGTTTCGCAACGATCTCGTCATTTCAGATCGACATGACGCCATTATTTCTTGAAGATCTGATTTCTTTAGAAAAAAGGCGGCACAAAAATTTTTGACCTTTTTGGGATTTGCTTAGATATTAATGCTAATTTACAATCTCATTGCTCATGGTGGGTGCCGGGTGACTTGCCACACGCACAGCGATCGGAATCGAAGGACTTGCGAGGCATAATCAAATTATTATGAACATACATTTCATTATCCACTAGATTTGGATTTTTCCTATAGAAAATATAAAATAACGGGCTTATACGGCTTTTGTGTTGACGTCGTAGTCATACGGAAAACGGCGCGTTAAATAACGAAAGTTTTCTAAAACTTGCTTTTTTCAAAAATTTGCAATGCTGATACAGATTAAGTTTATAAATCATACTGACAAAGTTAAATTTTAAATGTATTCAGTTGTCCGAATAATTTCTGTTGTCGTCTGACGGGCGTTTGTATTTTGTAAATATATTTAAAAACCCATAAAAAGTGCATATATAGACAAAAATAATCCAGGACTTAGTCATTACGGGGCAGCACATACGAGTGGAAAGAAAACAGCTGCCAAATAGTTATAAGAAAACAAGAACTTCAAATTCAATTCATTGTATTGAGGGAAATAGGCATGGGCATTTGGGTACCCTATTCTTACCGTGAAATTAAGTGCGGTATACAGAGAAACCATGTGGGCAGCTAAAGTATCAAGGTGATCGTAAAATACGTCAAGTGGTGCGTGAGATTCGAGTGGTAAACTAAATTCCTCATCGCTCCGGCTCATTTTGGAACATAAAACTGTCAAGGTTCCTTTTAAATTTTTCCAGCGATTGTGAGGTTACAACGTAAAACAGGAGGTCATTCCATGGTTTGACCACTCTGACAGATAAGGAGAACTTGTGCACGTCCAGTCTCGCCTGTTGGATGCACACTTTAAACTGGGTGACCTCGGAGATGGTCCCTGGCAGCAAATTCAAAGACGTGCTTGAATTCCATGCAATAATCAAATCCCTTCAGAATGCGGAATGTCTGCAGGAGCTCCTCATGCATTTGTCTATAACTCCAAGGGAACAGATTCACATTCGGTTGGCCTGGTTGGATATGGCAAGGAGCTTTGCCTTCTAACAATTTTAGTGGCTCTCCTTTGAACTCTTTCGAGACAGTTCTGATCTTGAACTGTCCATGATCTCCAGGCTTGTATAGCTTATTCCAAATTTGGCCTAAGGAATGTTCCAAAAATAATAGTGAATAGATCTTCATCAAAACCAAAAAGGCTCGGCTGATGGCATGCAACACAGCCATTGCGCTCTCCGCCACTTTCGAGCAGTGAGAGGATGGTTTTAAGTTGGTGGGCGTCAGCAAACTATGGTCCTTTTGGGTTTCCACGTCTTGTAAGGCTTCACTGTTAAGAAAGTAGCTTCAACTGTCGACAGAGTGATTATGGTTAAAGAAGGATCAAACCTAAAATAAAATTATGCACAGTTGTTATCGGATACTAAAGAGGGACGGATAAGAAAATTTTTTAATGTAAATGAACAGAATAATCGCGGAGGACAATTATGCGTACGTTTGACTTACTTTGGAGGAATTATTCAACAGCATTCTGTTAATTCCTAAACACAAACAACCATTGATCTCGATGACAAATTCCGTATGATTCCATGGGCCTGGCCACCTGGGCCAGAGGGGGCCAGGTGGGGCAGATGCTGGTATGTTATGTTGTCTAAATCTCAGATATCCGCAGATTGCTTGACTGGAATCCCAGCGCGTTGAAATCTTTGTTTGAAAAATATGGCGGGAAACGTTCAATTTCTGCGTACACTGAAAAGATGCTCTCCGCAAAAAATCGACTTTTTAATAATAATAATAATAATAATAATAAATTGTATATTTAAGGCCCAGAGAACCTCATCATTACAAACTTAGTACCGTGGTTTAACTAAATACAAAGTGGATAATTGCTGCACTATGTGTGCATCCATATGAACAGCAGAAATGAGTAGTATGGTAAACATATCCGATTCAAAAACGATTTGCCATTTTTAAAACAAAAGTCAACAATTTTTGGCATATATAGTGAACTGGAAAAGAAGCAGTTAAAAAACTCCTAGGGGTAAATCGGAGGCGGAGTTCGGTGAGCCACCAATTTAAAAAAATAGGAGAAAAAAACTGCTTCACTAAAAATTAATAGCTAAATGCAATGGGATAGTATTGTGATGTTCCTGACAGCGTATGAGGGTTCGGAACGCTCCTTGTTGGGTGAGAGATAATATAGCAGTCAGAGCCGTTATTAGGGCGACCGCTCATTGTACTCACATGTCTGTGGACGGACATTCAAACCTGGCAACCGCAGTGACTTTCACCAACTCAACCAATTAGTCAAAAAGAGTAAGAAAACGTTCCGTTCTCTGTATCGTACATGTGCTTACAGTATCTCCTGCATTACGTGCCATAGTGCACACACGTCTCCAAATGATGCAGAAGAAGGAACTTGTTCATATATCTATACAATTTTGAGATTTCAGTTGCAATTTTCGATGTTACCTTTTCAAAATGTGTGACATGATACCACTTAATGTAAAAATAGGGAGTTTAAAGTTTTTCCCACCTTTATTTCCTTTAACTAAAATGACCTAAATTGTAGTCCTCGTGCTCAATAGCAAATTAGTTAAGATGTACAACTGTATGTTTGGCGAAAAAAGTTTTTTTCTGAATGTGTCATAAGCGTATAGTTGCTGTGCTATTTCCTTATCTTAATCGTTAAAAATGGTGTGTGAACGTAATTACGTGGACATAGTGTATGTAGTGACCCTACTACGGGTGCCTGTTACAACTATACAACTCTCATGTTTACAAGCATGCACATAAGTGGCAAGCTGCTTCTCTACTAGTCACTTGGGTTTCAACAATCGTCGGAGGAAACACTGGTTGGCAGCATAAAGATATCCAAATGAAAAACCTGGGAAGACTAGTTTCGTTTGACGAAGCTTAACTTGGGCTAGAGAGCGTACAGGAAACTCAGTAAGCAGTTATCGAAAGTTGTTTCTTTAAGGTGAGTGTGTGGATGTCCACCGTCAAAATTCCCAACAGTCATCGCGTGTGTGAGCCTTTGATATGCCTAAGCCGTGGTCGCCTGCAGTCAATCAGCAAAAAAGGTTGCGCCCATTGGCTGGTGTTAAGTCTCGGTGGCTCCAAAAGTAAATTCACATAATGCCTGAGGTTGACAGAATGGCACGTGTAAGCGGTCACGCAGGTGACCATGGGAGTTGACCGTTTCTCGTTTTCATGATCGCCAGACTGCTGACATTTGAGTCCCAACTTTGTATATTATTTCACTGATGATGCTCTTCCAGTTGAAAAATATTAAAAGTATAATTAAGTATATATAAGGGAGATAGGCAGAGCCTTTGAAAACCCTATTTACAGATAGACGCTAGCAAAACAAGCAAATGTTACATTGCAATAGTCCTTTTAGCATACCGATCATTGCTTTCGACTCAATATATGTCCATCAAGTAAAAATGCATCAAGTCTTCTTTTAAACATGTCTCCGATTTCAGCCTGAACAACCGAAGCTGGCAGTTTGTTCCATTCTTCAATCCTCCGTTGGGAAAAGAAGTAGGCCCGCACTTCAAGTTTGGCGTGTTTTCTTTTCAGTTTGTATGGGTGTCCTCGGAGACTTGTCATGTTTGCCAATTCAAAAAAGGTGGCAATCTGAAGAGCACAATCAACTCCGCTGACCAGTTTGAAGACAAAGATCATATCCCCTCTGTATTGCCTATAAGAGAGAGGAAAAATTTTAAGTCTTTCTAGGCGGCCCTCATAGGGTAGGCAATCCAATCCGCTGACTAGTTTCGTTGCCCTCCGTTGAACTTTCTCCAGCAGAGCGTAGTCATGTTTCGTACAAGTGCGCCACGCCTGAACGCAATATGCCAACACCGGCCGGATAAATGTTCCAAACACGTGCCCAAAAATATCTCCGTCAAAATTAACGAAGGACCTCCTGATTGCGCCTAAGATACACATAGCTTTTTTTGCTATATTCGAACAGTGCGACGATGGTTTGAGAGTTGGTGTTATCCATATACCCAAGTCCTTTATAATATTTACCTCCTGCAGTTGGTGACCACTGATGAAGTACTGCTATTCAAACCTAATCATCCTTCTGGAGCTTGAGCGCAGTCGGATTATTTGGTATTTGTTAAGATTTAGGTTCAGCAGCCACTCATCACACCATGTTTGCAAGCGATCTAAGTTTTGTTGTAATTTCTGCGCATCCTATGGTTTTTCAATCGAGTTCTATAACTTCAGATCGTCAGCGAACATTACCTTCTCGCATGTCAGACAATCCAAGCAGTCGTTCACGTATATCAGAAAGAAAATGGGACCAAGAACGCTGCCCTGCGGAACTCCACTGTGAACGGTTTCCAGGTGAGACTTGGCATCTCCAATACAAACACGCTGGCGCCTGTCTGTGAGAAAGTCGGCCAACAATTTGAGTTGGTTGCCAGACACACCCATTTGACGGAGCTTAAATATCAGACGTTTGTGTGGAACCCTCTCAAAAGCTTTGCTAAAGTCAATGTAGACCTCATCGACTGACAAACCCATTTCTAATGATTTTGTCCAACTTTCCCTGGATATGAGCAGGTTTGTGAGGCAGGATCGACCACTTCGAAATCCATGTTGATATGAACTTAGCAAGTTATTCTCTTCAAGATGCCTTATCAGTTCCGTTTTGATTATCTTCTCCATCATTTTGCAACAGATACTTGTGAGGCTGACTGGTCGGAAACTGTTTGGTTATGTCCTCTCTCCTCCTTTCTAGATGGGGGTTATATTGGCTATCTTCCACTCGGTAGGCAGAGCCCCCGCCTCCATCGAACTTTCAAATATCTTGGAGAGTGGAGAGGCCAGCTGGTCTGTGAGTTCATTGAGAAATTTTGCGGAAATACCATCTGGGCCAGGTGATTTAGTGGGCTGTAGCTGTTTCAGAGTTTTTCTTACTGTGTCCATTGGGAACGACACCGTGCTTATTTTGTTTGTAGATGTGGCAGTGAATTTATATTAGAAAAGTATAAAACCCTTTAATGACTTTGGATTGCACGCGTGGCGCTTGTACATCAAGTGGTTACTTCGCTGTTCATGTTTCACGAGCAACAAGCTCATCGACCTGATATCCCCAATACTGGAGTTGAATCCTCGGTTTGCTACCATACTCTCTCATGTAATAAATCTTTATAAAAGCCATAGCATATTTTGCTTCATTACCACCGCGTAAACAAGTATGAGCTACTGTGAAAATAGCAAAACAGCTCACGTCTTCAAAGTTCCTTAACCAACCTTCATGAAAATTACATATAAAAGGTCATTTTCAGTTCTTGTTCCTAGTACTAATGATGCTTACATAATGGGAAAAGAAATGCCACATCTGCCTTTCCATTATACTACGCAAGGTTAGTAAAGCAGAATATTTCACTTACAAATACATACACTAAATAAAACCTTTCCATATTACCAGGGAAAAAACGATATTTTGTGGTCGCATAATGCATATAACATATACCTCTGACAGTGTCCTGTGACCTGAAAAGCGTAATATTTTAATAATTCAATGCTGCGTGGCTCAGTCGGGGGGAGGGAGGGTTCATTCTTAAGCAATGTTGACCACACCTTTTACAATGGATTTTATCGTCATATAATGCAAACTACGTAAATCGCAAAATTAATCTTTTTATAACGTTTTTCGTGAAAAAGTCCGCATTTGTTCGTACCAAAAAATAATCTGCAAGACAAATTTTCTTTAGCTGTTCCATACTTCGTTATTGAAGTTATTTCCAGCAGCTCAGTTCAGTACAACCAGTGCAACTGACTCTGCAGTGTTCCCGATATAAGAATGCATGCGAATGACCACGGCCCGAAGTATACTAAGATAGAACTCAGCAAGTCATAAACTGAGAAGACTGTGTGCATTTTAAAAAAACTATGAGGAAATCCTAGGTAGAAAATAGATTAATGCTGGAGAAAACAGTCCAACGAAATGACTCAGCGCAAGCGTCAAAGTTTAGAGGAACATGGCTTCCTGACTGTAGAAGTCAGATCAAAACATAGAAGAGGAAACCAAATAACAAGCTACTTGGGCCTTCATTAAGTAGGATTTAATGGCGATGGCTTTCTATGCACTAAAATGAGCATTTGTGGTTGAAAGATTACTGTCCGCGAGCAAGTGCGAGTTTTGGTGGAGCATTGTCAGTAGCAGTTGGCACTGACATCTGTAAGGAAGACAACACACAAGGACCTCTGCTAAATATAAGACAAAAAATACTCCACTTTTGGAAGATGGAATCAGATCAGCACCGAGAAAGCATTGAGATATTCGGCCAGAGATTAACCAAAAAGATACCATAGTTTTGCCTCTGGACATGCAACTAAAAATAACCAATGCGCAAATGCCTTTTGAAAACGCCGAGAATGTTGAGGAGCCTGTACTCAGACATGCTACAAATTAAAAAAAATTACTGACTGCCACATAAAATCCTGTATTTTATACAGATTTTTATGAAGATCTCCGAAATGCAACCTGAAAGAAGGAAGATTATAATAAGTAAGTATACAAACAAAATCGCAACCAAAATTATCAAAGCATCAGTAGGGGAACCTAAAACTCAAACAGCAGAATAGCATGGATTCATCAAAATCTTTCATTAAGTTTACGAAAATCCAAATAAATGAGATAAATACAAACGCCATGGTAATAAGGCAAAGGCGTTTGAATTAATTTTCAAGGCCTAACTGAAATGCCCAGTAATACTGATATTGAGTTCAACACGATCCTTCAAACCTCTAACGATTAGCTATTCCTTGTTATCTTTTCTGTGTTATTTTTCAAATAAAACATTACTGAAACCCAATATTTCTTATCTATAGCCATATCATTTACTCCAAACATGGCTTTTTATCTTCCATGCTTTTAACAGCTTTCTTTGCAGCCATTGGCATCAGGACTTGCCGATGTTTCTATTTCTTCCTTTGAAGGCTTCAATGATAATTGTTTTGATCTTTTATGAATAATACTGAAGCCAGCAGAAGAAAACGCTGGCTGGTGTGAGACTGCCTCTTCTAGGCTGAGCGTACTTTCTTCGACAGGTTCGATCTTATCTGTATACGCTGCTACGGTTGTCGTTCGGAAAAGGGAAGATGGAGGTGTTGGGTGCTCGTTTTACAGTTCGTGATAAGATTATAAGTGGCTATTTCAGGATGAAGTTATTAAAGTCCTTTCCCACTTATCTTTTGAGATGTTGGAATATGTTAAAAAATCTATTCAGTTTTATATTATCTGTCGTCAAACATCATAAGAATGTTTTTGGGAGTGCTTTAAAAGTTCAGTTGTGAGCGTGTTCACATAAATTCTTCCAGAAATCTATGACGTGTAGGAGGCAAATGTTCTCTGTCAATAAATTTGGTCGTAGTTTATTGTTTAAAAACGGATTTACGGGGCACATTGTTGCTACGCGATACTGGAAATCCTACTTATTACAGATAATCATGCCGCAAATCTTAACATACTTTGGTTTCAGGTTCAATAGGGATCATAAAAATCACTCACATATGCTGGGTATAAGGACTGCCCAACAGATGCCCTGCAAACGTAAGATTTGCAGATGACAGTTCAACCGTCGATTTCGATGAGGTCCGCCGTATGCTCCACACCAGGTGGTGCAGGGACGGTGACTTGAGCGGGAATTAGTTTTAAGTGATAGTAGCCTTGCACTGCAGCTACCGCACTCTCTCCTCCTCCTCCACCTGAGCCCGGTGTCATGAGAGAGACAAAAAGACTGGAGATGGGAGAGGGCGCAGGTGGCTGGCGCGACCGGAGCCGTCCCTGGGCGTACCACCGCGCTTGGCTCGGATCCCACTGAGTGGGAGTGCCATAAAGGCCACATTAAGAAGGAGCCATTGCAGCCTGATTCGCAGTCCACCAGTCAGCCACTCCACAAAAAAACACATATTGGGCTGACCACGCGGTCCAAGTTATCCCGTTAGTTGGCAACCTTCAAAGCCTCAGCTTTTAGTGCACCGTGATAGTTTCAAGCGCGTCAGATTGTTTATAGTGAGGAAAATGCGCTGAGCGGTCGACCTTACACTCCCCCCCTTACCCCCACCATCAAACCACTGTCCGAGCCAGTCAGTTGCCTTATGTGGGAGTGGGCGCATTGGCTGATGGATTGGCGTACCCGTCTTCACGCGCCAGAGCACGACCTGGCCCCCATAACGCACACGCCATGATTCACTAAATCAGGGGATATGGAGGAGCCGTTGCCGTGTGAGTCCCAGAACACACACAGCACATTCACAGGGCCAACGGCGTGGTCTGGTTTAACCGTCAGATTGGCAGCCTTCCAAGCCATGGTTTCTAGAAGACCGTGATTTTATCAGGTATATTATGATGACTGTAAGGGTGTTGTCTATGTATTAGTTTAGATTGTGTGCGCTGATGTGGCTAAGGCTCCGGTGGTTTACCGTAGGTTGTCGTGGAGGTGCATGTGTCCTAATAGGCACATGCGGTGTGTAAATGTGCAGGAGCAGTGAGGGCAGTGGAGGCGAGCGCGTCGACTGTATGTCGGAGCCCCAGGCACTGGTTCACCAGCCTCCGTGCGATGGATTCGCAGGTGACCGACCAGGCTGAGGCATGAGTTGAAGTTGTGGGCGCAGTGTGGGCAGGAGAAATCGGTAGAGGCTGGAGAGATGTCATTCATGGTAGTGCGGGTGGCAGTGGCCGTAAGAATGGCAAGATCGGAGGGTATGCATGATGTATCGGTGTTGTCGGCATTGCGGTGAATTCCGCTGTCATGGATGCACATGTGACTGAATAGGCCCATGCAATGAGTGAATGTGTGAGAACAGTGAGGACAGTCGAGGCGACGATCTCTGATGCGTGTTGGTGCTCCAGGCACTGGTTCACCAGTCTCTGTACGATGCATTCGCAAGTGACTGACCAGGCCGATGCGTGAGGTGAATGTGCGTTCGCATTGAGAACAGTTTAGGAGAGAGTCCCCATCACTGATGGTGGTGGTGGTGGGGGTGGTAGTAGTAGTGCAGGCGAAGGCGGTGGTGGTCGCGGTGGTGGAGGTTACACGCGATGAATAGAGGGATGTGGGATAGTGGGAGCAATGGAATTGATGACAGGAGTGAGGGTAGGGGAGTCTGAAGGAGGGTTGGCAGGATTTGACATTGAAGTTGGAATTGTCGGATTGTTGGTGCAGTGTATCCGAAGATGTCCGAACTGGCCGATTCGCGTATGGAATGTGCATTGACAGGGCGCGCATGTTGGAAGGGCCTGGGCATTGGCGGTGTTGGTCCGGGGCGCTGGTGACTTTCTTGCCGCTCTTTTGACCTTGGTTGCGGCGATCCCGTTGGCCTCATAGATTGCTGAACCAGTCTTCACGGATCTTATCCATGCTGGTTTATCCTGGGCGAGGTCCACCCAGGTTGATTTGCAGTTGCTTCAGAGATTTCTTCAGTGTCCTTGCAGCGTCGATTTGACCTCTATCGGCGAGCACTCGTAGCGACATCTCGTAGAAAAGTCGTTTGAGTAGTCACTCGTCGTCCATTCTTACCAGGTGGCCAATCCATCGCAGTTGCACTTGCCTCATCATGGCGTGGATGCTGAGGATTCAGTTCCGCACCAGGACTTCCATGTCCGGGATCCTGTTTTGCCATCTCAGCTTCAGTATTCTGCGGAGGCAGCTGAGATGAAGTTATTTAGCAGCCTGGTTTGGTTCGAGTAGACGGTCAATGTCTCCGCTCCGTAAAGGAGTGTCGTCAAGACGACGGCCTTGTTCATCCTCAGTTTGGTGTTCAGGTGAATGCCGTGGCGATTCCACACGGAGGCCTGCAGCCGGCTGAAGGCCTGACTAGCTTTGGAGATCCGTTGGGCAACCTCGCCATTGATTCTCGCGTGGCGTGACAGCGTGCTTCCTAGATAAGCGAAAGGTTTCTACGTTTTGAGTTGAGCACCGTTGACATTTATTCGGGGAGCATTGTATTCTGCGCTGGGTGGCGGTTCGTGCATGACAACCGTTTTGCCTGTACTGATTGTTAATCTCAAAATCGGCGCAGCCTTAGGCAAAGAGGCTCATTCTCCTTTGCATGTCCTCCTCTGTCACGGTGTTACGGGCGCAGTCGTCCGCAAAGAGCAAGTCATGGACTGTATCGTAGACACGTGCGTTGAAGTCGGCATACGCCAACTGTTGAGATGGTGCCCGTCAGTTCTGTAGAAATGCGGATCCCAGGCTGCTCATCACGGTAGGCGTTCATCAGCATAGCCGAGAACATGAGACTGAACAATGTGGGAGTCAATACGCAGCCCGGCTTCACTCCATTGGTCACTGCGAATGTTTCGGATACGTCCCATTGTCAGTGACGCACGCCGTGATCCCGTCATGAAGCTGACGCACCACGTGCGTGAACAGCTCAGGACAGCCAAATTTCTGCATGAATTTCCACAGTCCGTCGCGATTCACCGTGTCAAAGGCTATTTGTCAGATCCACGAAGTTAGTGTATATGTGAGTTCACATCTTCTGACACTTCTCTTGTAGCTGGCGGGCGGCAAAGATCATATCGGTTGTTCCGCGGTGTCGGTGGAAGCCACATTGGCTTTCCGGGGGCAGGCCAGGCTCTAGGTGACCATTCAGACGATTGAAAATGATACAGGCAAAGATCTTCCCGGCAATGTTGAGCAACGAGATGCCTCTGTGATTATCACAGAGTTGCCGGTTACCCTTCCGTTTGTAGAGATGGACGATGGTAGCGTCTTTGAAATCCTGAGGAATTTGTCCTTGGCACCACATCTCCTGGAAGTGTGTTGTGAGTTCTGCCATCAGTCGGGGACCCACCGTGCTTGTACACGTCCGGTGGGATTGCGTCGGATCCAGGTGCTTTACCACTGTAAATCTGCTGGTAGGGTAGGCAGCAGATCCAGGTCATTGTTCGTGTCCACTTGAGGGAGCCGGTCAATGGCAGCATCGGAGATGGCTGATGATCAATTAAGGACACTTCTGAAGTGCTCGGCCCAACGCTTCAGAGTTTGCGATTTCTCTGTCAGCAGTGTTGTGCCGTCAGAGCTGAGCAGCGGTGCTATCCCCTTTGATATATGGGCCTTAGATGGCCTTTAGGGCTTTGAAAAAGGTTTTCATTTCATTGCGGTCCGCATACCCCTGGATTTCCTCAGCCTTTCGGATCATCCAGGCGTCCTGCATCTCCTGCAGCCGTTGCTGAACAAAACAGCGGTATCTGAAGTAGGTTACTTTGGTGGCGTCAGTCCGAATGTCCATATAGGCTTCGTGTTGTCGATTTTTCTCCGCGAGTAAGCTGTTGATGTTGGCGTCATTGTCGTCAAACGAGTCCTAGTGTTGACGGCATGCGCGTCTGAGGACTTCGAGGGCGGTGGAATGGATGACCTTTCGCAGTTGACACCGTCGTGTCTCCACGTTACCATTATCATCTGGAGCATGCAGTTCCCCAGTTTCTCGATTATTTGGTTGCTGAAATCAAAACAGTGAGGAAGCAAATTTAAAAAAGAGTATTTAAATTACCAATTGGCCTCTTACCTTGGGGCCTTCGTTGGGGTTGTAGTCGGAGCCTCATCTGGGAGATGATGAGATGGTGATCTGTCCAACCGTCGGCATCGCGGATCGCCTTGGTTACCAGCACGTCCTGCCAATCTCGCCTCCGGACGAGAATATAGTTCATTAGATGCCAGCGCCGCGACCGAGGGTGCATCCACGTTGCTTTCTCCCGCGTTGGAAGGCGGAAGATGGTGTTGGTCAGCAGGAGACGGTGTTCCTCACACGTTTTTAGAAGAAGGAGGCCGTGGGGACCAAGCACCCCCTGCCAGACAGCGTGGTCCGTCCCAACGCGGTCGTTGAAGTCACAAAGGACAATTAACTTGTCCTGTTTCTGCACAGTCGACAGCAGGGCATGCAGGTCCTCGTAGAATTCGTCCTTCGCCGCATCAGAGCTCGTTATTGGGGGAGCGTAGGCGCTGATGATGGTGGCGAACGTGACTCCCCGAAGAGACAGGTGGAGGCTCATTAGGCGATCATTGATACCCTGCGGCAGACATGGCAGACGTCCCACGATGTCGTTCCGGATGGCAAAGGTAACACCAGCGTTGCGTCGCTCTGCCTTTGGCCGGCCGCTCCAGAAGAAGGTATAGCGGGCACCCACCTCCTCCAGCTGACCCTGCTCAGAGAATCGGGTCTCGCTGAGAGCAGCAATGTCCACTGTGTAGCGCACCAGTTACCGAGCGACTAGTGCCATCATCCGTTCCGGCCGGTTGCTCCTAGTATTGTCTAAAAGGGAGCGAACATTCAAGGCTGCTAGTGTGAGTGGACTCACCCGAGCAGCCTGAAGGGATATGGTCAGGGGGATGGGAACGGAGGGTATTGTTGTTTGTTAGAGTTTTATGACCGCGTATTTTGCGATCTGCGAGCCGCGGCCGGCTGCAGAAGACGTGATAACCACCAGTTGTTTAGGGCACCTTTTCTAGCCCCTTCCTCCGCGAGGAGGCAAGCAGTGCTGTCCCTAAATAGGGCTGCTCGGACATCCCAGACAGCTGCTGAACTCCACTATGGGTCACGGGTTTTTTTAGTGGGAGAACGACCTGAGTTAGCCTGGGCCGCCTACGGGGTTGCTGTCCCTCCTCCACCGTAGGAATTTTTGAGAGGGGGGAGGTGGGAAGTTCGGGAGTCAAACATACCGGGTATGGAGGCACACACAACACCGGAGACCCTCACCTGGTTTAGCCCGCCGGTCATGACGGTTGCCCGGAGTTTGGCCGCCGGGTAGAACCCAACTTCGAGGAGCCACATGTGAGAGTTGGGTACCAGTTAGAGGGCGGCCACAGGAGCATTCACCACATGTACGAGACAAATGGATCGACCAAATGCTATCTGTGTAGTGTTACCCTTAATTTGTACCCCTACACCCCTGATTTGCAGATAAAGACCTGGAGTCCAACTACCAAATACAGATTATACTGCATTTGGTTGATTTTTCGGAAAGTAAATCAACCAAGTACTGTCCTCAAAAGTAGTTGTTTGTATAATAAACAACACGATGTTGAACGCTAAAGACGTGCGAGTCCATCGGGAACTAGGTGCTTGACTTAATCATAATTTGGCGCTATACCCGAGTCAGCATTGGCTGTGAGGTACAAAAAGCAAAGAACCCCTTACAGAACCCTCTGGTCAAGAGCAAATGTGAGTATGGGGCAGGTGGCCCCCTATTGGTGGGAACCGCCGCACAAATGTCTTTACTTTTCCATAAAATGGCTTCGTCACTGGGCTGCATACTTGTACTTCCTCCGTCTTCAAATATATTCAGTTTGAGAACCCAATCTTTATCTGTATGGTTTTCCCTAATTTGCGGCCAATTGTTTAATATTTTCCACATGTTTTTTTAAGGGAGCATACGATAAGCCAACTAATGAACGATGACCTTTTAATTTGGTGCTTGCATCTTACGAAAACTCTTACAATTATTTAAAATTTCGTTTTTGGCTTTCTGTTATCCCCCGTTCTGCACTACATATGCAGTGAAATTGTTTTATTTGATGGAGTATTTTTGAAATTTTGCTTATAAAACGTTGTCCCCTCTGTTCAAGGGTCTAAAAATATAACTGAACTGCCCTACAAGCCAAGTACTTTTAAATGATTAGCAAGAAGATCACTTTGTCAATTTGGAAGCGGATAAGTAGGATATATTCGGTCAAGTTATATTTTTTCCGCTTTATTCAAGCTCTTTAATATAAATCGCAGGTAATTTAGAAAACTTATATGTGAAAAATCAGCGAGTTCCCTTACACACACTAAAAGAAGTTCCCCATACATTTAGGAGGATAAGATTCAAACTTTATAAAATAGCTACGGTAACAACCACAATAGCTCCTATTACTTTTCATACTAAAGCAACTTTTACACACAGAAAGGAAGTAAAACAAGTAATATTATTGTCATTTTTCACCAGAAATTGCAATTAAAATTTCAATAAATATTAGCGTAAAGTTGAAAATATCTGTTGGCTTATGCCGGTTAAATACAAAATAAATGTAGGATAAAGAACAGAATTTAACTTAAAGCTTATTAGCTGAGCCAGTATGTTTTCCTGATCAGCACTTATTGCGGGAAAAGCAAACTGGAACACATAAATGAAAGGCAATAGTTACTGAATTTTGATTAATCATATTGTTATATTCGTACATAGAGATTTGAACAGCAATAAACATGAGTAAGCAGTAAAGCACATTAAAGGATTGAGTTGTAATGAAGAAACATTTACCAACAAAAATTTGCGGTTTCCTGGATATAAGTGCAGGGCTCTTCAGATGAAAGAGAATTATTTTTTCACTGTCACTTTTAGAAATTCAAAGATTTCGAGCATGCCTGATTAAAGTAATTTGTAAAGGCATTCCTCATGTGGTTCACTGCTTAAACCTTTTTTGAGAAAACAATATATTTTGGCGCGCCTCCTAGTGAGTGAGAGAGAGAAAGAGAGGAATATGCCATATATGGAACTTTTCATTCAAACTTTTCAGCAAAAATATGACTCCATTCACTGAGGGAACAGGTTAAGTTAACCGATTATGCAAGGATTAAAAATGGACATCTGATGGGAAAGACAATTGCACATTCAGCTTCAGTACTTCTAAGCTCCTCCACGTGTAGGATAGCGTGCTATAAATGGCAAAACAGAGTGCTGCTAGGCCGATATACAGTAAGCGATATGACGAAAGCCTCGGCGCACGGGACGGGAAGACTTCCTGACAAGGAGGGCGGAGTGTAGAGGATAAGCAAAACCATCAAAAATCCCCTCAGCAAAATTGCTTGACTGTGAACTTACTAGAAATAACTAAAGGTAACCAATCAAAATGTTTGAGCTGATTGCATCCTGCATGCCTCGAGTTACAAATAGCCCCTTCGTTCCAAAGGACTCCGGTCCTATCGGCTACACTCGAACCTATCCTAATAAACCCTGAAATCTAGTGCCCAAATTTGTTTTCTTTACGGGACGAAAATTGGATATTTGCGTTTTTGCCTTTGGGACTATGGTTTTAATTCCTTATGGGCGTCTGTATAGCAGCATATTATTAGGCTTACCTAACCTTATTTGGATATAAATGGCTCACATTCACACAAAAGCCCAAAATCAAAGTCGCAATCCTCACTGCCGTTTTCAATGAGGCACTGGTATTTCGATCTCATTGGAATGACTGTTTTCGGGTGATCTTGTGATTTCCAAACTTTACATCGTGTAAACTTTCTGCTGCAGTTTACTTCCAAGATTAAAGAGGTCGGAAAAACTGGAGGCCCGCTATTATTTCAACAAAAAGACGGAGCTCAAAAGCATTCTCTTAAAAAATATTACTGAACCACCTGGATCGATGACGCAGTCACAAAATGTCAGATGATTAATCGAATCTGTTAGCTATTAATTCATACAACCGGACAGATGTTGATTATATCTTCCTAAAAGACATCTCTGGGAATCTGGAACACGGAAAACTCCAAAGTTTATACAATATCTTTCTTTTACGCCAAATTATGCTGGTTAATAGGTATGTCTAGAAATGTTATTTATTCTTGGATTGCTAGTAGATTAAAAAACTCCTTAACACAGCAATTTAAGTTCAAGTGTATTCAAGAATGACTTGAATAAGGTGGGGAATTCATACTAAATATGCGCTGTATGTGTGTGCTTTCTCTAGATTCGTTAAAAACTCTATTCTTCAAAATGACCCTAGCTTTATGCGTGATGTGTTTGCTTATCCGGTTAGGGAGTTCTGCATTGAATTGCCATAAATTGTATCGCTTGCTTGTCAAATCTGCTAGCTCTTGTGATCGGATAAACTTGAGGGAGAAGACTATGCATGCAAAGAGTAAGTGTTAACCCGCCAGTTAGGCCTGCTCTTCGTTGCTGAACCTACAAGAGGTTTAATAAATTTCCTTATTTTGAATCGTATAATAATATACGCGACCGACCCTCTAGGTAGGTTTACGGTCAAAAATGAAACAAATACGCCCCTTTCAAATATGCTACCATAACTATAACGTTACTGGAAGTAACAGACCAGGGTGCCAGCCAAAATCTGACCTGAACGTTTTTACTGTTTTGTACTGCAAAATTAACATATGTAGGTAAAAATACAAAATGAAAGATTATTAAAAGATTGCAGATTTTCAGTCTTGCAAAATGTTCAAAAATAGTAACATGTTGGTCATGCAACTCTCTAGCACATTATAATCCTATTTTAAATACGTGTAAAAGTCGTACATTGCCTTAAATTTAAACTCCATAGCAGCTAACAAACCTGTTGAAACTGGGGAAAAAAGTGTGAATCAGAGAAATAATGCTCTTATAAGAGGAAGAATGTGATGAGGAACTCGAATTTGTGAAAGAATTGAAGCACCTTGCAGGGAAAAAGCAACTACTAGGATACTGCCAAATCCCTAAGTCAAACTGAACCGATAATCGCTAAGACCGATGGATTGCCAAACATTCACAAACCCATCGTGCCATTGCGTCACATAGTATCCTTAAGCGGTGTGCCCAATCAAAGTATTTCCAAATGATTTTTACATCCATTAGCAAGAGAGTTCGAAACTTAAGTCAACAATTCCACAGAATTTCTGGATATATTATGAGGGCGCACAATTTCAGCGGGGGAGATAATGGTATACTTCAGCGCTGTCTTTCTCTTCATGCCCATTATGATAAATTTTGAAAGGGAATGCACAGAAGAACATTGGAACATATATAGAAGGACATTATCGACAAAGAATGGCCATTTCTGGCTTATAAGGCGTCATCAGTCACCCATATTTAACCTCAGGTGGTGCCCCACTTATGACCTGTTTATCAGAATGCCAACGCTCTAAGCTTTGAGCCACGGGCTCGTTGTCTTGCCAATCGGCGAGCTCTCACCCAAAAATGTCAATATTTCCGATTGAAACCGGCAAGACAATGAGCCCATGGGCTGGAGCGTTAGACTTCTTATCAACGGGTCGTGGGTTCGATCATCGGGTAGGGCACCCACCACCTCGGGGTTGGGTATGGCTAGCTGACAACAATAAATAAGCCAGGAATGGCCATTCCAGTCTCCCCTGTCTTTGTCGATAATGTCCTTTTTTCTATAATACTAGCACCTGTGCGGCTGCTGGCGGGGTTCGGGAGCCAGTTCAAAGGCAGAACGGGACGAGAGAGGCCCGTAGCCGATCTGTTAGCTTTCATTCACCAGTACCTATATATGATATTAATGGATCGACTGCAAGCAGGCAGGAGTGTGCCTCCATCGATTTTCAGAAACAGGCCCTTGTACGGTGACGTAAACAAAGTGCATGAACTAGTCGCGGTACACCATTTGAATTGGCATGTGCTATAAGTTTCACCTTGTGACATAAAGTTTATTTACTATAAATGTATGCCGATAGCGATTACTGACTGTATAGATTTTATATAAACTTAGACTGGTACCATTAGTAAGTTTGCTGAGTTTCTACCATCAAGAACTCCAAATTCATGTATACAGCATTAAATTGGTAACGTCGGGGCTGTAGACGTTGCAATGATAGACTCCTTTTATTTGGATGACAATGATCTTTTAATTCATTTGGTTGACATTATAACGAGCAGGCGAAGGAAACAAGTTACTGGGAACCGACAGTATGTTAACCAGTAGGTTTATCCAACCACACTTCAAAGAATTGTGAAAATCACTGGTGCAGTAAGTATTGTCACTATGCGCGAGCACTGTACAAAATTCAACAGGACATTACCAAGACCGCTAATCAAGCACGTTAGTTGACGGTTCAACCATCGATTTTAACTACGTCCACCGTTTGCTTCACATCAGGCTGAAGTAAGCACGGTAACTTGTACGTTAAGTAGGGTGTGGAAAAAGTAGACTTGCGCAGCATCTACTGCACTATCTCCCCTCCCCCACCTGGGTCCGGTGTCAAGACAGAGTCGAGAAGACTGGAGATTGGATCAGGTGCAGGTGGCTGGCACAGCGCAATCCATATCGAAGCTTATCACCACACTCTCTAGTCAACAACAAACTTTTGACCAAGATTTTAACACAATAACAAGAAGATAGGGGCAGCGGCATTGATTCCAGCTCTCACAGCCTAGGCTTGCGTACTAGTTACTAAGTAATTGTAAGGTGACATGAAACTTTCCCTTGTTTGTTTTTCTTAGCTTTCACTTGCCTACAAAGCGCATGTTACGAAACTGTGACCAATATGTTACAGCACAGGGACACATGGGCCTTCCGCACGCTGCATAGGTACTGATGACCTTTAATGTAAACGATGAACTACGTGCTTTTTATGTTCGCCACAATCGGCTTTAAAAAACGCCATGTAAAATACAATATCGTCCAAGTGTTGACTGCAACACGGTGCCAAGTATTGTTTGTGCCAAAATATCTGGATCGGAATTTGTACGTACTTCTTACCGCCTGTAGACATTTGTCTAACATTCAACTCACAAATAAATAATTTTGTTGATGTGGATATTTTCTGAAGCATGCCCTCTCCATTTTCACTGAGGTTTCAGTCATGGATTGAAGAGGATACCATGCCCTAAATTTGGCAGTATTTATTATCAGGCTGCACTGATAAAAGCTAAATATACAAGGTGGCAAATTAAAAATTTCCAAATTTCTAACGAAGGCCACTGTATCAGACGCAATACTTCCTCAATCAACGCAGAACGAAAGTTAGCTTTTGTCAGAAAACAGCTTATCTCATGCTCCTGTGTTTTCCGAAAATTTCATTGACAAAAGTATTTTATAACGTCGAAATTAAAAGGACTCTTTTAAAAAGATAAATATATATACAATAACACTCTTAGAACGTTTTCAGTTTTCTGGCAAACAAATACGAACCCAGAACTTATGAATATGTGAACTCCCATCATATTATAAATAAAACGGTTTTGGTTGAAAACCTTCGAGTTTTCTTTAACAGGCAGAAGCTTCCTTCGGTTACCACTTTATGGGAGGCAAAAATTACAAGTAAAATCAGAACAAAAGGCAAATCAAGGGCGGTTGTCATTTCGATGTTGTAGTTTGCGACCGAGTTTCTTTGTCTCCTCAACAACGACAAATAAGGTTGCCGTCGAGGGTATTGTCCTAAACAATGTTGGCAGGAGCCCATTGTACAAAGAGCCAATACCTTTAAAAAATCAAGAACATTTAAGGTTTTGCGTAAAAAGTATTCAAACACTTCGTTATATATCTGTAGGATATTTCAAATAAATCGTTATGTGGTTAACAATGAGCACATTTTATTATCAGCAGTCGAACTACCTAACTTTCTAATCAACATTGTTAAAATGCTAAATGTTCCGGTTTCTATCAGAGTTCAATCAGGTTCTCTAGTACAGGGTTTTTAATACTTTCTGCTTGTGAATCCGCGCGTTAATGCATAATAATTGTGCTCTTGAGGTAATTTAGATTGCCAAAAACTTAAAAACAGGAAATTTTGTTTAGTTAACTATTCCAAAACTTCATAATTGAGTCCGTCATATCAGCACAGGTGGAATAATTTTAGGCTATTCAGCGTGCTCATACCCAGAGCACGCGGTGTGTTTTACCTCATTCTATATCTTAACCAAAGGTCTACTAATGTTACGTCTTATTCAAATATCAGTCGTTAGAAAATTACTTGTTCTGATGATTCACACAACTATGAATAACAAATAGAAAATTCATGCATGGTTTTGTGTTGGAGAGGATTCATAATTTGAAAGGTATGCCAAAAACTCGAGCGCGCATGAAACTAGATGTAAGTTTCGGTACAAAGTTCCTTAAAGAAAGCTTTTTTTAAATCAAACCATCATCTGTAAAAGAGAAGCAGTGGAGGGATATTCATTGGCTGTTTCAACGGAACATTTAGCTATTTTTTGATGCATTTTTTTCTTGCTCCTAAAAACACTTCGGCTAGTACAGCAAAGCACGACAAACTTCCCCAATGAGGCGATCTTTCAATTCCACGCAGATGTTTGGTGACCCGAATAATGCACCTACTTGCTAATTTCAAACGATGGATGCAGTTCTTCGTTTCTAATTCAGATTCAACTGACCGGAATTATTGATATAAACTTCAACTGTTTACAACTGGATGTTGCTATTGTGTTTTGCTTCTGGTTGATATTTGTCTCAAATTTATTTTGTAATGCGAACAAAGTTATGTTTTGTCATTACCCTCAGTAGCGATATGGTATGGCGTGGTAAACGAAGGTACAACAAGATTTCAAGTTGATAGTTGATCCGGCGAAAAAGCTAGCAGAAATTTTAAATCTGGCAGAATACGCGTGTTCGAACACTTATCTCCTTTCAATAAAAATAATAATTCAGAAAATGTTAATCAACGTTTGTGTAAGGTGCAAGTTAAAGACACGGTTTATTGACGTTAGAAGATATTTCTTACCAAATGCATAAAATATGAAGTATTTTGAATGAAAATGTTTTAGATAGCCATACGGGAGAAGTAAAAAAAACTCAGGATAAGTAAGCCAAGGCTAAATTAGACATCAGTTTGGAGGGACTGCTGGAGATAAGCTTAGTTACAGTGACATCGAGGATCACCTTAGATGTGTACACCTCTAATCCAGTCATTAAGAGCATGTTGGTAGTCGTTTTTGGTGAAGTTTCACAAGCAAATTTAGAGAATATTAGTTTGGATACGGCTTAAATTTGTTGAAGAACGTTCACCGATCGCCCGTGGAACTCAATCGTCCCATTCTGCGTCGGGGCTCATTCTAAAACCACACCAGACTGGCTGATGACAACTGATGAGCCTGAAATGACCATTCAAGTCTTTGCTGACAATGTTCTCTGGCTGCTTTGATCAGATCTAGTGTCTGCATACTTACTGTAGCTGGCCAAACTAATGCAATAATAGTCCAAAAGGTTGAGAGATGTTTTCGATTAGAGAGGATAATTACGTGGGGTGGTACTATCACTTATCTTGCAACGCAGTACCATGCTATTTCAGTCGCGCAGAATGCCGGCTTTTAGATGAGCTTTTTTCAAACCGCTTCCCAAATTTCACGGTAAAAATGACGAGGAATGACATAAAGTTTTCACATATATCTTCGATGCCCTTTCAAATTAAAATATATTTTATGGAAAAAATGCACAACAAATGTTCTTTCTTGTACTCATGAGGTGGCAAATTACGTCCTCAAAGTTTATACTTGGAGAAAGAGTGTTCTTTGGTGAAAAAAGCTTTTTTAATCCCTCATTAACTTTGAATCTAACTTGCAGTAAAAAGTTTGCTTGGGGTTTCAAACTACATACCGCATACTTCCCCTTTAAGGAACATCATAAATTTCTCTGCCACCTTAAGAAGGTTCCACATAGGGCTCATATAATGTTGCCGAGAATGTTGACCACATTCTAGACGTTGTTTACCAAATTTAAACGCACACGTACAGCACTGCATGAATATATATTTCACATCCTTAAAATCCTCATCACTAAAAACTGTTTCGAACGGAAAGATGCCATTTATTTAAGCATAACCTTTGAAGAAGCAGTAACTTGCTACCAAATGAGTTTTCGAAAACATATTTTCGGGCATGTTTTCGAATACAATATATTTGAAGTTATAAGGGTATTGACAAGCAGTGCCCAAAATAATAAAAAGCCTCTTTGACTGAGTGTAACTTTTGCAGGCAGCCACAAAGCAGTGCATCCAAAAGCCGGCCTTCTAGGATGGCGGAAATATCTTGGGATTATGCTGAAAGTTAATCGAAGTTGTAACCCCACCTAAGTAAATATTTATGCGAGAAAGTCGGTTCCTGAATTTCAGTTAATATTACATGAGATAAGCCAGCTACTATATAATAAAACACAATCTTGAAAACGAAAATTGATTAGTTCTATTAAATAAGATTTTAAGTAAGTCATTAAAGGTTCACTTACCTTCCGTTCTCAATATATGCACCAGTGTTGCGACAACCCTTGGTGACGGTGTCGTAAATGCCCCCATATTGGCCTCGGAAGTCATAAAAGAAGCG
The DNA here is from genome assembly GCA_017591395.1 of Schistocephalus solidus. Lineage (NCBI taxonomy): Eukaryota > Metazoa > Platyhelminthes > Cestoda > Diphyllobothriidea > Diphyllobothriidae > Schistocephalus > Schistocephalus solidus. The sequence continues at coordinate 182,351 of WEDG01003061.1, forward strand.
GCAGATGTTCGCCCAACTTGAATTCGAGACTTTACTGCGTCCAGCGGAAATATGACGGACCAGAGGCAGAATCCTCCAAAACCACCAGCAATTGCAGTGCATAGAGGACTTAGATCATCGGTTGCCTTATGAGGCGGTGTCATCAAGAAGCGTGCCGTCTCATTTCCACCAACGTATAAAAAGAGTCCGGGTAATTCTCTGGCGAGAGTACAGGTGTATCCCTTATAGAGGCCCTTTGGTCCGTCTTGCGAAATGATGCCTCGGATAACACTCCAAAAAGAACTACAATAATCTTTCGTGTAGGAACAAGCGAAACATATTTGGTAAAATTTGAAAGAATGAACTGCAATGTCTGAACCCTGCGAAATGCCATACATAAATATTATTTTCCGAAGTAAATTCTCGTTCTCCAAGTCAAAATAACTAATAATATTATTTATGCCAAATATGATTCAAATTGAGCATAAACATGTGAAATTTAGCATTTTCACGTAATTTTTCAATCTAAGGCAATGTTTTCGTGTCATCTACATAAGCCGTTAAAAGCCCACCTTTGTAAAAACAAAATATACATTAATGTTGGCTTTTTCATGAGCTGCCATTATGAAAACCAGTCTAGCTCAGCTATTTTGTGTGTGTTCGTGTCGTGCCATTGTCTACGGCCTATTTTTGTCCCAGAAGGATAGGGAAAATGAATAAAGGACTATTTATACCTCGGAGAAAATCGACTAGTGAAAGTATGTACATTTATCGTTGATTTTTTTACTGCCACTGGGCCAAACCCAAGAAGTTAATTTCATCGTTTCAATTTTATTTCTGCATTTTTCATATGGATCGAATCATTAACTTGTGTCTTTAATAAGGACAGGTTTAGCATCACCCATGCGCTTAGGGTTTAGTCGGGTGTTTTAGTGAGGTTCGTTAAAACATAGCTCAGTATACCTGAGGCCAGCAAGCATGGTTCCTGAAAGTAGTCAGAATTGACTTTTTATTTCTTCTTCCACTTAAAAAAGGTTCTTTGAATAGACCCCTAGCCCAGTAAATTTAGTTTAACTTTGCAATTTCGGATAGTCAGCGCCAGCTTTAAAGGAACTCACCAGCCTCCTAATCAAAATAACGTTCAAATGAAGGATTTGATGTCCTAAAATTTAAGAATCTCTACCGAAAGTTCAGGGGTCTTCCTTAGGATCATCAATTTACTTTTATGTTGAGACAAGTAACCCCACGAGACAGTGAACGTATATAAATTTTTTGAAGTACGTAGGTGATCATAAACCTGTAAATGGCTTGAACTTTGTTTTGGTGCTATTACTCCGGTTTGATCTTGCGCTGCAGAAGCCATGCTGATGCAGAGGCTTCCGCGCATTTGCCCAATAAATTAATCAGATACAGTAATTTATGTATTACTTACATCTAGGGTTGAGTCGCGTGCTTCAAGTCGTTGTAAACTTGGCTTTCTGGGCCAGTAGGTGATATTGGGAGTTAACAAATACAGCGTACTGAAAATAAGCCCAGTAATTTGTTAAGTTCTATGCGGACGTTAAATATAAAAGTGGGATTATACTTGCGCTAGGATGCACAATACGACACTGCTCGATCGTTCATGATCATTTTCATCGGATACCACTCTTTATGTACTGTGTAATGAGCGATTCATGCAAACAAACTAGCTAGGTAATGCCAGAGCCCAAAAATTAATATCGGAACGGTTGCGCGGGCTTCAAACCTGACTCGTTAACTATCCTCTAGAACGCTCTTAGGACAACGCCACTATTCTAGTTAGTTTCAAGCCTGCTATCACTGAATACGAGCCAATACTTGTATAACTGACGAGGAGATAACTTTTTTAAAAGGTATTCATCATGGCTGTGTATAAACACCAACATTGCAACTACCTGATAGACTGGGTCCATCCAATACACGGCTTTGTACAACTGAGTGAAGCGGTAAGTCACTGTCCGTCATTACTGGTTATCAGTACGCCAATTGTGCGGGTCATAATTTTTGCAGAAATGCAATGTGTCCTTAATAGGTGCAAAGACAGCCTAGGTTGGCCTGAGCATCAACTCCTTCAAGGCGAACGTTATCGTCACGGGTTTCACTTTCAGAGCTATCTGCCTGGTCACACTTTCTGTTGTATTCAGCCGAACTTTCTGCTAGGTGAGCAGCATGAAGCATATATAAACCTCTGAAGTAGCTAGGTCCTCCCAGCTTTCGCCTGATTTCGTTGAATTCTATGGAATTGGCGATAACCTTAACTACGAAGCCAAGAGTATGCGAGAAGATCCATGATCCATGACCGCTATACTAAAAGTAAAGACCCACCCTGGCTTACCATAAAAGCTATCGTTTCAAAACAAAAATATGCTATACCGTAGCAGAGTTGGATTCTGCACAGGAAACTGTGACAAAGTCATGACATACGTTGGCTGTTGATCGGCAGCAAATGGTGTGCACTAGCTAGCCAGAGCCGAGCGCATGCCACTGCCAGCAGAGTCAAATTGCCACATCATTTGATCCACATAGGTATCTGCCTAGATTTGCTAAGGCGACGTTCGCCTGGAACTGTGATTTTATGAGTAATGTAATACAGGGGCGTGGATTTCAGTTGTTGGCAAAAGTCTAAAGCAGTAAAGTGGTCTACAATAAAATTTTGCTCAAGGGACAACTGTCGATCGGCTAAGCTAAGAGAAACGTTTGACGCAATCTACCTGTAATAAAGAGCCTAAATTAAGGCCTCCTAGGATGCTGCTAAACGCTACTCGCTTCTTTTTGCTAGAAAATTATCGTGGATCCTTGCTGCTTGTTATTTTTTCGATGACGCAAATGTTAGTTTTCTAACTTAAACATGAGTTAATCAAAATATATAAAACTACCATATTTTAACTCGACTTAGTACAACTGAGATCGTATCTGAGCCAGATGACCATGATGATGTTGTGGATTGTACTATTAACTCGCAATAATCAGTGGCATGGACCTAGACAGCTCCAATCGGTTTGACCTACGGCGACGGAGGCTGGATAGAAAAGGCCCAAAAACAAATTCAGTGTCTAAAAAACTGTTTTGGGCAAGACTGTGAGCTGTTCGTTTCTGCGACGTCTTCAAATGGGCAACTGCGCTGAATAAAGGACGAAAACAGTGAACTCATCGACTGGACGACGTATTTCCTCCTTAAAATAGCTCAGTCGTCTTTCGTTGCTGGCCTGGGATATTCTTTGATGTGGTAGCACTAAGTAAGAACGTTTCCATTTAACATAAAGTCAGTGCATCTCAGTTGAAGGGCGGTTTTAAAACAACCGTAGTCGAATGCGTTGCGTTTTCAACCATAATCCACAGGCACAGTTCAGAATTCATCATTCTATAGAACAACTGACAGGACGAATACCCAGAAAATGCCAACCCCTGGAAACATTAAGATAAACTGCTGAGTCCAAAAGTATTTTCTAACGGCTAACAAAACTCAATGAACGGCATGTATACGGAAGCCGATTTCCTCCTCATTTTGTCTATTTAACAACAAACGTGGGCTGAGATACTTCAAAGCGTTTATTTTGTTATGTTAACGTCATAAATCTTGAGGGGTGTGCTCTCCTGACCAGAACTGCAGATCAAAAACGCTTCGACCTTCCCAGCCTCGAAAGATAAACCAGCCATTTAAGTGATATTCATCCGCGGCACTACATCCTATTGGACAGCGAAGCTTTTTGCTAACGGGAAAAGATCATTAACGCAGTTGAGGTCAGTCAATTAGCACCCAGTTGCAACGTCAGCAGTGTACTAAGCAACTATGGCTCTGCTTGGAATCAAGTCTCTGTCTAAGTTAAACGAATGAGCTGCAAAACAGAAAATTTTCAAACGCAAGGTCAAATATCAAACAAATAGGAGGGATTATTTGGACGAGAACTCGTGCAGTGGTCAAATCGTAAAAGATCATGATGAGGACGATGCTTTTACCAGCACGCAGTCTACTTTCAGTAGCTGTCAAATGCACTCACGAATGAAAGTCAGATGTTCGGTTAATTCGATGAATCAGATCGTCATCGGTTGATGGTGGTCATGCCGAAACTCAAGAATATGATGCAGCATAAATTCCTAACCAATTCACACACACTTCCAGATCGTAACTCGACCTGTTTGAGCCTCATCTAAGTTTAACGTGCATCATGAAATCGACTTAGAAGTATAACGTCAATGAGACTTATGTGGCATAAATTCTCGCACTGTCTCTTCTTTTTTCTTGAATATCAGCGGGTGGATGATTAAAGGTGACGTCTTGGAATTGTTTCATTTCTCGATCTCGAGGTGTCCTGTGCGAGACATATATACAACGGATAAGAACTACATTTGGAGGAAAGGAAAGTCGCCTTTGACAAAACACACCCGTTTATTGATGTATTGAGCGCATAAGTAAACATTGTAATCTAATAGATTTCTACAATAAATATTGGCGATGTTTTAACTGTTCACTTCTCTGTTTTCTTGTTAGAAGAATAGATATCACTATCATATTTTAAATATTATTAACGATTTATAAACAGTAGTTAATAACCGTGATGAAGCAAAAAAATATATTAAGAAATTTCTCATCATGTGTTTCAAGATTTTTACTTCAGGATAAACATCTGAAAACGATGAAAATCTTAGCAGTTATAAGATTTTTTTATAAAAAAGAAAAGGTAAATAAAGAATTTTCAAGTAACGTATACGGATAAACACTTTCATTTTAATAAAAGGTGAAATTCAGCGAATAAATGTTGAATAAAAATATAAAACTGTCAATATGACTTTTATCACATGTGCGTGCATTTACGTTAGATTTGAGTACATTTTTGATTGCAAATTAAAATTTTCTTTCCTGGCTCTTAGGCTTCACTTTTAAATCCATGTGAGCTTATTCGGCTGGAGATAACAAAATTTTTAATCGTTTTTCTAACTTAAGAGCATAACTTAATAGCTGAGTAGGTTATTACGATGAATGGGATTGTCTATATTACAAAGTCTTGATGCATGCAGCTATGTTTACCAATTAAGGCCCTTTTGACTTTTAATTACCAAATAGACAAGTAATTTATAATTTGAAGATTAAATATAGAACACTTTACCTTTGAGTTTGCAAAACATTGCTTTTGGTTAACTGGGCGACTTCACGACTAGATTGCATTTTGCATTTGATCAGCTCGTTTGGGCACATAACAAGGCTCGTGAAAAATCCACAGCAACTTCCAGCAGTTGCCAGTTGCAGCAAATTTAGCTCTTTAACCGATTCTTTTCCAGCAAAGTATGTAACAAGTCTCTGGCAGAATGGCATTGCTGTAAAAAGGGCGACGTTTTCTGATACGCCTCCGCTAAGTGCTGGTAAAATTCCTGCGTAAAATCCACGAATAATTCCTTCTTTAAGCCATATATTTTTAATACAGGAAAACGCATTTTTGTGAATATCCGGAAATGTTTGCATTTTCACTTTAATTGTATCCATCGGTTGGCCTACATACACACAAGCCACACCTCCTGACCGTAGTTTTCATTTCTAACTTACCAATAAGACCGCTTATCATCCCAAATAAACCATCAGAAACAGCAGCCTCCATGGAGCAGGCAAAATGAAAACAATCAAAAAATAAAGTCCAAATGTTTTGATTCCGTACTTTCTGGTAGTATTAATAAGACGTCACAATTTCGTCCGAATTGAACTACACTATGAGATGCTCATGTTTAAAACAAGTTCACAAAGATTTGAAGGTCGCAAATCGCATGATGCCGCTCAAGGTCAGAGTTGTTGAATGCCTCGAAGTTCTAGCCAAGTTATCCTTTTTTATTATTTCAATACGTAACCGAGGAGGCTTTCCTACTAAATCCCTAACCGGGAGAACGTTTTGTTTTCAGAAAGCCAATTTTAACACTGGGAGGTACTGTAATTTCAGTGTGGCTTCAAACGGGGCATTTGCCTGTAGGTAAGCGAGTTGTAGAAGCATTTTGACCCTTATGTTACTGATCAAATTTTGGGGCTTCTATGTTTGTCTTGCACACATAATTTTCCTACTACACTTTAAAGCTCGCTGAAATTATTTTGCTTGCTCTTTACATGGGAAACTCAACCTGGTTAATGAAATTCTCACCTTATGGGCGTCTTTTGAAGCGTACGAGCAGTGCTAGCATCAGGTCGGGATCACTAATTTGTACAGGACCAAGCAGTATTTGTACGTAGAGCACTAAAATCCTCAAGTCAAATCCCCGCTGTAAGTGAAAAGCAGAAGACATCACAATGAGGGATTTATTATGCACAGAACAATGAGATACTGTTGCAGACAGCAGTGGCCACGGACTGCGTTCAGCCATACCTGAGCAGGAAGGAGACAGTTATGGCAACTGTCAACGAAGCAAATCAAGGGGTTGTCCAATCGGTTTGTGCTGCATTACCCGAGTGGTGTCGTTTCTAGTGGCCATTGCTGCATCGGCCAAACGGAGGGGGGTTCAAGTGACACTTGGGCATCCACGAATATCAGGGCGCACATGTGTGCGCGAGTGGAAGTCAGTCAAGTGCCTGCATTTTAGTGAGTCTGAAAACACTCGCTGCGGAATTTTATGACCTTGAGGCAGTCAGCCTTGAACAAGGACGCCGGGCACGGATGGCATTGTTGGGCATCGGCTTCGACTTTCCCCAGAAACTAAGCAAGGTGAGGGGTCGACAACGGGACCAATGACGAAATGGATGAGAAACTCCAGTGCACATGCAGGTTTGAAAGCATGCCGATATCGGCAGGAGGTGCTCGAAACCAAGACAGAACTGATGTTGTGACCTGCATGGAGGTGCATTTGGTGCAACAGCCAGAGGGTGTGCTGGTGTGCTCTCGTCAACGGGTGCCAGTGAGTTGGCACTATGGTATTAGATGAAATGTCGTGTGTGGCACAGTGCATCCCGATTAATGTTGAGCCAGACGAATACGTAAGTAAAGAATTTAACTGTCGTCTGAGCTCGAAGATGAGATAGAATGCTGATTATCTCTTAAGCAGTGGAGTTCAATTGAGTTGGGCACAGGAGGGAGCTCTCGCCGTGGAGATCGTGAGGGAAGATGCCATTGAAAGTGACAACAGCAGTGTCCAAAAATAAGGAAAAATGCATAGTTTTGGCCCGGTTGGAGGACTGTGTTCACACTTTTATTGGGGGTTGACCTGGAGTAATTTGATTGAATTTCAATGACGACGTCTATCGCGATTCGTGACAGTCTGCCAGATACCGCGTTTCCCATACGTAGAATCAATGAGGGACACAAAAAACCATCAGGGTAAAATTGAATTCGGTGGTGAGAATGGTGTTCAGCCATTTATGATGGTTCCATGCTTGGATCACATCGGGATTACCTATTTGTAGCGTCTGAGCAGTGCTTGGATCCCATCGGGATTACCCATTTGTAGCTTATGAGCGGTACTTGGATCACGCCGGGGTCGCCAGTTTTTAGGGGTCCAAGCAGTTGTTGCTTTCAAATCACTAAAATCGTCATGGTCAAATCCCCTTTGTAAGTAAAAAGCATAAGACACCAGAATGAGGGCTTTATTATGCACAGAACCCTAAGTTGCTCGCTCAGTCATGAATGGACGCAGCCAACATCAGCCCTGGGTTTTTCAGTGGCCACTTCTGCCGGATACAGCAACTCAGGGTTCTGTGCATATATAATCCCCATTCTGGTGTCTGCTGCTTTTTACTTATAACGAGGATTTGGTCTGATGATTTTACTGCTCCATTTACAACCACTGATTTGATTCGTACAAATGTATGACCCTTACGTGATCCAATAACTGCTCCGATGCTACACGTTTCCTGTATTTTGTGGCCTGAAATACTACACCAACTAGGCTTTAGAGCCTTACCTATAACTGAATCATTTCCACCAGGTTTATGCTACACCAATAATTGAGATCGCTCATCTGACGCCGATAGAATCACGGCAAAAGTTGCCCAGGATTTGGTTTTGTTTCCTTTAATTATAATTTTATTTATTTATTTTGAACGTTGAGAGAGCATTATATAAACATAAGAACTAGGGTAGAATAATGAAAATCGGCAAATTGTTACTTTGTGTGAGTGGCCGATTATTCAGGAGAATTTACAAATAGTGTTGTAGTATCGCAGTTTAAATAAATACAAAGTGGATAATTGCTGCACTATGTGAGCAGCCATATTAACAGCAGAAAGGAATTATACGGTAGGAATATCCGATTCAAAACAATTTGCCATTTGTAAAACAATAGTCAACAATCTTTGAAATATACGGTGAACTAGAAAAGAAGCAGTAAAAAACTCCTATGGTTAAATTAGAGGCGGAGTTTGGCGAGCCGACAATTTAAAAAAAAACTAGGAGAAAAAAACTGCTTCACTAAAAATTAATAGCTAGATGCAATGGGATAGTATTGGGATGTTTCTGACAATGTATGAGGGTTTGGAACGCTCCTTATCGTGTGAGAGATAATATAGCAGTCAGAGCTACTGTTTGTAACCACCAGTGGAGGTGAGAGAGGAGGAACTTATCGTGGACACCAGGGTCGAAAAGAAGAGGGGACAGTAGAGGTCATGATATCATCATCGAGATGCGACCTTGCTGACAGCATAGTCCACCAATCAAAGAGGCAAAACCAGCAGAACCCGCATTGGTCAAAGTAAATGCAAAGATTGACTCTGCAGAGGATGATGGAAATATAATAAGAGACCAATGTGATATCAAGGCAGATGCCTCAAATACCAGGAGGAACCTTTTTGAAATCCAAAAGTTGCGAGTTTTGGAAGGAAACAGACAATGAGGACTTTATATCTTCCGAAGTTAAACGTTTGTGTAATTTTGTTTAGAAAATTGCTAATGTAGACGACAACCTAATTTGCAGTGGCAGATTATTCAATATGAAAGCATCTTTGGAGGCAAAAACTGAGACCGGTTAGTAGTGGAGATAAGGTGGTGAAATGATCATGGAGGAATTACGAGTGGCATAGGGTTGATCAACCGGAACGAGACCGTCAATTCGTGGGAGATTTGGGCTAGAGTTAACGCGAAACAGGAAGCAGAGACCGGCTTCGAGTCTTTTAACGCACATAAATTTAATGTTTGATAATTGTCATCTATCCGTATAAGAGATACTTGATCCAGGAAGAGAAAATAGTCTTCGAGTTAAAATCCTCTGAATTTTTTCAATCTTACTGCGGTCAGAGGCGTTCCTCAGCCCAAAGAGGGGACAGCAGTATTCGAGGATAGGAAGAAGAATTATACGATATAGGTGTAACTTTATTTCCGGAAGGAAGAAATAATGCAATATAAAACCACATATCTGTGCAACCTTTACAGAAATTCGATCTGCATGAGGCGATAATGCGATCTTCTTTGTGTAAATTAGACCTACGTCTTTTATGGTTAATCATTTTAAAAGTGTACAAATTTGAGATACTAGGGGTCCAGGACGCTTGGCTGGGCCAAAACACATGAAACTACTCTTGGATGAAGAAAATTCCATCTGCCAACTACAGCTCCAACGTGAGAGCATAAGTAGACCAGTGTTGAGTTTTATCAACGCCAGTTTTGGCAGTGTCTTTAGAAAATGAATAAATTTACTTGAGATCGTCAGCGTAAACGAACTTTTGTGAATTTGTGAGTTAAAATGAAATTTCGATTATGTACAGAATGGAGAGAAGGGGACCTAGAACCGTGCCTTGAAAAACGCCAATCGTGATCGGCTGAGGCGTCTAGTAGCTATAACCTACTAAGACCTTCTGGCTGCGGTTAGAAAAAAAGGAGCCAATGAAGTCAAGGAGAGGAGACCGGATGCCGATGGCTTCCAGTTTCACCAGAAGACGTCTGTGCGGTACCTTGTCAAAGGCTTTTCTCAGGTCAAAGTAGATCACAACCACTGACTGTTGCTCATTACGAAAACAAGTGACGAGGTTAAGAAAAGTTAAGTGACACACTTCGCATGATCTGCCATGTAGAAAACCATATTGCGAGTCGCTTAAGAGCTTATTTTCTAAGCAAAAATCGAGAATTTGATTTAAAATAATTTTTAAAGAGGTTTTTCTAGAGCTGGGGGGTTGTGAACACCTCGATAGTTAATTATGTCCGAATGAGATCCCGACTTGAAGACAGGAAGAATAATAGATGTCTTCCATGAGTCAGAGAAAGAATCCGTTTAAAAGATAAACTGAGAATACATGGCTTAGCGATCGGGAAAGCTCGGCACTCTCTTGATAACTGATTTTGGAATACCATCAGTCCCCGAATAGTGCGAGTTTTTCAGACGCATTATTTACTTGCGAATTAGTTCTATGGAGAAAGCAATGGTGCTTATGCCTGAAACGTTGGAACCATTTCAGATTCAATCGTAAGATGATTTGTAAAGAATGCAATAAACAATTCTACATTGTCAGAGTCTTCGAGAATGTATTTCTTAGCTTCATTTAGTTATGCAGGTATTTCATAATCTCGTTACGAGTTTGGCTCATTGAGTGCGCAAGATTCCCTCTGTCTGTCACGTGCAATACGAATCTTAGAGGCTAATTTAAAAATCTCTGCAATCCATAGATGTACAGATAAGGAGATAGCATATTGATCTTTTAATTAATTCCTCAATTTTTTTAGTCTTGGCAAAAGAAAGTGAGGGACGGTGTATTCCGAAGTGCAAGGCTTGACAATTTTGGTTGGCAAATATTCCAGGATGTTATTTGAAACGACTGACGTGAAGTCAGAAAGACTTGCTGCATCGTTCGAGAAGGAAAGATGCTGCCAGTCCAATAAGTCCAAAAATTTGTTAATTAAGCTCATATCTTCGAGATCAAAAGCATGATAGGTACGATCGGTGCTAGCCTTTTTCGATGAGACAATTGGTAAGCAACAGTGAATTAATGTATGGACACTTTGGAAGAGGCCCTGCATAAAATCAACGCAGAGGGGGGCAATGTCCTTTGTAAAAATCAGGTCTTACATTTGCTTGTATCACGTTGAAGAATGGACAAGCTGGGGTCACTTAGAAAAATTAATGGTATCTAGGAAAGGCGGAAATCTGGGTGGACAAATTTTTTTGAAATCCAGTCAATTTCAGGAAAATTAAAATCCCCAGCGATTATTTTAATGTTAAAATTGGACTCCGAAATCAATTTAAAAATTTCACAAAGTTTTGCATCATCATCGTATGATGAATAAGGCGGGTTATAAATACATCCGAGAATAGCCTTTTGCAGGGGCGACAAAATAATGAATGCGAAGCAGTAATTAACAGAGAATGACGTAACGTCTAGATCAAACGGAAGGTGCTTAAATGAAGCTTTAATAAAGAGAAGACAATCACCTCCACGCTTAAAAGTGCGGTCTGGACGGTAGATATTTTATTTTATTTTATTTATTTTTTGCCAGTTTACAGGGAAGGTCAAAAATATATATATACAGTAGAGAGTCAAGCTGACAGAGACAAAATACTCCTGATCATTGTTTCAGGTGTTTTCAGGAGAAAAAACTGCAGCTTATTGAGTAATTAAAGATCAGGACAGGGACGCATTGACACAGGTACCCGGTGAAGAACTTCTCCATTCAGTGTTACGGATCCGGTATTCTGCACCAGCAGGTATGTCGGCGAGCGGCTGTTCGCTGTCGACTGAGAAATAAGCCGATTGAGGTCTACAGAGCCAGCAATATTGCCCTCAGCATGAAGTCCAGCGCAGGATTGAGAGTCCGTGAACGCCATCAGAACCGAAGAGAGCTTCCACAGAGTCAGCAGCCAAATGTTTTGGAAAGAGTCATGGATTTAGAAAACTAGTGACAGCTCGCGTACACAAGGGATAGCTTTGCTGAATTTTGATACTTCTGGGTAGCTTATTCCAGATTGCTATACCGTTTATCGAAAAAAACTGTAGGTATCTAACTGTGCGTGCCAAAGGAAGAAATAAAAATACATTTCGATGACTGGTGCGCCGAGAGTGGTCGAGGTGCCTCAGAAATGTAAAGGGGTTAAATGTACGACTGTTTACAAGTTTAAACAGTAAAAAAGTCCCTTCTGTAATCTGCGAAGCCACAGTGGGTCAAGGCTTGTAAGCTCACAGCGTTGTTGGTAGGACATTTTCAGTGTTCTGTATAGAAAACTCTTGTTGTAAAGAAGTGCTGGACTGATTCTATCTTCTTTCGTTCACTAGCGTGCAGAAGGCTAAATAGAAACGAGCAGTATTCCAGACTAGGCCTAACAAACATTGTATAGAGTCTGATTTTAATGTTGACGGTTTTAAATTTCTCAGAATAAACCCAGTAGTTTGGCATGCTTTCGAGACACTCAGGGCGCAGTGCTCTGACAGATTAAGTTTACTAGAATATGATATACCCAGATCCTTTATAACTCCGGGCACATTTAGGTCGTGACCGGCTATGCTTAACTGGGGCTGATGTTTGTCGCCAATAACCATAACGGAGCACTTGTGCCAAGAAAGTGAAAGGCGTCATGTGCGACACCACTGAGCGAAGACTTGAATATCCTTTTGCGATGTTGCGATTGACCGGTTTTTATCGATAGGCAACGTTTAAATTGTCAGCGTACATAAAGGGCCTACCATACTGAAAACAATCAGGAAAATCGTTGACAAAGAGGCAAAATGGAAGCGGGCCGAGCACGTTGCCCTGAATAACTCCGCTCCTCACATGCGTGGGGTTGGAGATAACATCAGAAACTTTAACCCGTTGTGCGCAAGCATTAAAATAGGAGGATATTAAGTTCAGAAGCTTGTTTCCTATGCCGAAGGAGGCAAGTTTCAGCAGTAGGAGATCATGGTCAACACGATCAAAAGCCTTTGTGAAATCGAAGTAAACGGTGTAAATTGCAAAACCGCTGTCTCTAGATTGTAGCACATGATCAAAGTAAGAGAGCTCGCAAGTTTCACAAGACCTTTTTTTCGAGAAATCCATGCTAAGCCGCATTAAGTAGTTTATTCTCTGTTAGGTGACGCATCATCTTGTCTTTGATCAAGGTCTCGAAGATCTTCGAGACTGCTGGGAGTGTATTTATTGGCCTAAAGTCGTCAAATGCCGTAGGTCAGCCGTGTTTGGGAATAGGCAGTATGTGGGATTCCTTCCATAAAATAGGAAAATTTTCACTTTCAAGAGCAAGATTAAATATCTTATACAGGAGGGACGGAAAAATATCGTTTGCATCCGCCTTTAGAACGCTGACCGGGACGCCATCTAGTCCAGGACTGTAAGATTGACGAAAACGCCGAATGGCTACGGTCACGTCCCAGAGGGTAAAAGTTATGGTTACGAGGTCGTTAACGGTCCAAACCCGGATGTTAGGAAAGGCAGCGACAGTATGTTCACTAAACGTCCTAGACAAGAAAGCATTGAAGCTATCAGCAGTCAACTAAGTGTCAGATATAGGGTTTCCTAAGGCGTCTCGAAGAACGGGGTGCTGCGTTTTTCTCTGCGCTTTTACTGTGCAGGAAAAGAGCTTCGCAACATTAAACGAAGGGTTTTCGGCAAATTTAACCCCATAAGCTTGTCATCTTTCGCCAGAAAGCCTCTTAGCCTCTTCAAAGATTTGTTTGATCAAGGGCAGGACGGAAGTGTAGTTTTGTAGATGAAAACGACGGGAGAGTCGACGCAGTCTACGGCAGAATGCTAAAGGGAGGAAGACTTCATCCTTGACATTAATTATTTTCTTACGGGGAACAAAACGAGAAATGAGTGGACCTAGAACTTGGTAAAAAGTATCAGTACAAACATTCACATCCGAAAATAAAAAGAAGTTAGTCCAATCATGGGAATTTAGGTGTGTTAGCAATTCCCTCATATTTGCTGATTTAAAATCACGGAAAAAGCTATAATTTTTGGAAAACGTTTCAGCAAACTCTAGTTCTAGTGTGGAAAGAACTACAGCATGATCAGAACTCCCATGTGGATCTAAAGGTGACACTGACAATGGCTGACAACCTTTACAGAAAATAAGATTAATTATGTTTTATCCTCGGGTGGGAAAATCAACTACCTGGTCCCACATGCCTATATCTATGGCCTCAAGTAGGTCTTCGAACTTTGCAGGACCGGAAGTTGGAAACCAATGAACTTCAGGAAGATCGAAGTCACCTGCAATCAAGCAGTACTTCAGATTTAAGTCAGCTGCGGCGTGAAATGTCTGCGAGAGACAAAGATCGTAATCTCGCTTGCATTGGGTGTGTGATAGACACTACCAATGAGTAAAGAGTAGTTATCTTTTAGAACTACTCGGAGCCAACAGCTCTCTTCTACCGCGATAAATTGGCGTAAGTCCAACGGAAGAAATGTAAGTGGTTGCCTAACATAGATACAGCTTCCTCTGCCACGGCCCTCGTGTCGATCCTTCCGAATTAAAGCGTAGCCTAGAATAGAGAGTTTGGATTCGGATACACAGGGTGTTGCCCATGTCTCTGCAACTATTACAATGTCTGGGCGGTGGATGAAAACTAGAGTCTGAAGCAAAGGCATCTTATTAAACAGAGATCTGGCATTGAGGAAGATTATTTTAAGTGGGCACGTTTTTAGTTACTGAAACGGGACAGTTAGGCTGTCAGAGTGACTGCCTTCAGGCAAAGAAATGCTCTTTTCACTTGAAATATCTGTCCGTCCCTTATTTTAAGATTTGCCTCGCCATTGGTATTTCGTGTTTCCAGTTCTATTATTAGCTGTCGCATTTTCATTCGCTCTTTCAGCCCGTATTCCGGTTGAAAAAAAAAACCCTTCAGAATGCGGACCCCACACGATTAATTTTGTCTGTAGCAGGAGCTGTGCCTGTGCTTCGTTTTCCAAAATGATTTAAGAGGTCTTGGTCTAGGATCAGAATCAGGTGTTGACAGAGCCTTCCCTATTCTATATGCCTTGAGAAGTTGAATGGACATGCCGTCCGTTAGCAGCGTTTTTGCATACAATTGAAGGAGTTCCAAGTCATGTTTTAATCGCTCTTTCGGAATTACTGACGCTGACTCAGGAACGCCCTTTAGGATAACAATATGTTTTCGATTCAATCGAGCGCCTGTTTGCAACTCAGGTCTTTCAACTGAGTGAGTACTTGTTACCAGTTCACTTGGTCCGATAGGTCCAGATTAACCGGGTTTTGGGCAGGCTGGAGCCAAATCTGTGCACGACTTGTTCTTCTTAGACCTTTTCCTCTTTGGCTTTACAAACTCGCCAACCTCTTCAACATCGCACGTTGGTGCAACGTCTACCAGCGATGTAGCGATGGGCGGTAAAGCCAGATTAGTGATGATGCTACCTGAACCAAGTACTAGTGGAGTGGAGCAAAGACTATATGGGGCTCCTTTCGGAAGTAGCGAAAATTCCTCTTGATTACCGGGTTCGGCAATCGCGATTTGTTTAATGTGACTTGTATGTAAGCTTGAAGAAGCTATATATGAATACGAATTTTGCTTTTTGGTAGGTTTATTACGAACAGGAGCTATTTAAAACAGTTTGGTAAGATAAAGATTTTTAAGTTATCTATTTCTTGTCTTAGATTGCTTATTTTCTGCTCCATCCCTGAGAATTTCTGCTGGAGGCTGAAACACCCAATACAAGTTTCGTCTTCGTAAGCTACATTAGTTAAGCTTACAGATTTTTTACCCCGTTTAGCGGGAAATGAACAAATAGCAGAATAACGATAATCACAATTGTTTTCTGCTTGTCCATTAACTTGCTCAACAAGATCCCTTGCCAAATGGCCAAGTGGGTAGAGGCGCCAATAGATGGTCCCAAGCAATTTTGTGGTCGTGGACTAATTTTTTGTGACAATAAGCTTAAGGAACTTCAGTTTTGCATCTTAGAATTGCCACCAAATTAACAGAGAGTCAGTTAGGATATTCAACAATAAGAATATGAAAATATAAGGACTCAGCCTTTGCTTTAAGCCCCTTTCGCGATTGAAAGCAGATGCAGGGAGCACACAGCCAGCGTGAGTTTCAGAAATCAGCAAAGATCGAGGCTATCAATTCAAGTTGAGATCAATCCTGGGGCAGGGAAGAATCTTTGGCAGTATAATTTTGTTTTTTTCAAGCCTCAGAATACTTACGTCCAATGTTCCAGCACCGTATCTTCTACACTGAGGTAGAGACTAAAAATTAATAGGCTCGAAGGACTTGAAATTCGAAACCAATTTGTAACCAATTTCAATATCATACTGGTCTATGACAAGCAAAGACCTTGATCATGAAGGAATTACGAGTGGCATATGGTCGATCCAATGGAGTGAGAGCGTTAATTCGTGAGATATTTGGGCTAAAAGTTAACGCAAAACAGGAAGCAGAGACCGGCTTCAAGTCTTCTAACCCACAGAAATGTAATGTTTGCTAACTGGCATCTATCTGTATAAGAGATACTGGATCCAGGAAGAGAAAATAGTCTTCGAGTAAAAACCCTCTGAACTTTTTCATTCTTACTGTGGTCAGAGGCGTTCATCAGCCCAACGAGGGGACAGCAGTATTCTAGAATAGGGAGAACAAACATGCGGTACAGGTCTATCTTTATTTCCGGAAGGAAGAAATTATGCGATATAAAACCACATATCTGTGCAGCCTTTGCAGAAATTCGATTTGCATGAGGCGATAATGCTAGCTTGTTCGTGTAACTTATGCCTAAGTCTTTTATGGTTGATCGTTCTAAAAGTGTACTATTTTTTGAAATACAAGGGGTCCAGGAAGCTTGGTGGGGCCAAAACACATAAACCTACTCTTGGATGAAGAAAACTCCATCTGCCAAGTACAGCTCCAACGTGTGAGCATAAGTAGGTCAGTGTTGATTTTACCCACGCAACTATTGACAGTGTCTTTAGAAAATGAATAAATGCACTTGAGATCGTCAGCGTAAACGAAATTATGTGAATTTATGAGTAAAGCTGAAATTTGGTTTATGTACAGAATAAAGAGAAGGGGACCTAGAACCGTGCCTTGAAAAACGCCACTGGTGATTGGCTGAGGCCTCGAATAGCTATTACCTACTATGATCTTCTGGCTGCGGTTAGACAAGTAGGAACCAATGAAGTCAAGGAGAGAAGGCCGGATGCCGAGGGCTTCCAGTTTTCACCCTCAATTATATCACCTAAGGCAGGTTTTTAGAAGGACGTAAATCTAACATAGACCGAAAAGCAAGATAGCGCAGTTCTCAGTAATCGCATACTGCCTTATCCGAAGCTAAGCAAGCCTCTCAAACAGGCAAATAAACCTAACCATGTTAACGGATATACAAGACACGACTTTCAAGCACTTAAATTCTTAAATCTGCTTGCCTTCTCCCACCAGCCCATACATTCCATCTAACTTCCCGTCATTCCGTTTTAACTACTAAACAGGCATATCCCGGTCTTAACCCATATGGTGGTTCGATACAGGAAAGTTTTATTCCTACACCTTTGACATATCCCTCTCAGCCATTTGTTAATGACGTTCCTTATACTAATCGTTGTGGCGCAGTTGGCAATTACCCTCCATGCTACAATAACTTCCAACTTAATTACCCACCTCCTAATTTTTTTATTAATAACGATAACCCTATTTTGAATACTCAGAACTACCCTTGATGTCATATTACTTAATGCTAGATCTGTTATAAATAATATGGCCCAACTGAGAGCCATTGCTTTCCAGTTAATTCCTGATGTTTTATGTGTAGCTAAATCTTGGACCCATCCCTTAATTTCCGACTCTTTGCTTGTCATAGACCAGTATGATATTGAAATTGGTTACAAATTGGTTTCGAATTTCAAGTCCTTCGAGCCTATTAATTTTTAGTTTCTACCTCAGTGTAGAAGATACGGTGCTGGAACATTGGACGTAAGGATTCTGAGGCTTGAAAAAAACAAAATTATACTGCCAAAGATTCTTCCCTGCCCCAGGATTGATCTCAACTGGAATTGATAGCCTCGATCTTTGCTGATTTCTGAAACTCACGCTGGCTGTGTGCTCCCTGTATCTGCTTTCAATCGCGGAAAGGGGCTCAAACCAAAAGGCTGAGTCCTTATATTTTTCATATTCTTATTGTTGAATATCCTAAATGACTCTCTGTTAATTTTGTGGCAATTCTAAGATGCAAAACTCAAGTTCCTTAAGTTTATTGTCACAAAAAATTGGTCCACGACCTTGTTTTGAATCTGCACCACAAAATTGCTTTGGACCATCTATCGGCGCCTCTACCCACTCAGCCATATTGGCAGGGGATCTTGTCAAGCAAGTTAATGGACAAGCAGAAAACAATTGTGATTATCGTTTTCTGCTATTTGTTCATTTCCCGCTAAACGGGGTAAAAAGTTCAGTAAGCTTAACTAATGTAGCTTACGAAGACGAAAACTTGTATGGGGTGTTTCAGCCTCCAGCAGAAATTCTCAGGGATGGAGCAGGAAATAAGCAATCTAAGACAAGAAATAGATAACTTAAAAAAATCTTTATCTTGCCCAAACTGTTAAAAAGCTCCTGTTCGTAATAAACCTACCAAAAAGCAAAATTCGTATTCATATATAGCTTCTTCAAGCTTACATACAAGTCACATTAAACATATTGCGATTGCTGAACCCGGTAAACCAGAGGAATTTTCGCTACTTCCGAAAGGGAGCCCCCATCTAGTCCTTGCTCCACTCCACCAGTACTTAGTTCGGGTAGCATCATCACTAATCTGGCTTTACCACCCATCGCTACATCGCTGGTAGACGTTGCACCAACATGCGATGTTGAAGAGGTTGGCGAGTTTGTAAAGCCTAAAGAGGAAAAAGGTCTAAGAAGACCAAGTCGTGCACAGATTTGGCTCCAGCCTGCCCAACACCCGGTTCATCTGGACCTATCGGACCAAGTGAACTGGTTACAAGTACTCACTCAGTTGAAAGACCTGAGTTGCAAACAGGCGCTCGATTGAATCGAAAACATAATGTTATCATAAAGGGCGTTCCTGAGTCAGCGTCAGTAATTCCGAAGGAGCGAGTAAAACATGACTTGGAACTCCTTCAATTGTATGCAAAAACGCTGCTAACGGACGGCGAGTCCATTCACATTCTCAAGGCATATAGAATAGGGAAGGCTCTGTCAACACCCGATTCAAATCCTCGACCAAGACCTCTTAAAATCATCTTGGAAAAACGAAGCACAGGCACAGCTCCTGCTACAGAGAAAAATCAACCTACGGGGTCCGCATTCTGAAGTGTTTTTTTCAACCGGAATATGGGCTGAAAGAGCGAATGAAAATGCGACAGCTAATAATAGAACTGGAAACACGAAAGACCAATGGCGAGGCAAATCTCAAAATAAGGGACGGACAGATATTTCAAGTGAAAAGAGCATTTCTTTGGCCGAAGGCAGTCACTCTGACAGCCTAACTGTCCCGTTTCAGAAACCAAAAACGTGCCCACTTAAAATAATCGTCCTCAATGCCAGATCTCTGCTTAATAAGATGCCTTTGCTCCAGACTCTGGTTTTCATCCACCGCCCCAGACATTGTAATAGTTACAGAGACATGGGCAACACCCTGTGTATCCGACTCCGAACTCTATTCTAGGCTACGCTTACATTCGGAATGATCGACACGAGGGCCGTGGCGGAGGAAGCTGTATCTATGTTAGGCAACCACTTACATTTCTTCCGTTGGACTATCGCCAATTTACCGCGGTAGAAGAGAGCTGTTGGCTCCGAGTAGTTCTAAAAGATAACTACTCTTTACTCGTTGGTAGTGTCTATCGCCCACCCAATGCCAGCGAGGATTACGATCTTTGTCTCTCGCAGGCATTTCACGCCGCAGCTGACTTAAATCTGAAGTACTGCTTGATTGCAGGTGACTTCAATCTTCCTGAAGTTCATTGGTTTCCAACTTCCGGTCCTGCAAAGTTCGAAGACCTACTTGAGGCCATAGATATAGGCATGTGGGACCAGGTAGTTGATTTTCCACCCGAGGATCAAACATAATTAATCTTATTTTCTGTGAGGTTGTCAGCCATTGTCAGTGTCACCTTTAGATCCACTTGGGAGTTCTGATCATGCTGTAGTTCTTTCTACACTAGAACTAGAGGCTGCTGAAACGTTTTCCAAAAAATTATAGCTTTTTCCGTGATTTTCAGATCAGCAAATATGAGGGAATTGCTAACACACCTAAATTCCCACGATTGGACTAACTTCTTTTGTGTTTCGGATGTGAATGTTTGTACTGATACTTTTTACCAAGTTCTAGGTCCACTCATTTCTCGTTTTTGTTCCCCGTAAGAAAATAATTAATGTCAAGGATGAAGTCTACCTCCCTTTATCATTCCGCCGTAGACTGCGTAGACTCTCCCGTCGTTTTCATCTACAAACGACACTTCCGTCCTGCCCTTGATCCAACAAATCTTTGAAGAGGCTAAGAGGCTTTCTGACGAAAAACGACAAGCTGATGAGGTTAACTTTGCCGAAAAACCCTTCGTTAAATGTTGCGAAGCTCTTTTCGTGCACAGTAAAAGCGCAGAGAAAAACGCAGCACCCCGTTCTTCGAGACGCCTTAGGAAACCCTATAGCTGACGCTAATTTGACTGCTGATAGCTTCAATGCTTTCTTGTCTAGAACGTTTAGTGAACATACTGTCGCTCCCTTTCCTAACATCCGGGTTTGGACCGTTAACGACCTCGAAACCATAACTTTTACCCTCTGGGACGTGACCGTAGCCATTCGGCGTTTTCGTCAATCTTACAGTCCTGGACCAGATGGCGTCCCGGTCAGCGTTCTAAAGGCGGATGCAAACGATATATTTCCGTCCCTTCTGTATAAGATATTTAATCTTGCTCTTGAAAGTGAAAATTTTCCTATTTTATGGAAGGAATCGCACATACTGCCTATTCCCAAACACGGCCGACCTACGTCATTTGACGACTTTAGGCCAATAAATACACTACCAGCAGTCTCGAAGATCTTCGAGACCTTGATCAAAGACAAGATGATGCGTCACCTAACAGAGAATAACCTACTTAATGCGGCTCAGCATGGGTTTCTCGAAAAAAGGTCTTGTGAAACTTGCCAGCTCTCTTTCTTTGATCATGTGCTACAATCTAGAGACAGCGGTTTTGCAATTTACACCGTTTACTTCGATTTCACGAAGGCTTTTGATCGTGTTGACCATGATCTCCTACTGCTGAAACTTGCCTCCTTCGGCATAGGTAACAAGCTTCTGAACTTAATATCCTCCTATTTGAATGCTCGCGCACAACGGGTTAAAGTTTCTGATGTTATCTCCAACCCCACGCATGTGAGGAGCGGAGTTATTCAGGGCAACGTGCTCGGCCCGCTTCTATTTTGCCTCTTTGTCAACGATGTTCCTGATTGTTTTCAGTATGGTAGGCCCTTTATGTACGCTGACAATTTAAAAGTTGCCTATCGATATAAAACCGGTCGATCGCAACATCGTGCTTGAGCTCTTAAAAAGGATCTTCAGGCCTTCGCTCAGTGGTGTCGCACATGACGCCTTTCACTTTCTTGGCACAAGTGCTCCGTTATGGTTATTGGCGACAAACCATCAGCCCCACCTAAGCATAGACGGTCACGACCTAAATGTGCCCGGAGTTATAAAGGATCTGGGCATATCATATTCTAGTAGTCTTAATCTGTCAGAGCACTGCGCCCTGATTGTCTCGAAAGCACGCCAAACTACTGGGTTTATTCTCAGAAATTTTAAAACCGTCAACATTAGAATCAGCCTCTATAAAATGTATGTCAGGCCTAGTCTGGAATACTGCTCGTTTCTATTTAGCCTTCTGCACGCTAGTGAACGAAAGAAGATAGAATCAGTCCAGCACTTCTTTACAAAAGAGTTTTCTATACAGAACACTGAAAATGTCCTACCAACAACGCTGTGAGCTTACAAGCCTTGACCCACTGTGGCTTCGCAGATTACAGAAGGGACTATTTTTACTGTTTAAACTTGTAAACAGTCGTACATTTAACCCCCTTACATCTCTGAGGCACCTCGACCACTCTCGGCGCACCAGTCATCGAAATGTATTTTTATTTCTTCCTTTGGCACGCACAGTTAGATACCGACAGTTTTTTTCGGTAAACGCTATAGCAATCTGGAATAAGCTACCCAGAAGTATCAAAATTCAGCAAAGCTATCCCTTGTTTACGCGAGCTGTCACTAGTTTTCTAAATTCAGGACACCTTCCAAAACTTTTTGGTGCTGACTCTGTGGAAGCTCTCTTCGGTTCTGATGGCGTTCACGGACTCTGAATCCTGTGCCGGACTTCATGCTGAGGGCAATATTGCTGGCTCTGTAGACCTCAATCGGCTTATTTCTCAGTCGACAGCGAACAGCCGCTCGCCGACATACCTGCTGGTGCAGAATACCGGATCCGTAACACTGAATGGAGAAGTTCTTCACCGGGCACCTGTGTCAATGCGTCCCTGTCCTGATCTTTAATTACTCAATAAGCTGCAGTTTTTTCTCCTGAAAACACCTGAAACAATGATCAGGAGTATTTTGTCTCTGTCAGCTTGACTCTCTACTGTATATATATTTTTGACCTTGCCTGTAAACTGGCAAAAAATAAATAAAATAAAATAAAATATCTACCGTCCAGACCGTACTTTTAAGCGTGGAGGTGATTGTCTTCTCTTTATTAAAGCTTCTTTCTTACCTATGAGTCTCCTATGAGGCACTTTATAAAAGGCTTTGCTTAGATCAAATAAGATAATGACCATAGAAACGATGATCATTACAAAGAAAGGTTATTAAATTTAGAAAAGGCGTTTGACGTGTTTCACAAGAGCGATCAGGTAGGAAGCCATGTTGGGAAGTGCTAAGAAGTTGATTGGTTATGCAAAAATCTGTTATTTGTAGGGCAATTAATTTTTTGAAGAGCTTAGCAAGAGAATGTGTTTTATAAACACCGGAATAATTGTGAACATCCGAGCGTAAGACATATTTAAATATTTGGAATAATAATAAAGGTTTTCCAATATTCAGAAAAGAAACCATTCAAGAGAAAAACGGGGAACACTTTGCTAAGCAAATGGGGAAATTCTTTTAGCTGTTTTATAAGGGAATGTGGGATGTTGGTGTTTCCCAAATGAGTGTGAATGATTAAGTTGGCTTATTTGTTTCTGAATATCTGTAGGAACGAAATCAATGTTAGTGAGCAACTCATGAGATGCCAGGGGATCAAAGGGATGAGATTTGTTTCAAGGGTCAAATGTTTGGCAAAGAAGGAATTTAACAATTCTGCTTTGTCCAAGTCCTCTGTAATGAAATTATTATCGCAATCGTGTAACGGTGGAATGGCTTTGCGAGATTTAGCGGAAGAACAGAGGCAGAACACTTGAGCAACAGATCTGGAAGTATTATCAACGCTATAGGAAGCACTCACTTTCAAATAAAATGTTCAGGGAGATGGTGGAGCAGAGCAGGTTGATTCTGAGCTAGGATGAAAACATAAAGGATATCCAGCAAGCGAGCATGAAGACGTCAATAAAGTGCGCTCAGGGGCGCTGTTTTGCATGAGAACCTACAATAAATGTGTGGCTTCAAAATTGCAACAGCCATGATGGAATTCTTATGAGGGTTATCGGCAAACAAACCATAAGTACTTTAAAACGTGTGTGTCAATATGACCCCGATTATTTGACTGAGTGACGGGCTATGGAGACATCGTAGTTCGTGGGGGACACAACTCAGGGAACAGTTATTTGGAGACCATCTCCTTTATTCCTGACGGTCCTTTCTCAGAGTTATTGAGAAAGCTGCTTGGAAAATGAAGATTCTTTAATTCAGTATATAGATATATTAATAAATTGGAACGGACAAAAACCAGGGATACCAGAATGACAATTTTTGGCTTATTAGCCGTCATCAGCCAGTCATTTCCAATCTCAAGTGCGGAACACCTGGGATTCGAACCCGCGACCTTTGGTAATTGAGTCGCACGCTCTACCATTAAGCCACGGGCTCGTTGTTTTGTCGGTTGCGATTGGGCATATGATGACAGTATGTTGCTCACTGACTAGACTGCTACCAACTTCCCCTAATTTTCCTTCCATATTCCCCTCATACAACTTGTATGAACTCATTACCCCTGTCAATATATATATATATATATATATATATATATATATATGTATATATATATATATATATATATATATATATATATATAAGTGAGATAAGCAGAGCCTTTGAAAATCCTTTTTACAGATAAATTTTGCAAAATATGGACATGTAACATAGCGATATCGTAAAGTATATTGGATATTGATGCGGACGAAATATATGTCCATTTAATAAAAATTCGTAAAATCTTCTTTTAAATATTGCAACGATTTTAGCCAAAACAACCGAAGTAATCAGTTGTTCCATTCCTCACTCATGTGGTAGGAAAAGTTGTTGACCCGTACTTCAAGTTTGGAGTAATTTTTTTTCAGTTTGTATCGGTGACCATGGAGATTTGTAATTTTTGCCGATTCAAAAATATAAATCTTCTTAAACTTCAATAAAGATTGGATCAAACATTTATCCTTCCAATGCTAGCATCTTTTTCCTCATTCTTTGCTTTAATGGAAGACCCTAAGCGTCCTAAAATTTATGACCAAACTGAAGAGGAAAATCAAAAGGTCATCGTGTGCAAAGTAACCACGTATCTTTTTGTTCTCCGGCTTGGACAGGTTGAAAATCGTAAACACTTCGCTTGTTCTGATTCTGACATTAAAACTGCCACTGCACGAACGTAATTGCTCTTTGGAATTTTCGGGAATTGTTCTTGTGCCGAATTACCTCACAAAATGACATCAAATTGGAATTTTTTTATCAACATCGTTGGCTTGATAAAACAGCCTCTACAGCAATAAATACTGACAACCGCTCAGTGAACCAAAAGTGCAAAACCCCTTGAAGATATGAAGTTATCCAAAACCTTTGACCTCTACAAACGGCTAAGTCGTTCCTGAATATTCTTCCTATCATTTATTGTTTTTTAAAAGTGGTTTTGAACGAATAAGCGCATTTATTGCTCATATTGTTTCTATTGCAGCGTCGTTGGACTTCCGTTTGAAATTCGCTCGTCTCCAAGCTTTTGATTTTTGGCCAATAATCTGTTCCCAAAGTCAGGACTCAACGAAATAAGTTGTCATTGAATCACATATTGTCTGTTTATCAGGATCAGCCTTTAATTTTTTATAGACATTGTGATATTCAGGCACACGAAAATTGATATCGGAATCTTGAATAATAAGGTAACTCAGCTTTATTTGGATCCTGCCTCATACGGGCTTCAGAAAACAGTCTCTCGCCAGGAAAGTTGTCTACATCAGAAAGGAACGGAGAAACACTGGCGAACTAACTTCAAAGGCTGCATCGTTCTTGGCTTCGTATTAACATTCGATAGTGAATTTGGTTCGGAAAAGCACTTCTTTTTTTGTGCTCAGTAAACTATTCCCTTGATAATATAAGCTCCTCGTTAAAACTTAATGCATCCTCGTAGAGATCTTGCTGGCATGGGAAACGCAAATGTTCACGACCCAACCACGTGAGAAAATTATTCACCGCTTCGGCCAGGGCTCGAAACACCAACCTCTCGATTTGCTACCGATGCTCTTGACTGCTCAGCCACGCCCAGGAAGCCAGCAGACAAAAAAATAGTATATCCTACAAAAATAATGATCTCTCCTATCTTTGTTAACCGTTTTCGATTTCATGTGACAAAAACTTACCAGAAATACTCAAGTCAATCTCAGCAGACCGAGAAGAACTTAAAAGCAGCAATATTGAAGAAAGCAGTGCACTACTGAAAATTACCAAAACTAAGCTAAACAGTGAAGGGCTGGCACACTGTGATGGATGCTGAGGACTCACAACCAGAGTTTTGAGATAAGAAGGAGACCTCGATCTCCTATCGGAAATTATATGAGTTCTCATCAAACATAACAAAATTAACTCGCCGAGCCACGATACAAATGAGCTGAAAAACATCAGCATGCTAGACTATAATCATCGCAAGGAAATGGTAGAGGTCAATAGACACAACATTAAGCGAAACAAAAGGAGAAAAGGAACGAAGTCGTTAGAAAAAACCTCTGAGTCAGTTCAAATACAGGTGACCAGAAAGAAAATAAGCGAGGAGGAAATTATGTCTTGCGTTTCCCCAGGTTTAGGGAAATCTGGTGCACATCAGAATCCGACTGCACAAAAGTAAATCAGCGATCGACGGTCTCTGAAAAGTCAAAAAACACTAATAGTAAAGTATCTTTAATGCCACGGACGAGCGACAGCAGCATGCTCTTTAGGTGTCCATCGAACTACAATGAAGCAGGGCATGGTAGCCAGCAAATTAATGGCGGAAAAGTGGCCTGCGACTTATCGACAGACCTGGATGCCACAAACCAAAATTCAGGTTTCCCGGGTGCGATTCGAGCAAACGCATTGTCAGGAGAACTCACGCTGTTTGAAAGGTCCATAGAGATGTCTGCAAATCAACCAACAGGCTCACCGATGAAGACAAATTTGAACACAGTATTAAAGACTGTAACAAAGGGCATGATTCAACCTTTCATCACTAAAAGAATGCAGAAACGAGTTTTTTCCCTGACAGATCATTTTCTCTGGTAGTTCAGGGAGTCTCAGAGGCTACTAAGGAAACGCCAAAAGAAAGGGTAAAACAGGATCTGCTGATATTTCAAAATTTATTGAATGATTCGCAAGAAACTGGTGTGACAGTCGACTTCAAAAAGATCTTTCAATTGGGGCCTCTCGTTACAAATGAAACGCATGAGGTTCGACCCAGACCATTAAAAGTCGTCTTTGGGAGCAAACAGCAGGTAGATCTTATGCTCTCTCGAAAGTCCCGACTACGAAAGAATCATCGTGGAGTTTTTTTCAGCTGGATTACTCTCCCAACAATCGGATGAAAATGAGGACACTGGTAGCAGAATTGAAAAGACATCACTACGAGGGGGAACGAAACTTGAAAATTGTAGGCAACAAAATAGTCAAAACGGTGCGCTCGTTTTTATGGGAACATCCGGTGAAATTGACGGCAACCACGCCGGTCAAAAGCCCTAACAAATGCCTATAGATTTGAACCCAGACAGGAAACTGGATATATCTTGTGAAATATCCAGCAAAAATCGCCATGTGGAAGAAAGAACAAAAAATCTTCAGAAATCGAGGGAAGAAAACAAAATAAAAATGATGATCAAAAATGTGCAGAGTCTATTGAACAAAATGGATGAAATTAAACTGGTCGTGGACCATTTACAACCTGACTTCATAGCTCTAACTTAAACATGGTTTAATGAACAAATCGCAGACACAGAAGTCAGAATAGACGGTTTTCAGCTTATCCACATGGATAGAAACGGACGTAGGGGTGGTGGAATACCAATGTTCATACGAGAAGGTATTGACTTCATTCCGGATGGGCCCTCGCCAAATAGGATCTCGTCTTGCGAAATACTTTGTTGTAAACTGAAAGTCCCAAACCAACCAGAGCTCCATATTGCCGTGGTTTATCGACCCCTAGGACAGCGAACGGACACGGACGAAAGCACTCATTACAGAGGTAAAGCAAATCTGCCGTAGCAAACACTTATTAATACTTGGAGATTTCAACGCTCCCGATATCGATTGAGTGTCAATGTACTGCTCGCGATTGGAAAGTTCATTCGAACAGAAATTAATTCAGTTGGTAAATGACGAGTTTCTTACCCAACATGTCACAATGAAGACGCGGTTCCGAAATGGGCAGCAGTCAAGTTGTTTGGATCTAATCATTAGTAGAGACGACAATTGCATCCTTGCATTAAGTTTATACGTGCCACTTGGACGAAGGGATCGTTGTGTTCTTGCTTGGGAGTACAGTCATTTTTATGTACCCAAACGTCGTGCAGTTAGGGAGAGAAATGTATGGAAAGGGGATTATCCCAAAATGAAAAAATTACTGAATGGGATAGACTGGAGCCCTGCACATTTACCTGATCCAAATGCTGCCTAGTTCTTCATTAGTAACTTGACTCAGCAGTTGGTAGAGAAATTCTGCCCACTTAAAGGGCGATGGTGCGTCTCCCGACCCGAGTGGGTGACATCGGAAATAAAAATGAATCTCAAGAAGAAAAGAAGACTGTGGAGAACATATGCCAGATATCAACAACCCGAACATTTTTCCGCTTTTAAGAAACAGTGAAATCGGTGTCGGAATCTTCTGAGAAAAGAAAGATCAGCCTTGGAGTCAGAAATAGTCAAATACCTTCCAAAGAATTCGAAAAGGTTTTATGCTTACGTTAATAAGGCAAAAAACGAAATCGCGACTGCATTCCTTGTCTTAAAGACAATCAGGGAAACAGGTAAACTGATAACTCTGATAAGACTAGCCTCTTATTCAATTTCTTTATGTCCGTGTATACCGAGGAACCACCTTTTGACGAGGACGAATACTACAGTACTGCCTTATCTACAAACAAAATAAGCACGGTGTCGTTCCCAATGGACACAGTAAGAAAAACTCTGAAACAGCTACAGCCCACTAAATCACCTGGCCCAGATGGTGTATCCACAAAAGTTCTCAATGAACTCACAGACCAGCTGGCCTCTCCGCTTTCCAAGATATTTGAAAGTTCGATGGAGGCGGGGACTCTGCCTACCGAGTGGAAGATAGCCAACATGACCCCCATCAATAAAGGAGGAGAGAGGACATCACCAAACAGTTTCCGACCAGTCAGCCTCAAAAGTATCTGTTGCAAAATGATGGAGAAGATAATCAAAACGGAACTGATGAGGCATCTTGAAGAGAATAACTTGCATAGTTCATATCAAAATGGATTTCGAAGTGGTCGATCCTGCCTCACAAACCTGATCATATCCATGGAAAGTTAGACAAAATCATTAGAAATGGGTTTGTCAGTTGATGCGGTCTACATTGACTTTAGCAAAGCCTTTGACAGGGTTCCACACAAACGTCTGATCTTTGAGCTCCGTCAAATGGGTGTGACTGGCAACCTACTCAAATTGTTGGCCGACTTTCTCACAGGCAGGCGCCAGCGTGTTGTATTGGAGACGCCATGTCTCACTTGGAAACTGTTCACAGTGGAGTTCCGCAGGGCAGCGTTCTGGGTCTCATTTTGTTTCTGATATACGTAAACGACTGCCTGGATTGTCTGACATGTGAGAAGGTAATGTTCGCTGACGATCTGAAGTTATGGAACTCGATTGAAAAACCGGAGGATGGGCGGAAATTACAACAAAACTTCGATCGCTTGCAAACATGGTGTGATGAGTGGCTGCTGAACCTTAATCTTAACAAATGCCAAATAATCCGACTGCGGTCTAGTCCCAGAAGGATGATTAGGTTTGAATACTAGTACTTCATCAGTGGTCACCAACTCCAGGAGGTAAATATTATAAAGGACTTGGGTATATGGATAACACCAACTCTCAAACCATCGTCACACTCTGCGAATATCGCAAAGAAAGCTATGTGTATCTTAGGCGCAATCAGGAGGTCCTTCGTTAATTTGACGGAGATATTTTTGGGCGCGTGTTTGGAACATTTTTCCGGCCGGTGTTGGAATATTGCGTTCAGGCGTGGTGCCCTTGGACAAAACACGACTACGCTCTGCTGGAGAAAGTTCAACAGAGGGCGATTAAACTAGTTAGCGGATTGGAATGGCTACCCTATGAGGGCCAACTAGAAAGACTTAAAAGTTTTCCTTTCTCTTATAGGCAATACATAGGGGATATGATCTATGAATCAGGGAAACTGCCATCCGAATGGAAGGCAGCAAATATATACCCCATATACAAGAGTGGTGCTCGATCTAATGTCAACAATTATCGGCCTGTCAGCCTTACCTCCATTTGCTGTAAAATAATGGAATCAATAATCAAGAAGGCAACCATGAAGTTCCTTGAGGAAAACCAATTACTCTCAGATCTCCAGCATGGCTTCAGACAGAATCGCTCCTGTCTTTCTAGTTTATTACTCTCCACAGAGCAGTGGACTCGTGCACTGGACGAAAATGGTAGGGTTGACGTCATATATACTGATTTCAAGAAGGCGTTTGAAAGTGTCCCACACAAACTTCTCATCTACAAATTATCTGAAATCGGCATAAGAGGAATGCTGCTGACATGGATCACAGACTTTCTTAAAGATAGATTGCAAACTGTCAGCGTGGATACCTCGAAGTCAACACCTACTCCGGTTCTAAGTGGTGTCCCCCAAGGCTCGGTATTAGGGCCGTTACTCTTCTTAGTGTACATCAACGACTGTGTCGACGACCTGGATTGCAGCGCCATCATGTTTGCAGATGATGTTAAATTTTTGAGGGTCACCAGATCTGATTTCGATAGGCACGCACTTCAAGAGGATCTCAACCGTCTTAGCAGCTGGTCTGCTCGTTGGCTCTTAAATTTTAAGGTTGGGAAGTGTGTGGTCCTAAGACTGCGTACAAGAAGGACCAGTGAGGAGGATGATTCCTACCAATACATTCTCAATGGGCAGCCCCTTTCAATTGTTGAGGAACAGAAGGACCTCGATGTTCTAATAAACTCCTCACTTAAACCATCTTCACAGTGTTTAAAGGCAGCTAAACGAGCTACACAGGTCTTATTTGCGCTCAGACGTGGATTTGTGCAGATTGATAAGGAACTCTTCCAAAAAACCTACGGGGTATTTGTTCGATCTCACTTGATATATGCCATCCAGGCCTGGCGTCCGTGGTTTAAGAAGGATTATCTACAGCTGGAACGAGTGCAGGCGAGGGCTACAAAGATGATCAAGAATCTAAGTCATCTGCCTTACGAAGCCAGACTGGTTGAACTTGATTTTATTCCTCTAAATTACAGGCAACTACGCGGTGACCTCATTTAAACCTACCGGATTGTCAGAGGCCGTGATTGTGCCCTAGAATTTGCTGACTTCTTCGAATTGGCTGGGACGGAACATCTGCGGGGTCATCCCTTTAAAATGCAGAGGAAATTTTTCCACACGGAAGTCCGTCGGAACGCCTTTACGCAGATGGTCGTTGGAGCATGGAACGGACTCCCTGAGGAGGTGGTCCTTTCAGAAACTGTTGACACATTTAAATTCAAACTAGATACTCATTTTCTGAGAATTTATTGTCAATATAATGAAGATTGTGTAAACAGTGGCAGGTTGCGCCTGGCCCACACATATCGATGACCCTACATTTTTATTTGTCAGATATATCACTGTAAACGTTTGTACTGTTGACATTTTTGCATGTGAATAGGGAGCTCAAGGGCGAAAGCCTACTTCCCTCAATAAAGTGACTTAAAGTGACTTGACTTATCTTCAAAGTGATCAGAGGAGTCGATTGTGCTCTTCATGTGGCCAACTTTTTTGAATTGGCAAACATGAAAAGTCTCCGAGGTCACCAATACAAACTGAAAAGAAAACATGCCAAACCTGAAGTGTGGGCCAACTTCTTTTCTCAACGGGTGATTGAAGAATGGAACAAACTGACAGCTTCGGTTGTTCAGGCTGAAAGCGTTGAAATGTTTAAAAGAAGACTTGATTCATTTTTACTTGATAAACATATATTTAGTCGACAGCAATTATCGATATGCTAAAATGACTATCACCATATAACCTTTGCTTGTTGTGCTAGCATCTATCTGTAAATAGGGTTTTCAAAGGCTCTGCCTATCTCCCTTATATATACTGAATTATACTGAATTAAAAATGGGTCCAAAAAAGGATGGGGAAATAAAAGTATTGAAGATATCTTTCTTGTGACAGACATTTACATCATCAAGGTCGGCCCTTACCAAAACTTAGGAAGCTCAATACGAAGTATTCAATCGTACAGAGCTCTAGAAAAAAATGAAGGCACTCCAGAACTCGATTGACGACCACTCGTCAGACATCAGCCTGAGCGGGATTGACACCAGTTCGTCTTGGGAAGCACTGACAGATTCTGGCATTCAATCCCATGAAATCAGCAGAAGTCTATATGGAAGATTCGCCCCGTCTAAATTGAGATGTTTGGACACTAATGTTCAAAGTCTCCTTTCGAAAATAGACGAATGCAAGACAGTAGTCTCAGACCGCATCCCCGATATCGTTGCCATCATGGAAACGTGGCTCAAAAATGAAATTGCGGATAGCGAGATTTCGGTAGATAGATAACAGCTTTTCGTCACAGACCGTGACGAAGGGCAGGAACCTCGGCAGTCGCACGAGCGCATGCCCTTTTTCTTGAATATGAATTTCTCTGGATAAAGACAAAAAAGAAATGTTTATAAAACCTACAATTTTTGACGGTCTACAGACCAGCAAACAATCCAAGTGCAGCTAAAGAGTCAATCCTTCATTTGGTCGAGGAAATAGCAAGTCACCAGGAAAAGCTTATTGTTGGAGATTTCAATGCATGTGACAGTCGATGGGGCGCCAACATCTTCGGCCATAAGCTAATGGGTCTCACTCTCGACCAACCTCTGGCACAGAAGGTTAACGTACCAACCAGATTTAGAGCGAATCAGAGAGTCAATTTGCTTGGACCTTGTATTTACGAAGGACTTCTCTAACATTGATGAAGTGTATTTCAATGCACCTCTAGGTAAGACTGACCATACTATACCGTTGTGGATAACTTACTGTATCCTCAGCACAAAAGACAACGGAAGGCAAGCAAAATATATGGAAGGCTGATTTTAATGCGATGAAGAAAGAAAAGATTTCCGTGAAATGGAATTTTTTACTTAAAGCGAATCCGGAGGATAACTGGTGATCGTTTAAGACGATTTCACTAGATCTGCTTGAGAGCTATTGTCAAGTGAACGAACCAAACAAGACAAGACAGCCTGTCTGGTTAACAAGAAAACTAAACAGTTTGTTAAGAAAGAAAAATAACAAAGGAAGATATTCAGTGGAACAGGGTTAGCAAAACACCTCGCGGAATTTTGTCGCTAACGTAATGCAGTCAAAAATTGATCCGTCAGGCCAGGAAGAACTTTGAATCAAGAATTATCCAGCAAGCTCAAAATAAGCCCAAAATTTTATTCCACTATTTCACTTGTCGATTTAAAACAAGGACCCAGTCGCAGTACTTATGGATGGTAATGGTGTAGAAGTCGTTGAAAACGGGGAGAAAGCCGAGCACTTGGGTCAGTTCTTTACCTCAGTATTCCCTGGATAAAATTAGCTTTAGCTTGACAATTTAAACAGTGCTGTTATAAATGCCAGTTTAGTGCTTGAATGTATACTCTTTTCGGCATCTTTCGCAGAACGAGAACTGCAAATTCTCAAAGAAGTAAAGTCATCTGGTCCGGACGATATACCGGCAAATTTCTTGAAAGAATTGGCAGGTGACCTCTCCAAATTACTAGTACATATGTTCAATTCAGCATTTGACTCAAGGAGGCTGCCATTCAAATGGAAGGCTGCAAACATTTACCCAATATGCAAGAGTGGGGCTCGATCTAATGTCAACAGTTTTCCGCCTGTCAGC
Organism: Schistocephalus solidus; assembly: GCA_017591395.1. Lineage (NCBI taxonomy): Eukaryota > Metazoa > Platyhelminthes > Cestoda > Diphyllobothriidea > Diphyllobothriidae > Schistocephalus > Schistocephalus solidus. Next base: position 215,775 of record WEDG01003061.1, read on the forward strand.
CTTACCTCCATTTGCTGTAGAATAATGGAATTAATGATTAAGAAGGTGACCATGAAGTTCCTGGAGGAAAACCGATTACTCTCAGAGCTCTATCATGGCTTCTGACAGACTCGTTTTTGCCTTTCCAGGTAATTTCCCCCGACAGAGCAGTGGACTCGCACAATGGATGAAGATGTTAGGGTTAGCGTCAACAACACTGGTTTCAAGTAGGCGTTTGACAGTGTCCAAGATACAAAGGTCTAATATATAAATTATCTGAAATTGGAATAAGAGAAATGCTGCTGAGATTGATCGCAGATTGTTTTACAGGAAGATTGCAATCTGTGCGCATCAATACCTCGAAGTCAACATCTACTCCATTTCTAAGTGATGCCCCCAAGGCTCCGTCTTATGGCCGTTAATCTTATTAGTCTACACCAACGACTATGTGGACGACCTGGGTTGCAGTGCTGTTATGATTGCAGACGATGTTAAAATTAAGGAGAGTCATCAGATCTGATGCCGACAGGCATACATATCAAATAGGCTTCAACCGCCTTTGCAACTTGCATTAGAAATTGAGGCAGACGAAACGTTTTTCAAAAATTATATTTTTTTTCCGTAAATTTCGATCAGCAAATATGGGGCAATTACCAACTCATCTTAATTCCCACGATTGGTTTAACTTTTTTCTATTCTTGGATGCAAATGTTTGTACTGATACATTTTACCAAGTTCTAGGACCATTTATTTCTCATTTTGCTTCCCGTAAGAAAATAATTAAGGTCAAGGATGAAGTCTTACTCCCTTTATCTTTCCGCCGTAGACTGTGTAGACTTTCAACTCGTTTTCATCTGCAAAACATCTTCCGTCCTGCGCTTGATCCAACTAATCTATTAACAGCCTAAGAATCTGTATGAAAAAAAGACTAGCCGCTGAGGTCAAATTTGCTAAAAACCCTTCGTTAAAGGATGTGAAACTCGTTTCGCGCACGGCTAAAGCGCAGAGAAAAACGCAGCACTCCATAATTCGCGACGCCTTAGGAAACCCCATATCTGATGCTAATTGTCGGCTGATAGATTAAATGCTTTCTTGTCCAGAGATTTTAGAAAACATTCTCTCTCTTTTTCCGAATTTTACGGAGACGGGATCCGCAGTTCAGTCGTGGCCCAAGGCGGAAACGGCACGTGTTGACGCACGCCGAAATAGGCCAAGCTGGCTGAGAAAAATGCGCAGGCAATCAGGCAATCAATCGACATGCGCTGCTAAACCGAGCACGCGTCAAGCCCCCACGCACACGTGCGGCCCAAATTCCCAGAAGATTCCGCCAGGGGTTTTACAGCGTGAGAAGCGACCAATCAATGTGAGCCACGTTGCAGGCCAGCAAGTTCCAGAACGCTCTCCGTCACGATTGGTCAGAATGTTCGAGAACCCCAAGAACTAAATAAATAGACGAGAGTTGATGAGCTTGAGATCTGCTGTTTTATGTCGGTCCAGAATAAAATGTTATTTTTTTTCAGAAACCGGCTTTGCCTTCTTCTCTATCACACCCGTCGGGATCTAAAAAACGGGCGACGCAGATATCCGAACTTATGATTACAGCAGAACAAATGCAGCAGTAACTCGACGCACTATGAGCCAGTGTTGCGGCTCTGTTTTCAGAAATGCAAAAAAGTTGCACTCGAGCTGGGAAGAACAAACGAAAAGAACTTGAAGACCGGATCACAGAATTTAATTATGATCCCGACGGTGGCGTCAACTTTGAAGTTTGGTAGCGAAAATATGCACTTCTATTTGAAGAGGAAGGCTCAAATTTTGAGGACAGAGAGAAGGTGAGGTTCTGCTTTTGAAGTTAGGCCAGCGCGAACATGAGCGGTATGTAAAGTTCATTTTGCCATAGAAGCTGGTAGATATTTAATTTGAGGAAACGGTTTAGAATTTTAAATCGTTGTTTAGTTTCTCAAAGTCCTTATTCAATCGACGTTACCAGTGTTTTTAACATAAAACGGCAGCCTCACGAAGACTATTCTGACCTAGCCGGCCGATTGAATGATGCCTATCATCAAGCAGACCTAGAACAGGCCAACAGTCCGTAGATAAAGGCACTCCTTTTGTATTAAAGCACTAACCCTGCCGGAGGTTGCTAACATCCGCACACGATTACTCGCTCAGCTAGATCAGAAAGCCGAGATGATGGTGCAACAACTAGCAGAGGAGTGGGTACGGATCATGAAAATCAAAAACAACACTCAGTTGATCGGTAACGTTAACAGCTAACCTGTGCGTGTTTTTGAAACAAAAGCGAACAGACCGAAGGAGAACACTATTTTTGCAAGGAAACCAAAGACGGCTTGCTGGCAGTGTGGTGGGAGGCATTTTTTGTCAAATTTTCCATATCGCACGCGAAGGTGTTACACGTGTTCGCGGGTTGGTCACAAAGCGACACTGTCGCGTAAAACAATCGAGACCAGAAAAGAGATGCAATATAATTGCGCAGCGTGATTCCCATGAGCTTAGTTGTGAAGACAGAAAATACCCTGACGGACAACCAGCTAGGCTGCAGGTCGAAACGGCCTTAGATCTCCCGATAATCAGCATAGACATGTAGGTGGCTCTTGGGTCACCAGAACTGAAAGCAACAGCCGTTCGTGGCTGGGCCTCAAATTACACACAAATGCAATTTAAGGGTTTTTTCCAGGGCACTATAGTTTTCGAGGACAAAGCCTGTCTCACAGACATTTACGTCTCGAAGTCCGAAAATGATCTGCTTGGCAACAAGAAAATCTCACAGTTAGGTCTTTGGATTCAACCGTTCCAGGAGATATGCTGTGTTGTAAACATTACGGAAGAGGACCTGAGGAAAAAGTATGTCAAACGCATGGAGATGTCAGTCAGAACGTGCACAAAAACAACAGTAAGTTTGAGGGTGATGCCAGTATTCAGACAGAGTCGACGCGTTCCATTTGCAGTACAATCAGCGGTTGAGGAAGAACTGAAACCTTTACAGGAGAATGGCATTATCTGTTCTGCAAACTATTCAGCGTGGGCAGCCCCGATAGGGGTGGTTAAGAAACCTAACGGGAGAAAAAGGTTGTGCGCAGATTATTCATCTGGGTTGAAGATTTTAGAAGACTTTCGAAGACTTTCAGTACCCTCTGCCGACTGTAGAACACAATTTTGCGACGTTGAATGTAGAAAAAGTTTTCAAAAGGATTGATATTTCTGAGGCATATCTACAGCTACTCGTTGATGAGGCCGTGCAGGAGATGTTGACAATTAATACACACAAGGGTCTATTCAAATATACTCGTCTCAACTATGGCGTCAAAATGGCACCCAGTCTATTCCAGCAGCTTATGGACACCATGCTTACAAATATCCCTGGGACTGTTGCTTACTTGGATAACATTTTGGTCGTCGGTCGTACAGACTAGGAGATGCTTCAGAGGCTCGATAAGGTCATGGAAAATCTTATTGATTATGGCCTGAAAATAAACTTGGAGAAGAGCGAGTTCCTTCGAAAAAAATCCACTATTTGGGATTTGTGGTAAGCAAGGCAGGACGCTCACCAGATCCAGAGAGAGTTACAGCATTCAGGAATGTGAAGGTGCCAAAATATGTGCGCGAGCTACAATCGTTTATAGGCTTTGGCAGCTACTACTCGCCAGTTATTGCAGGGCTGCACAACCTAAAACCACCTTTAAACAAACTGCTTTGCAAAGATGCAAAATTTGACTGGTCTGCAGACTGTCAGGAAGCGTTTGACAGTATCAAGACGAAGACTAATGACTCAACTGTGCTCTCATATTTCGAAGCCGATAAAGAAACTATTGTCCAGGTGGATGCATCAGAGAACGGGTTAGGCAGCGTTTTACTTCAGAAGGATTCGGACGGAAAACTCTTGCCCTTTATGCATGTCACCAGAGCACTCACAAAGGCAGAAAGAAACAACAGTCAAATCGAGAAAGAGGCACTGGCGAGCATCTTTGCAGTACAGAAATTTCATCAGTTCATTAACGGTAGACCTTTCGTTCTCCACACAGATCATCAGCCACTAATGTTTTTACTGGGCACAAATCATGGTATGCCCAAGTACGTGGCGAAGAGGATACAACAGTAGAGTATTATCCTCTTGAGTAATGACTTCACAATTCAGAAGGTTCCCACTCAGAAGTTCGGGGATCCAGATGCTTTATCACGACTGAGCTTGAGTGACGAAAATCCGGAAGATGTGGTGATCGCAAGCACTTTGATACAAGACGACGAAGCATTTATAGGCGTCATGCGGCAGGTGCCCCTCACAGCCGAACATATCAGAGCAACCACCGCAGCAGACCCACTATTACGCCAGGTAAAGAAGCTTATTTCGGAACGGATGGCCCAATGAAGATAAGGTACACCCAGTTATAAGACCCTTCAGGAACCGGAAGTAGCAGGTGTACATCACCGAAGAATGTATAATGTATGATGGTAGAGTGCTGATTCCAGCCAAACATCAACAACAAATTCTACGTGAACTTCATGCCGGACACCAGGGTATGACTACTATGAACCAAGTGGCCCGAAGGTACGTATATTGGCCAGGAATCGATAAAGATGTAAAATCTTCCTTTCGAAATCGCTGTCTATGTGGACGTTTCGCTAAGAATCCACCAGAAGTACCACCCGTGTCATGGCCGGAGGTGACAAGACCGTGGACTAGAATCCATTAGGATTTCGCTGGACCACTTTTCAACCGCATGTTTCTAGATGTCGTCGATGCATGATCAAAGTGGGTGGAAGATTTTAATGTCACGGCAGCCACTGCCGAGGTCACATCAAAAACGACGGAAGAACTTATCTCCAGATATGGCATTCCCACAGAGATTGTGACGGATAACGGCCCCAATTTACGTCATCAGTGTTCCAAAATTTGTGCGAGAAATGGGGAATTAGACATTTGACGTCAGCACCATTTCATCCCCAATCAAACAGTCCATCAGAACGTGTTGTCGACACCTTTAAGAGAGCTATGAGAAGGATGTGGAACGCAGGGAGTAAGGTGGACTACCTCAAAGTTACTTCTGGCCTACAGCACAACCCCAAAAAATGAGCTTGGTTATCAAACACCAGCCGAATGTTTTCTGGGCAGACAACCTGATCTACGACTACAATACCTCAAACCTGAGATTCGAGTTTCCCATAAGCCAAAAGACTTTTTTCACGAAGGAGAGGAGGTGTTTGCCAGAATTTAAAAACCTGGCGAGAAACCGTGGGTAGAGGGCATTGTCAGAAAGTCGAACCGCGTCATCTTCGAGGTGGAAACGGTAACAGGGATAATTATAATTTAGTTTATATAAGGGAGATAGCAGAACAATATCGAACATTATCGATTTCATGTTTTAAATTTCTACTGCGTTCCAACGTTTCTCTATAACTGTACTGGCCTGAAGAGAAGTTATCGAAAGCAGCGCGTATGCTCGCCAAGTTGTCTTTTGAATCATTTAATGGGAATTTTTGCAACAGATAGCAGAACATTTGAAAACCCTATTTACAGAGAGACGCTAGCAAAATATGCAACTGTTACGTGGCGATATTCGTTTTAGTTTATCGATCATTTCTGTCGACTAAGTATATAGTGGTGTATAGTATAGTGGTGTCCGTCAAGGTACCTTATAAGGTCTTTTGTTGTTCTTACTGTACATAAATGATATTTCATCGATAGTTAAACATTCTCAATCTTTTATTTATTGTGATGACCTCAAATGCGTGCATTCCTTCTCTAACTCTTCGACCGAATTGTTCCTAGAACAAATTCATTCAGACTTAAACGCTCTTTCGGCCTGGAGCTCCATATGGCTAATGGAGTTCTCACATTTTAAGTGTCGCTACATGCGTTTTGGGCCTGTAAGGATGCGGCAACCTCTTATCTTTGAAGTTTGCCTTATGATTGAATGTTTTTCCATCAAGGACTTGGGCTTGAGCTACACCAATAAATTAGATCTTTCGCCTCATGCTAATAGAATTACGGCCAAAGCTGCTCAGATTTGCGGCTTTATTTCTTATAACTTCTACCTTCCTGAAATTAAATTAAGACTTTATCGTATGTTTGTACTTCCCATTCTTGAATTTTGCTGTCATTTCTTTGGTTTAATGAACGTATCAAGCCGTTCAAAAATTGAAAAATGTCCAAAGACATTTCACAAAAAAACTCATATTTCTGACTCTTTCAACTACTTCCTACTCAACAAGATGCCAGCTAATGAAGCTAAAATTTCTTTGGGTCAAGAGACTTGAAGCAGGCCTTTGTCTCCTTTTCCGACTAAATAATAGTTCAACTCTCCCCAAGCTTTCTGTCATTACCCTGTTAGTCTTCCTTATAACCTAAGAAATTCTGCACTAATTATACCTCCCCCTGAATCCTCCACGTGTAAACGCTCTCTGTTCGTTGCTTCTTGGTATAGTTTTCTTTGGAATAACTCGCCAATTGAAATTAGGTCGTTAAGAAGTCTATCTGCATTCAAGCGAAGACTGCACATTTATCTTAACACTGATTCTATTAACCTTTTATTTTCCTCATCTTTTTTCAATAGCTTTCCCCATGACTCGGAGAAAGGACCATCGGGAATTTAAGTGACCCTAGTGAAACTATATTTCCGCTACCTCGAGTTGCCCATAAACTATGATGTCTCCTTATATCATCAGTCATCCAAACGATGACGTCATTCGGACGTACACATTCGGTGGTCCACAGTCTAAAATGCTACCGTTTCTTTGGATACTAACCATTATCAGAATTCAATTCATGGATCCTAAGATTCTGAGGACTTAAGTTCATTGACGCATTTTCGTGAGATTTTGTTTCATACGCCTAAGTGATCAAGAACGAATCACCTCGACGTTTCATTATCTTATTCTGAAATGCTACTGCATTACTACCCTAGTCTACCACCTGACCATTTTTTCTTAAGCAGTTTTTTCTCCTACCTTCTATGAAAAAATGAAGGCTTATTGAACTCTGCCTCCATTTTTGTATGGTTGGAGTTTTTTTTCACTGCCCATTTTTTCTAGTTCACCATTAATTTTAAAACATCGCTAACTGATGACATAGCAGGACAAGTTATGTATTTGTACATTTTGTCTGCACACATTGTCATAACTTTATTTCGTTACTTATGTTTGCTTAGAAAGTGCCTTGCCGGTGCTAACCAAATATAAATTCTAAATTCTAAATGTCTATCAAGTAAGAATTCATCAAGTCTTCTTTTGAGTATTTCAACGCTTTCAGCCTAAATAACCGAAGTTCGTTGTTTATTCCATTCTTCAATCACCCGTTGGGAAAATAAGTAGGCCCGCTCTTCAGGTTTGGCGTGTTTTGTTTTCAGTTTGCATTGGTGAATTCAAAGACTTGTCATGTTTGCCAATTCAGAATGTCCACCATCTGAAGATCACAATCAACTCATCTGATCATTTTGAAGACTTATATCATATCCCCTATGTATTGCCTATAAGAGAAAGGAAAAATGTTAAGTCTTTCTAGTCGGCCCTCATAAGGTAGGCATTCCAATGCGTTGACAAGTTTAATCGCCCTCTGTTGAACTTTCTCCAGCAGAGCGTAGTCGTGTTTCGTCCAAGGGTGCCACGCCTGAACGCAATATTTCAACACTGGCCGGATAAATGTTCCAAACACGCGCCCAAAAATCTCTCCGTCAAAATTAAGGAAGGTTCTACTGATTGCGCCTAAGATACACATAGCTTTCTTTGCTATATTTGCACGGTGCGACGATGGTTTGAGAGTTTGTGTTATCCATATACCCAAGTCCTTTAGAATATTTACATCCTGGAGTTTGTGACCACTGATGAATTACTTATATTCAAACTTAATCATGCTTCTAGAACTAGACCACAGTCCAATTATTTGGCATTTGTTAAAATTAAGGTTCAGCAGCCACTCATCACACCATGTTTGCACGCGATGTAAGTTTTGTTGTAATTTCCGTGCATCCGCTGGTTTTTCAATCGGGTTCCATAACTTCAGATCGCCAGCGAACATGACCTACTCAAATGTCAGACAATCATAAATAAATAAATAAATTGTATATTTAAGGCCCAGAGAGCCCCGTCATTTCAAACTTAGTATCGCGGTATAAATAAATATAAAGTGGATAATTGCTGCACTATGTGAGCAGTCCATTTGAACAGCAGAAATGAGTAGTATGGTAGGCATATCCGATTCAGAACGATTTGCCATTTTTAAAACAATAGTCAACAATCTTTGGCATAAACGGTGAACAAGAAAAGAAGCAGTAAAAAACTCCTACGGTTAAATCGGAGGCGGAGTTCAGCGAGCCCGCAATTTAAAAATACAGAAAAAAAAACTGCTTCACTAAAAATTAATAGCTACATGTAATGGGATAGTGCTGTGATGTTGTTGACAACGTATGAGGGTTCCGGACGCTCCTTGTCGTGTGAGAGATGATATAGCAGTCAGAGCTACTGTTTGTAACCCCAGTGGAGGTGAGAGAGCAGGAACTCATCGTGAACACCATGAGTCGAAAACGAAGAGGGGACAGTAGAGGTTACGAGATTATGGCCGAGATGCTACCTTGCTGACTGCCTAGTCCTTCGACAAGGTGGCGAAAACAGCAGAACCCGCTACGACCATCAACAGACCGTGCAGACCATCGTCAGGGTTGCAAAAACGGAGGAACGCATCCAGGTTGTCAACAGTTGGCAATAACGGTTGACAAGGAGGGGATGAAATAGCGACTGCAAAGATTGACTCTGCAGAGGATGATTTAAACATATTTAGAAAATAATGTAATCGCAAGGGATAACCGCCTCAAATACCAGGAGGAACCTTTTCAAAGTCCAAAAGTTGCGAGTTTGGGAAGCAAACGGGACACTGAGGACTTTATATCTTCCGAAATAAAATGTTTACGTAATTTGGGTTTGAAAACCGCTTATGTAAATGACAACATAATTTCAAGGGGAAGATTATTCCAGATGAAAGCATATTTGGAGGCAAAAAACGAGAACAGTTAGTTGTGGAGCTAAGGGGTGGTAAAATGACCATGAAGGAATTACGAATGGCATAAGGTCGATCTACCGGAGTGAGAGCGTTGATTCATGGGAGATTTGGGCTAGAGTTAATGCGAGTCTTCTCACCCACAGAAATTTAATGTTCAATAACTGTCATCTGTCCGTATAAGAGATAGTGGAACCAGAAAGAGTAAATTGCCTTCGAGTAAAAAGAATTTGAAAATTTTCAATCTTATAGCGGTCAGAGGCGTTCATCAAACAAAGAGGGGCCAGCAGTATTTTCGGATTGGAAGAAAAAACATGGGGTAAGTCTTAACTTTATTTCCGGAAGGAAGAAATTATGTGATATAAAACCACATATCTGTGCAGCCTTTGCAGAAATTTGATCTGCATGAGGCGATAATGTTAGCTGATTCGTGTTACTTAGCCGTAAGTCTCTTATGGTGGATCGTTCTAAAAGTGTACTAATTTGAAATACTAGGGGTCCAGGAAGCTTGGTGGGGCCAAAACACACGAAACTACTCTTGGATGAAGAAAATTCAATCTGACAACTAGAGCTCCAACGTGCGAGCATAAGCAGGTCAGCGTTGATTTTATCAACGTAAGTATTGGCCATGTCCTTCGAAAATGAATAAAATGCGCTTGACATCATCAGCGAAAACGAAATTTTTTGAATTTTTGAGTATTGTTGAAATTTCATTTATGTACAGAATAAAGAGGAGGGGACCTAAAACCATGCCTTAAAAAACCCTACCATGATCGGCTGAGGCGTCGAGTAGATATTACCTACTATGACCTCAGACAGTCATGGAATTCCCACTCAGCTGAGATCAGAGCCGACCCAATTTTGCTTGTTGTATCCCTGTTTGTGATGGACCACAGTGCATGGGCCTGCACCCTCTCCAATCTCTGGTCTTCTTGACTCTATCTTGACACAAGGCCCAGGTGTGGGAGTGGAACAAAGTGAGGTAGATGCAACGCAAGTCTGCTCTCACTATAATCCAATGCAAGCCACCATCCCTGCACAACCAGGCTGTGGAGCACATGGTGGAAATGGTTGAAATTTCATTTATATATAACTTTGTACGGAAGCGGCATTAATCCACTTAACCTTATAGCAGGCGGCTGGCAACTGACAAAACATGGGAATTTGATGAACGTACACGATGCCTAACTAATTCGAGTGCAAACGCCCAGGTAACACAGGCTCTGCCTATGAGAAATGTGTTACTGGAGAAGCAGACAAACTACAAAAGTGTAATTTTAAGCTCTTCTTATTTACCGAGGAGTATTTCTTGACATACTATTGCTTAAAATATTCTACATTATATTCCTTTCTTCGTCGGAATTATCAAGTGTTCTGGAACGTTTTACAATCTGTTTTATTCTAGTCCTCAACCTCCCACTTCTACATTAAATGCGTGCTAATTGTGGGGAATTATTTTAGATTCCATGACTGTTTAGATGCGTTAGGTAGCTTGAACTGAAATTAACACACTTGGTAGCAGTATAAAAACATAGAATTTCCGTAAATCCGGAAGCAGGGTAATTTTAATAAATATCAGAAGAATCTGCTCCCTCTTCTTTCGGTAATGATCGGCGGTCTCTCACCCTCAAGTCATGGAAACTTGTATTCTGATTGGACCTGGTAAATATCTTCAATTTCTGTTGCAATCAAAATAGTTTCTAGTCGTTTCGCAGGTTATTTTGACTCGTCAATACTAGAGCCATGAAACGGCAGCATCCTATCGGGAACACAGAGGGGAATATTTCACAGTTCAAGAGATATTTTTGGCAGCTCAGGGCGGAATAGGCAACAGGAAGGATCAAAAGTGGGTACACGGCACATATTGGGCAAAATTACAGGAATTGAGATGGTAGTGCGGATCTTGAAAACAAAGTTAAGAAAATTGACAAATCTTACTGACAGGAAGAAATGCCGTAATGATCACTTCCAGTTTATTTGCCATCAGCCAGTGATACTCAAGCCCCGACTCCACGCACAAGCTTTCGTAATCAAGCGATGTTCACGCCAGTGCGTTGCGGTCTCACGTCGTCGAGCGAGAGCAGGGACATTGAACCACGTGGAGGTGTGGCATGCCGATTTATTCTGGTTGCAGGACCCTAATGGATAGTTCAGCCACACCATAGAGCGAAGTTCTGATATTTCATTGCGACTGCCTGCCTGGGGTATCGGCTCGAAGACAAAACGTAAAGTTCTATTTGCGTACTGCTGCTGTATGCTGTTCCCATAAAAAATAAAGAGAGATCGTATTCCCGAACCACTGTTCCATTTTTCGAGCTTTCCACCTTAATCCTGAATAAAGCTTCCGAGGCAATAAAACAAGAAGGATACTTTACGCACATCACTGTAGCAAAGTGCTTGGTTTGTGGACCTCTGAAAAATCATAAGGTTAAGCCAGAGCCGTAACGTTTTGTTTCAATTGGAGGCATTGTATTTCCATGGTTATATAACTTATATGTGATTTCATTAATTAATCTGCCAGCGCAATTCACTGTCACCTTGGTTTCCTGATGGTAATCGTCCCGCTTCAATAAAACCTTTATGCATCCCGTCTACAGTGAGCAAGAGGACAAATTTCTCGTCCTTTCGTAGTTTCCTCCAAGCTTCTGATCAACTTCGCGAAATGGATTGATTTGGTCGATCTAGTTATCGGCAAGGTCAGACGGAGTAATTGCTGATTAACAATGCCTATAAAGACCAAGGTGACTAGGATGGTGGCCATCTCTGGCTCATTAACCGTCATCAGCCAGCCCCAAATGGTGCACCACCAGGGACTTGAACCCGCGACCAACGCTCTAACCATTGAGAAACGGACTCGTTTTCTTGCCAGCTTAGATCAGGAATATGAGCATTCATTAATGAACGGTCACGCTCAATGTTTAGAGCTTTGGACTTCAGATCAGCGGGTCGTAGATTTGAGCCTCGGGTGGAGCACCACCAGGGGTTGGGTATGGCTTGCCGATGACGGCTAATAAGCCAGAGATGGCCATTCCAGTCTCTCTTGTCTTTGTCTGTAATATCATTCTGCCTGTATCCATAGCCGCGCTGCGGCTGCTGGCGGGGCTGCAGAGTGATCTTCAAGGCACAACGGGATGAGTGAGTTCTGTAACCGATCGGTGAGCACCCAATTACCAGAGTTTATTTCACTTGTCGGTCAAAGCCTTATTTGATGAAATATGCAAATATAGACCGTTTGAAGGTGGATACGCGCGCAAGCACTGTGCCTATGTTCAGCATTTTAAATAACCAGCAAAAAAGAGAAATTTGTGTAATAAATCAAAGTGAACGTTCAAGCGGACATACAGATCGAGCAAAAATCCATGGGATGGCATTTTCACAAACATAGAGGTGGATTTCGGAGAAAAACAAGAGAGGAGGCACATCCGTGTGTGATAGGGTGCTTTACACCTCCATATGGAAGCCAGGAAAAACTGAAGGCAATGTATACACAAGTAACCAGATCAAGAGAATGGGGGGAGGGAAGAGAGCGAAGGTAAGTACAGTCCATCATCCAAAGGGCCCACCGTTCACGCCCCCGAAGTTGCCTGACTGCAACTGTCGGAGGACATTCTGGAGGCCTGCCATACCACCCATTTGATGAAGAACTCGGGGGTCCATAGCCCTCGCCATTGAATGGTTTAGCTTATTCATTTTGCCTGCCCCCACTGAACGAGCAGCAGCGGCCATCTCAGAGAGACTTTGCGGTGCTCCACCCGAACTGCCCGGCCCCCCACCACCACTGGAGGGCATCTGCTGGAAGAGGCCATTTATACCACCCATCTTCTTTACCACTTGGGCAAATTTGGTGTGCTGGGTGAGCAATTGCTTCACTTCGCCCTGGCTCACTCCTGCTCCCCGAGCAACGCGTTGGATTCGTCCAGGTTGACGGTTAAAGAGACGGGAGCCCTCATCTGAATCCAACTCAACGTCGTTCATACTGTCCATTATTGTCATCAAGCGTTTTAGGCGACGATGGCTTTCCTGAAAGTGCGGAAAGATAGAACAAGCAACATGGGGTCACGATTGTGTCACTACAAAGAAAGTAAATAATCATAACGAACTAACAGAAGAGCGTAGGGGTAAACATTGCCAGTAGTGAAGTACATCAACAGTTATCCGTTGCTTCTGGCGCACTGTCAAATAGAGCCATCGTGTTGTCATCCGCCCTTCGTAACCGACAATCTTCGTTTTCAGACACGAATTCGATGTTTGCCGAACATTTTTTTCATCCCTGCTTATTCGCGGCAACTGACACGCGATAATTGCTCAGATAAAATATTCAAACACGGACATTCTTCAGTTGTCATTCACACCTGATGTTGTGAAATGTTTTCGCTGACAACTTTGATTATTGACATTGGCAGATGGACACCTCACCGATCGGTAATGGGTTCGGTCGTCCCGTCCAGCGTTTGTGGCCACACTCGAGCCCCGCCAGCAGTCGCACTGCGGCTGGTAGTATAGGCAGTTAAACATTTATCGTATCACTGGCGGATGAAGTCTAATAAGCCAGAAATGGCCATTCAAGTCTCCCTTGTCTTTGCCGGAAATGTTCAACTTTGATTACTCCAGCATTCAAACACTACTTACTCTCCTTCTCCTCTCCCTGACTGACTAACAATTAAATCGAAGGACCGTAGTCGTAGGCTGGATCTGCCGAATTCCTTTTGGTCAACAGTTAATTACCTGTTAGGATGCGTTTCCAATTGTCTGTCCACGGATTCGGTCCAAAGAAAAAAGGGCATACAATTTATGACAAGAACTTACATGCATGGATTAAGTCCAAGGTTCAGTGAAGGCAAAAAAGAAGACTCAAGGATCGGTGACTAATCGCCGAAGAATCCACTAATTACTTATTTCTGACAAAATTCATAACGACTCATTCATCGGGTTTCGCGCTGAAGGCCCAAGGCATTCTGAATAACTACCCTACATTGTATTCGCACAAAATCAGACTTCTGGGCGAAGTTAAGACACTTGGCATACCAGCCTCACGAACTAAAAAGCCAGAGATGCACCCAAGGTTATCGTACACCATACACACTCACCTTTTCTGTTTACTGTCGCTAGTCAAGGCCGCGTTTAGACGGGATAACATTCTAAGTGATTTCACTTTCAGGTCGGAACAGCGCATGACCGAGTCAATTCAGCAAGGCGGATATAGTTGAACGGTTGTGTTCCCATGATACAGTGTGATTAATCACACTTAATCGCGAAGGGTGAAGTAGTTAGCTCTTGTTAATGAACAAATGGATTGTTCGACAGTCATAGAAACGTTTCCGATACTTTGATGCCAATGCAGCCTAAAGTGGCAGTAAGTAAAGACGTTGAAAAGTATTGAAGGCTAACACCAGTCAGCAAATCCAACGGGTCGTGTGATAGATTGATGGGTTTTATCAGTGAAACTCCAAGAAAAGACTGAGAACGGATAGATGTGCTAGTATGACTTAACAAAAGCAAAACATTACAAGGCAACCAGCGGAACCCAGAGGAGACAAAAGTAGATTCCCATTTGAAAAGGAAACTGAGCACTTTCATAAGCATTCTGATGCATACGCGTTTGCGAAAAATGCCTGTCAGGATCCACAGGATCATGAAAAGTTGCAGCCACTCTTCTGTAAAGTAGACAAAAGAGGATACAGACTTGATATCTCGTTCCGCGTAGTTTTGCAAAGGAGGGAGTGGCGCTCAAAGGATCAATGATCAACTTGAAACGTCTGTGCCGACGACCATGTTTTGGTTTAAAATGCTCTGGAATTGTTAAATTGGGCAATATTCACCAGCAGTGGATACGGCTTCCTTGGTGTGCATTACCCGCTTAGATGGCAGCGGTCCTAAATAATTGGAGTGCTGTACCGGCTGGTAAAAGTCAGACGAGGACATGTTCGGGAAGAACAAATACTGACACAGTACCGCCAATCTCTATGCGACCCAACGCCCTGCCGAATAATATATCTTGTCAAATATTTAGCATTTACTTGGCAGTGCAAATCGCCGAACCTGGAAAAATGCACATACAGGAGAGAAAAAGTGATGTATGCCGAGGAAGTGACTACTATGCCCGAGCACAAGAACTGGTCCTCATTGTTGACCACCGAAGAAAGGTAATATTTCATAATATCAACGTGAATGTTGCTCAAACTGAGTACTTGCCTAATCCTGTTCACGCACAAGTAAAACAATTGACATGGTTCTTTGGCTACATCTAGCATAAGCTGGCACATATCACAGAAACTCGGTCAACAACGTTTGTAATTTCAACGCCTGGGTAAAATAGTAGTTTACCGACATCTAGGCACTGGTTAAAGTAGCAAAAAGGTCAGCCCGTCAAGAAAGACCGAGATATCTCGGTGCCTTTGCATAATTAGTATCCGCAGTACCTAATTCCCGTTAGCCAGGGTAAATATTGACTTTTTTCCAGCATGATTAAAATAATACAAAACTAATGGTGGGCGGTCATGTTGGCATAACTTACCCTATCATTAGTGAACAACTCCTGACCGAGACCAGGAATTGCGGACAGGACAGCAGAGAGAGATCCGATTTTGAGAATGTTTTGAAATTGTTCGTACATGCTACGCAGGGTGAATACGCCCTGTTTTAGCTTTTTGACAAGCTCTTCACTTTCATCAAAATTCATTTCAGTCACCTGGGGAGGGAGAAATATGGAGTACTTTAGGCGTTAGAATGTTACAGATTGACATCCTAAATAATTATTATTATTGAAAAAGGAGGCAGGAATGGTTAATTAAAGTTGACTTTTGCGTTTCCGCTTTATTCCGAGGACTCCCTGATTGCTGACGGACTCAAGCCACACAACCTCCTGTAGCAGTCCTAGACTTAAGAACGAACACTCGTAAACAGTGAGACAATCGAGCCTAATAAGTGAATGTCAGTTTATTTGAACCTTAAAGTCGCTAAGTTTTGATTTTTAGACTTGCGGGTATAGGTATGCATACTTCAGGTTGAAATAGTATCATCAGAATTCTTCCCAGGAAGCAAAATGACCAAATGAAATCTGGAGCATATAATTCACGAAACTTGCTTCGCATAAGGCGAAGACTCAACAAACTGATAAAAGCCCGTTCATGTTTTTTCGAAGTCAACCATAATTGCAAAAAAGCATTTCTAAGGCAAACGAACAGAACAGTTACTTAAAAATTTCAAAATCACTGAGCTTATATTATCTATGGAAACAAAAAATTACCTTTTCCACGAGACCCTCCAGATCGCCCAGTCCAAGGAGTTTCTTAACGAAGGGTTGTACTCTAAAGGGTTCAAAGTCCTCAATATGTTCACCGGTTCCAATGAATACTATGGGGCTGTGCGTCGCTGCAACCGCACTCAAAGCTCCGCCCCCTGGATAGAAGACAGCATTTACACGGATAGTTACAACAGAAAAATAAAAAAGCATTGAAAAATCTACATTAATAACTGCCGTTTAAGTTTTAAAAAGAAGTTTCTCCTAAGGAAGATGGAAAAGGTAATATGGGAATTCACTGGCAAATCACGACAACAAGCATAGTTATTTGATTTGTTGAATAACAGCTTTAAATAAGCGCTGCAGCTGACAATAAATAAGTTTATCTACTGTAATTCTGGCGGAAAATATTATGGGTAACGTCATCTATGCAACCAAATGACGTTGCATCTTAGTCTTTTCCCTCAAAAGGAACACAGAGAACACCAAAGCAACTTTGACGATTACAGTTTAGAGAGCTTCGTAGGTGTCAGTCACAGGAAAATCACGTGCTCCTACACTGGTTAACAAATGGAACGAAATATTAAGCTGATTAACGAGGTGATGGATATATGAAAACAGGCTCTGACGAACACCCACTTAAGAGGTCGCATGACGCACATAAAAGGTGCAAAATTGCTTTGTTCATTTTCACAGCAAGTTAGAAAAAGATAACATTCCAGGCGGTAGCTCATGCTACTTTCCGAAAACTATAAACGTTTTGTCATGAAGAAAATGTATGCAAGGTGGTCATGTTTCAAGTCATATAGACATGGTTGTAAAAGTTTATGCACAATAAAAAAAACTACCTTTTGCATGGCCGTCTAATTTTGTCACGATGACAGAGGCGACATCAACTTTTGCCTTGAAAGCACTTGCCTGAGCTTCACAAGCTTGGCCGATTGAGGCATCCATTACGTAGATGACGTGATCGGGATTTATGGCGTTAGAAACCTACGAACACGCCAAACGGGTAACATGGCGTAAAGGAGGAATATATTTTAATTTGGCTAATTTATATTTTTTGCTGCCGGCAACCAGGGTCAAGCGGGTGAGTGAGAACATGTCAATAAAGGTTGGACAGAGAGGAAGTTGGCTGCCGGCAGTTAGTAAAGAGGCGTACCTGAAGCATTTCTTCGAATAATGACTCCTCTTGTTTGTGTCTACCACTTGTGTCTACAATTATGATTTCAAAGTTTTCTTCAGAGAAACGCTTTACACCATCCTTGGCAATAACAGCTGGATCCGTTTCCGTGTATGACCCATAGTAAGGAATGCGCGCCTTCGTGGCATTCTGCTTCAGTTGATCGAATGCACCAGCACGAAAAGTATCTGCGCAAATCATGCAAGTTTTCCACCCCTTGCGCTGGTAGTAATAAGCCAATTTGGTCGTGGTGGTTGTCTTCCCACTGCCTTGTAAACCAACCATCATGATTACGTTGGCTTTTCCCTTCTGAGGTTGCCATGCCTTGACCTGCGGATCAACAATCCTGACAAGCTCCTTGAACACTGCACCTTCTATGAGTTTCTCCTATTCGTTCCAGCAGCGAGTTCGTCAAAATTCATCAGAGCCTTTACATTTTCACGTAACTGTTTGACGAGACGTATATTAACGTCAGCCTCGATAAGCGCGGTGCATATCTGTTTCAACAAACTGTTTAGGACATCTTCGTTTATAATAGTAGCGTTCCCTAGCGATCTAAGGGCCGAAGTTATTTTCCGACCTAACTCCGCAAGGACCATCTTTAAGCCTGGAGTTTTGTAGCGCTCTGTAGGGCTCTGTCACGGTTTCAGCGTCAAACGTTGGCAATCGGGCGAAAGCCCATTGGTAGATCGTAGCAGGCTCAGTGGCTAAGGTAGTTCATTGGCTCAGAAATGCAAAATAGTAATATTCTGGACGCTAGAGCAAACAGTTTAGTAAACATACTAGAGGATCTACCAGCACTTTAAGTTAAAAGCAATAACTTGAGGGTTTGCCAGGGAACTAGGAAAATTAAGGGCAGTGGCATCATGGAAAACAGAAAAATTTTTAGCTGCTAATGTCGATGCAATGGAAAACCCATAGCCGATCAACGCAAAAGGGATAGCGGGCAGGAAAATTTGGAACCGGATAAAAAGTATACCAAGTTATAATCAGACACACGGATTATTTTGGAAACGGGCAAGATGTGTGGAAGGAGGCGGAAAATGCACACATAAATGATCATAAATAACAGAACGTGATGGAACTCAGATGAAGGAGGAGCCAGTGCTGGTGCACGAAGTTTACTGGCCCGACTTTTTTGATTCTCTGTATAACCCTCGATTTGAGGCAGTCCCAGCTCTCCATACTAAATACTATAGGTGTAGTCTTCATAATTCTCTGCATTGCCTCTTGGTACCAATTGGGACTAAGACGACTTTATGACAAATGTGTGACTTAACGTTATATTTATGCTTTTCATATATTGAAATTTCAAAATAACTACTTGAATAGTAATTAAACCGCTGATTGTATGTGCTAAAAGTAATTTTGCAAACCATTTTTGAATAATAAGCCCATATTTGATGTCAAATATTCAATTATATTTTATGCTGTCTGTATATACTTGCATAGGGTCAAAAACTTGCATAGAGTCAACAACTTGCCGATGGTCAACAAATTGCATAGGATCAACAACGGTTACGATCTTCACCTTCAAAATATGCAAAAATACAAAATACAAAGATATTTCGAGGAGAGAATACCTGCTTAGTGAAAAAAAGTTTCAGCAGGACCACAGGACACCAAATTTCACGGTAATATAGATGTCAATTTATAATCCATTAATTACTGTGGTGGAAGAAGAAAGATCCTTTATAACTCCGGGCACGTTTAGATCGTGAACGTCAATGTTAGGTGGGGCTGATGTTTGTCACCACTAATCATAACGGTGCACTTGTTCCAAGAAAGCGAAAGGTGCCATGTGTGACACCACTGAGCGAAGGCTTTAAGATCCTTTTTTAAGAGCTCAAGCAAGATTTGGTGATCAGCCGGTTTATATCGATAGGCAAATTTTGAATCATCAGCATACATAAAGGGCCTACCATACTGAAAACAATCAGGAACATCGTTCACAAAAAGGCAAAATAGAAGCGGGCCAAAAACGCTACCCTGAAGAACTCTACTCCTCACGTGCGTGGGGTTGGAGATAACATCGGAAATTTCAACATGCTGTGCACGAGCATTCATATAGGAGGATATAAGGGCCAGAAGCTTATAACCTGTGCCGAAGGAGGTAAGTTTCAACATGAGAAGATCATGGTCAACACGATCAAATACTTTCGTGAAATCGAAATAAACGGTGTAGATTACAAAACCACCATCTCTAGATTGTAGCACATGATCAAAGTAAGAGAGATGGCAGGTGACACAAGATCTTTTTTCGAGAAACCCATGCTGAGCCGCATTAAGTATGTTATTCTCTGTTAGGTGACGCATCAGTTTGTCTTTAATCAAGGTCTCTAATATCTTCGAGGCTGCTGGCAGTGTATTTATTGGCCTAAAGTCGTTGAACGAGGTAGCTCGGTCGTGTTTGGATATAGGCAGAATGTGCGATTCCTTCAATAAAATAGGGAATGTTTTACTTTCAAGAGCAAGATTAAATATCTTATACAGATATGAGAGAATTATATCGTTTGCATTTGCCTTTAGAACGCTGACCGGGACGCCATCTGGTCCAGAACTGTAAGATTGACAAGAACGCCGAATGGCTACGGTCACGTCCCAAAAGGTAAAAGTTATTTTTCGAGGACGTTACCGGTCCAAACACTGATTCTTGGAAAGGGGGCGACCGAATGTTCACTAAAAGTTCTAGACAAGAACGCATTGAAGCTATCAGCCATCAACTTAGCGTCAGCTATAGGGTTTCCGAAAGCGTCTCGAAATACACGGTACACGGCCAAGTTAACCTATTAAGCTAGTCGTTTTTCTTCAGAGAACCTCTTAGCATGTTAAAAGATTTGTTGGATCAAGGGCAAGACGGAAATGACATTTAGGAGATAAAACGACGCGAGAGTCTACGCAGTTTACGGCGGAAAGATAAAGGGAGATCAACTTCATTCTTGACAATAATTATTTTCTTAAGAGGAACGAAACGAGAAATGAATGGACCTAGAACTTGGTAGAATGTATCCATACAAACATTCACATCCAAACATAGAAAGAAGTTAGTCAAATCGTGGGAATTTAGATGTGTTTGCAGTCAGCAAGGTCGCATTTCGACGATGATCTCGTGACCTTTACTGTCCCCTCTTCGTTTCGACCATGTTGTCTACGATGAGTTGGTCCTCTCTCCCCTCCATATGTGTTAATAAACAGTAGCTCTGACTGCTATATTATCTCTCACCTGACAAGGAGCTTTCCGAACCCTCATACGTTGTCAGAAACATCATAATACTATCCCATTGCAGTTAGCTATTAATTTTTTAGTGAAGCAGTTTTTTTCTCCTATTTTTTTTTAAAATTGGCGGCTCGCCGAACTCCGCCTCCGATTTAACCCTATGAGTTTTTTTTACTGCTTCTTTTCCAGTTCACCGTATATGCCAAAGATTGTTGACTTTTGTTTTAAAAATGGCAAATCGTTTTGAATCGGATATGTTTACCATACTACTAATTTCTGCTGTTCATATGGATGCTCACATAGTGCAGCAATTACCCACTTTGTATTTATTTAAACCACGGTACTAAGTTTGTAATGATGGGGCCCTCTGGGCCTTAAATATACAATTTATTTATTTATTTATTTATTTATTTATTTATTTACTAATTCCCCCATATTTGCTGATCGGAAATAATTGAAAAAACTATATTTTTTTAGAAAACGTTTCATTAGCCTCGATTTATAGTGAAGAAAAAACTATAGCATGGTCTGAACTCCCAAGTGGGTCTTAAGGTGAACCTGACAATGGCTGACAACCTCTGCAGAAAATGAGATCAAGTATGTTTGATACTCGTGTGGGAAAATCAAAAACTTGTTCCCACATGCCAGTATCTATGGCCTCAAGCAAGTTTTCGAACTTTGCAGGACCGGAAGGTGGAAAAAAATGAACTTCAGGAAGATTGAAGTTACCTGCAATCAAGTAGTACTTCAGATTTAGGTCAACTGTGGCATGAAATGCCTGTGAGAGACGAAGATCGTAATCCTCGCTTGCGTTTGGGGAGTTATAGACACAACCAACGAGTAAACAGTAGTTATGTATATTTTTTATATATTTAGAAGGGTTGCAGGCATTGCCCATGATGACCATATTAATATAAAACTATCATTCCATGTGTACAGTCAATGTAAAAAATGGTGTACATTTAAAAATGTTTGAGTCAAAGCATAAAAATACTTCAAATGCGTGTTCATATCTATAGGCGAAACATTGTGGAAGAAAATTAGAAACTGAAAGCTTTTAAAAGGCTGGGTTTAAGTAATCGTGTTGCGAGAGTCGTCTTTTGTCAAATATTATGTCATCAAGCCTTCTTTTTAAATCAGAAATGCTGTCAGAGGTAACCGTCTTACTTAGTAACGAGTTCCAAGCTCGTACCACTCGTTGGCTAAAAAAAACTTCCTGAGGTTCAATTGCGTGCGTTCGCTATTGACCTTGTAAGGATGACTACGCAGAAGCGTTATGCAGGCAAACTCGAAGAAATCCTCCGATCTCAGGGAGGAATCATGGCCCCGGATAATTCGGAATGTCCAGAGCAGGCTACAACGTAAGTGCCTGTAGGAAAGAGGAAATAAGTCAAGCTTTTTCAATCTGTCTTGGTACGGTCAAGTCTTAAAACCGTCGACCATCTTCGTTGCTCTCCGTTGCCCCTGTTCAAGGAGGTCAACATCTTTCTTCATCCACGGTATCCAGGCTGGTATTCCGTAATCTAAGTGCGGTCTCACGAAGATCCCATATACTTTTCCGAAGAGATCAGGGGGGAATATTTTGAACGCACGTCTGATCCAATGCAGTTTACATATTGCCTTCTGTACTGCTTTCTTACAGTGTTCTGAGGGCATCAAATTTGCAGTTTTCCGCATGCCCAGACCTTTTTGTGTTTATGCCTCTTTTAATGCAGTGCCATTAATAAAGTAGTGGTATTTCAGAGATACTTTTCAACCGCGCTTATGTGTAGGATCACGCACTTGGAAACATTAAACTTAAGCAGCCACCTAGCCGACCAGTCACTTAGTTTGTCGATATTCGACTGATACCCTTTTGCGTCATCAGCGCAGTTGATATCAGTCCATATTTTTATGTCATCTGTGAACATGACAGCTTCACAATCTAGGTCATTGAGACAGTCGTTAACGTAGATTAGGAAGAGTAGGGGGCCCAAAACAGAACCCTGTGGAACACCACTTTCTACTTTTGCCCATTCCGAGCTAGAGTTTCCAACAAAAACTCTCTGTTCTCTGAAAGACAAGAAACTCTTGATCCAATTGAATAGTTTTCCTTGAATTCTTATTTTCAAAATCTTATGTAAAAGAAGCCCATGTGGTACACTATCAAAAGGCCTTATTGAAGTCAAAAAATATAACATCTACTGGATGACCCTTATCTGGGCCTGTATCCGTTTCTCGTGCGACTGAAGGGCACTCGTGAGACAGGAACGTCCTGGACGGAAGCCGTGTTGGACATTGCATAGGATTTGGTTGTTTTCCAGATAGTTCATTAAATGCCTCTTGATAATACGCTCCATTATTTTACACGCTATGCAAGTTAAACTGACAGGGCGGTAATTTTCACAGTCCAGCCGTGAACCTCCTTTATAGATCGGGGCGATGAATGCACACTTCCATTATTCCGGGAGTTTGCTTTCTTCAAAGGACTTTTGGAATATAATGGACAATGGTAAACACAGTTCATCAGCAAGTACTCTAAGTGCTAATGCAGGAATTCTATCCGGCCCAGCGACTTGGCAGGCTTTATACGAAGTAGTTGGTTCTAACTATGGTCGGTGAAAAGTCTAGGTCTAGGTCCTCTGTTGTGGATGAGGAGGAGGTGGATGAGGAAGGAAAATGAGGGGTACACATTGGTTGACACACTGGTGGAATAGCAGCAAAATCATCAGGCTCTCGGGTGAAGACGGTCGGAAAGAATTTTGAAAGAAGGGATGCTTTAACCTGATCGTCGGTCTCCAGTATTACGTCTGCAGACCTAAGGGCAGGAATCATTTCCTGAATTCTATTTGTACTCCGTATGTAGCCATATAGCATTTTGGGGTGTTCCAACGATTTTTGCAGTATGTTTAGTTCAAACTTCCTACGCAGCTTAGATGCCTCACATTTACAAACGTTGCGTTGCTGCTTATATTACCGTAAGTGAGCATTGGAGCCGGTTTGTCTATAACGCCTCCAGAAGCGATTTTTTTATGAAAGAGGCCTGCAAGTTTGCATTTATCCACTTTGGGTGGTTTGTGGTTGTCTTTCTCCTGAGAGGACAGTTAAGGTAAACAATCCTTTTCAATAACGAGCTCAATATCGCCCAATCTTTATTGGTTCCACCATGTAGTTCTGTTTCCCAGGATATCTCTGACATTTGTCTTCTCATAAGTGAGTAGTCCCCCTTCCAAATGTTTCTTTCCCAAGTATCGGGTAAATTTGGTTTGGAAAACAGTGAGTACTCGAAGCACAGCGTAATGTGATCACTTGACCCTAATGGCGGTCGATCCTGTTGGTCTAGCACATTGTCCTCATCTCGTGTAAAAATCAGGTCAAGACAGTTTTACTGTTGTCCTTCTTTTATCCGTGTTCCAAAGGTGACGTTCTGATAGATAAGTTTGTCTGTTGCCCATTGCAATAGTTTGTGTTTTAAGTTTTTCAGGCATTCACTGTGCAGTCCATGTTTTCCAGTCAATACCAGGAGCGTTAAAATCCCAGACAATTAGGACATCTTTCTTCTCGCTGGCTTTGTAGAGTTCCGTTATGAGAATGAGATCCTGGTCGGAAGTCTGATAAGGCGAATGGTAAACAACCGATATATTCAGTGATCTGGAAAACTTAGCAGATAAAGTAATGCTTAAGAATTCCACATCGCGAAATGGAATGTGTACGTCAGTAATAACGGTCAGCTTGCAAGTGACATAAACTATGACTCCTCCTCCTCGACTTGGTCTATCTCTCCTGAAGTGCTGATATCCTCTGAGTGATATTTCAGAATCAGTAATGTCTGCAGTGAGCCACGTTTTAGTGAAAGCCATAACGTCTGGTTTAATTTCATCCACTACGTTTCTAAGGTTGTCTAGCTTGTTGAACAGGCTTTGTACATTTGCGGAGATGACATTCAATGATTGATATGTTGGGGAGACAGCCTTCATTGTTACGGATTTTGGCCTTAGGAAGGACGCATTTATCTGGACTATTTGACCGTCTTTGATTTTCAGCCGTTTCTCCCCTCTGCCAATTCTCTCCCTCAATTCTCTCCGTAGTTAACTCATTTTCAGCCGTTCCCTCAGCTCGTAGTCCAGCTAAATAACACTTGTTTGTGCAATCCCCGTAAGTTCATTCTTTTTTCTAACAGAAGTGCTCCCTGGGTTTCGTTTTCTAAAATAATTTTTAGAGGCCTTGGGGATATTTTCATTTCGCGGCTGGGGTCTGATTTGCCTAGTTGGTAAGCTTTTTGAACCGTGTAAATTTCCCCTTTCTTCAGGACTGCAATGGCATATTCATGAAGAAGATCAAGATCGTGTGTCACTCGTTCCTTTGGAATGCAGAACGTGGATTCTGGGACATTCCGTATTTAGATATTTCGCTTACGGTTTATTGGCGAGGTCCTAATTTGCCTGCCTACGCTAGGGTGGGAGTTTACAAGGGTAGCGTTACTCGTGAATGCTGGCTCTTCAATATGAGAGTGATTTTTGCCCGACGCTGGGCTTCTGGGACTTATATTTTGGATTACATATTACCTTTGTCTTCCGAAACTCGTTTCTTCATTTTCTGGGATCCCTGCCGGTTGCCCTCTTTCCTTTCTGGAGACTGTTTAACGGCTAAACCAAGCTTCGTGGACTTAGCGCCATCATCCTTTTTGGATGTGATCGCTACGGAAGCTGTTCATGCGTATGTGCGTTTGTCTTTCTCATGTTCCCCGTTAGGGACTGCTTGTACTCGGATAAAATGTGAGGAGGTTTCTTCAACTTCTCTATCTCCATCTTCAGCCCTTTCATATTCTTTTCCATCTCCGATATTTTTTGAAGAAGTTTAAAGCATATCGCACACGCTTCGTCCTCGTAATTGACATCCAAAAAACTTATCAAACTCTTGACCCGTTTGGCGGGAGGTGACTTTAAGGAAACATGCATGGAATTGAGGTAATTCGTATTATGGTAAGTGTTTATGTCCTCATTTAAATTTAAATAAGCGAATTCGTCGTGCGGCGATAGCTCGGTGGTATCACCGTCGTTTCCCGCACATTGGTGCCTTGGTTCGATCCTCGGTGGTACCACGTTTTTTGCACGATTATCGAAGCGTATATTTTTGACTTCCATGATAGATCGCAAAAATGATGTATGGCGAGTATTTACCGTAATATGAGCTACAAATGCGCCTAATTGTTCAAAAACGCTATTTTGAAAAAAAACTGGAAATGGTATGCAAAATATGCAAGAACGACTCAGCCGTTCGGCGATGTTGAAGGTCCTGGATAACTTCAGATCTTCACGAGGTTGTACACGTTTGGTTCCCTGAGTGGGTGTCAGTTTTTATTGGTACAGAGGCTGCGTAGTCAATTTGAATAAGATAATAAACAAATTCCAATTTGATAACATTTTATGAGGAGTTTTGGCTCGACAAAAATTACAGATGAGCAGGAAGCAGGTACGTACGTGCACTTGAAACGATATTGTCCGGAACATTCCTAGTAAAGTGGTAACGGTTTTCAAATTGTCCAAGTTGGAGAACAATTAATATCGGTGGTTCCTACGCACACGACCTTATGATATGTTTAGAACTACTTTTAGAACTACTCGGAGCCAGCAGCTCTCTTCTACTGCGGTAAATTTCGATAATCCATCAGCAGAAACGTAACTGGCTGCTTTATATAGATGCAGCTTCCTCCGCCACGGCCCTCGTGTCGATCATTACGAATATAATCATACCCTAGAATATTGAGTTCAGAGTCGGATACACAGGGTATTGCCCATGTCTCTGTTATTATTACAATGTCAGGGCGGTGGATGAAAACCAGCGTCTCGAGCAATGACATCTTTTAAAGCAGAGATCTGGCATTTAAGACGAATAATTTAAGTAGGCACGTTTTTGTTTTCTGAAAAGGGACAGTTAGGCTGTCAGAGTGACTGCCTTCGGCCAAAGAAATGCTCTTTTCACTTAAACTATTTGTCCGTTTCTTATTTGGAGATGTGCCTCGCCATTGGCCCTTCGTGTTTCCAGTTCTATTAGTAACTGTCTCATTTTCATTCGCTCTTTCAGCCAGTATTCCGGTTGAAAAAAACTTTAGAATGCAGGCCCCGTAGGTTTGCTTTTCTCTGTAGTAGGAGCTGTGCCTGTGCTTCGTTTTCCAAGATGATTTTAAGAGGTCTTGGTCGAGGATTTGATTCGGGTGCTGACAGATCATTCCCTTCTCTATATGCCTTGAGAATATGGATGAACTCGCCGTTCGTTTTCATCGTTTTTGCCTGCAACTGAAGGAGATCCAAGTCATGTTTAACTCGCTCCTTTGGAATAATTGAAGCAGCCTCTGGGACCCCTTTAATGACTACATTATGTTTTCGACTCAATCGAGGGCTCATTTGTAACTCAGATCTTTCAGCTGAGTGAGTACTGGTAACCAATTCACTTAGCTCGATAGGCCCAGATGAGCCGGGTTTTGGGCAGGTTGGAACCAAATCTCTGCACAAGTTAACCTTCTTAGACCTTTTCGTCTTTGGCTTTACAAACTCGCCAACCTCTTCAACATCGCATGTTGTTGCAACGTCTACCAGCGATGTAGTGATGGGCGGTAAAGCCAGATTAGTGCTAATGCTACCCGAACTAAGTACTGGTGGAGTGGAGCAAGGACTTGATGGGGCTCCCTTCGTAAGTAGCGAAAATTCCTCTGGTTTACCGGTTTCAGCAATCGCGATTTGTTTAATGTGACTTGAAGGCAAGCTTAAAGAAGCTATATATGAATACAAATTTCGCTTTGTGGTAGGTTTATCACGAACAGGGGCTTTGTAACAGTTGGGCAAGATGTAGATTTTTTTAAGTTATCTATTTCTTGTCTTAGATTGCTTATTTTCTGCTCCATCACTGAGAATTTCTGCTGGAGGCTGAAACCACCCATACAAGTTTCGTCTTCGTAAGCTACATTAGTTAAGCTTACTAAATTTTTACCCCGTTTAGTGGGAGTGGAACAAAAAGCAGAAAAACGATTGTAACAATCTTTTTCTGCTTGTCTGTTAACTTGCTCAACAAGATCTCCTGCCAATATGGCCGAGTTGGTAGAGGCGCCGATAGACGGTCCCAAGCAATTTTGTGGTGCAGATTCAAAAATAGGTCGTGGAACAATTTTTTGTGACAATAAACTTAAGGAACTTGAGTTTTGCATCTTAGAATTGCCACAAAATTAACAGAGAGTCAGTTAGGATATTCAACAATAAGAATATGAAAATATAAGGACTCAGCCTTTGGTTTGAGCCCCATCAGCGATTGAAAGCAGATGCAGGGAGCACATAGCCGGCGTGAATTTCAGAAATCAGCAAAGATCGGGGCTATCAATTCCAGTTGAGATCAATCCTGGGGCAGGGAAGAATCCTCAGCAGTAGAATTTTTGTTTTTTTTTCAAGCCTCAGCATCCTTACGTTCAAGTCGCTATTTACGAACTCAAGGGAATATATAGACAATTCTTTAATAATTTCCAGCGCCGTGTCTTCTACACTAAGGTAGGGACTAAAATCTCGTAGACTCAAGGATCTTTAAATTCGAAACCAATTTCAAACGACGCGCCAATTGATTTGTTAAAAGAAGGCTAATATATTTCGAAGTGACTTCAACTTGACTAAATTGCAAAATCCACTGGAACAGCACAAAAGTTTTACAGAACTCTAATTTACGGAATATTGGTGAATGTTGACAAATTCAAAACTTCCAATTCTTTAAATTTTTTAAATTTGGTCTTCATCCACCTGGTTAACAGAAGAACTTAACAGGCAGTTAAAGAAGAAAAATAAAAAATGGAAGGTATTCAGGGAAACAGGGTCAGAAGAGCATCTAAAAGAATTTCGTCATCAAAGAAACGCTGTAAAAAATGATTCGTCTGGCAAGGAAGAACTATGAATCAAGAATTATTCAACAGGCTGAATATAAACCAAAAATGTTATTCCATTATATAAATAGTCGATTAAAAACAAGGACCCAGTAGCAGTACTCATGAATGGGAATGGTGTTGAAGTCGTTGAAAATTGTGACAAAGCCGAGCACTTAGGTCGGTATTCACTAGAGAACCGGAACTTCAGCTTGACCACGTCAACAGTGCTGTTATAGACGCCGGTCCAGGGCTTGAATATATACTCTTCCAGGAACCTCTCGTGGAACGAGAACTGTGAATTCTGAAAGAAGCGAAGTCATCTGGTCCGGACGATTTACCGGCAAAGTTCTTGAAAGAAATGGCCAGCGAACTCTCCAAACCACTAGCGCATATATTCAATTCGTCATTTGAATCAGGGAAACTGCCATCCGAATGGAAGGCAGCAAATATATACCCAATACACAGAAGTGGTGCTCGATCTAACGTCAACAATTATCGGCATGTCAGCCTAATCTCCATTTGCTGTAAAATAATGGAATCAATAATCAAGAAGGCAACCATGAAGTTCCTTGAGGAAAACCGATTACTCTCAGATCTCCAGCGTGGCTTCAGATAGAATCGCTCCTGTCTTTCCAGTTTATTACTCTCCACAGAGCAGTGGACTCGTGCACTGGACGAAAATGTTAGGGTTGAGGTCATATACACTGATTTCAAGAAGGCGTTTGACAGTGTCCCACACACACGTCTCATCTACAAATTATCTGAAATCGGCATAAGAGGAATGCTGCTGACATGGATCGCATACCTTCTTCCAGATAGATTGCAAACTGTGTGCGTCGATACCTCGAAGTCAACACCTACTCCGGTTCTAAGTGGTCTCTCCCAAGGCTCGGTATTAGGGCCGTTACTCTTCTTAGTGTACATCAACGAATGTGTCGACGACCTAGATTGCAGCACCATCATGTTTGCAAATGATATTAAATTGTGGAGGGTCATCAGATCTGATTCCAATAGGCACGCACATCAGGAGGATCTCAACCGTCTTAGAAACTGGTTTGCTCGTTGGCTCTTAAATGTTAACGTTGGGAAGTGTGTGGTCCTATGACTGCGTACCAGTGAGGAGGATGATAACTATCAATACATTCGCAATGAGCAGCCCCTTTTATTGTTGAGGAACAGAATGAACTCGGTGTTCTAATAAACTCCTCACTTAAACCTTCTTCACAGTGTTTAAAGGCAGCTGAAGGCGCTCAACAGTTCTTAATTGCGCTCAGACGTGGATTTGTGCAGATTGATAAGGAACTCTTTGAAAAACCTACGGGGTATTTGTTTGATCTCACTTGAAATATGCCGTCCAGGCCTGGCTTCCGTGGTTCAAGAAGGATTATCTACAGCTGGAACGAGTGCAGGTGAGGGCTACGAAGATGGTCAAGAATCTTAGTCATCTGCCTTACGAAGCCAGACTGGTTGAACTTGATTTGTTTCCTCTAAATTACAGGCAACTACGCGGTGACCTCATCCAAACCTACTGGATTGTCGGAGGCCACGATTGTGCCCTAGAATTTGCTGACTTCTTCGAATTGGCGGGGACGGAACATCTGCGGGGTCATTCCTTTAAATTGCAGAGGAAGTTTGTCCACACGGAAGTCCGTCGGAACGCCTTTTCGCAGAGGGTCGTTGATGCATGGAACGGACTCCCTGACGAGGTGGTCCTTTCAGAAACTGTTGACACATTTTAATTCAAACTAGATACTCATTTTCTGAGAAACTATTGTCAATATAATGAAGATTGTGTAAGCAGTGGAAGTTTGCGCCTGGCCCACACATATCGATGACCCTACATTTTCATTTGTCAGATTTATCACTGTAAACGTTTGTACTATTGACATTTTTGCATGTAAATAGGGAGCTCAAAGGGCTAAAGCCTACTTCCCTCAATAAAGTCACTCAAAGTGACCCGTATCTACAATTCTTCGTCTTCTCATACTTAGATCGCCAAAATACTTCCCATTCGCTTTCCTCAAGGAACTGTACTTTTCGTCAACTCTAGTTGAAATGAAACAACTCCGATTGAAACTCGCTCAATCACCTGGTCTGGACTGAATACCTATTCGGGAACTTTGAGAACATGCCAGCGACCTGTGCAAACCATTATGCTTTATGTTCCATCTGCGTCCAATGTTGCCTCCGCTCTTTTTGGCTCACTCATGATATTAGGCACAGGCAGATTAGACAAGAGAGAGACAGAGAGCGCGGTAGACACAGTGAAAGTCTACTATGCTTTATAAGTACCCTACGCACAAGCTAAAATAGTTGTTTACCATCCTCTCACAGCTCGAGAGTGGCGAAGAGCGCCATAGCTGTGTTGCACGCCAGCAGACGAGCCTTTTGGTATTTTGATGAAGATCTGATCGCTAAGATTTTTGGAACATTCGTTAGGCCACATTTGGAATATTCTCTACGAGCCAGGAGACCATGGACAGTTCAAGATCAGAACTGCTTCGAAAGAGTACAAAAGAGAGCCACCAAAATGGGTAGGAGTCAAAGCTCCTTGCCATATCCAACGCGACGAAGGAATCTAAATCTGTTCCTTTTGAGTTATAGGCGAATGCGCGGGGATCTCCTGTAGACATGCCACATTGTGAAGGGATTGGATTGCTGCCTGGAATTATCGGACTTCTTTGAATTTTCTGCCGCGACCCATCTCCGAGGTCACCCATTGAAACTGCATGTACCGCAGGCGAGACTGGGTGTGCGCAAGTTCTCTTTCTCTGTCAGATTGGTAAAATCATGGAATGCCCTCCCTATAGACGTTGTGATGTCACAATGATTGGAAAGCTTTAAAGGGAACCCTGAGAGTTTATGTTGCCAAATGAGCCGGAACGATGAGGGATTTAACTTAACCCTCGAGGCTGACGCACCTCTTGTCATATTTTATGATCATCTTCAAACTTTTGCAACCAAATGGTTTTTCTGTACACTGCACTTAATTGCACGTTACTAATAGGGTACTCAAAGGCCTATGCCTATTGCTCTCAATAAATTGAATTTGATTGAATTACATTGCTGATTGAGAGGCCTAGGAAGTTTGCATTAAATTATGGATCCTTGCTAGTGGTGGCAGTTCCTCCAGGAAGCTATATTTGCTTTCACTTGAAGAATATGCCAGCAAAGTTTTCTCTTAAACAGCCCTCAAGTGCTGGGTCTGGGTAACGAACTGGATTTACATGGATACGAATAGTTGACTCGAATAAATAAAATACCCCATTCTTCGAATAGACCTTGAAGGTCACAAGAACAACTTCAAATTGTAAATCAAGTTTTGTGCGCTCACAATCGGTCTGAGGGTACAGCGTTGAAATTTAATTTTTAAGTTAATTGTATTTTTTCTGATATCACAGCGTTATAGCGATTTTCATGTTTGATTTCAATTACTCCGTTCTCGGGTTGCATTATAAAGCGAATTTATATAAAAGTACATTCCACGCCAGTGCATATGCATCTGATATTTTATATAAATATATCAAACATCTAGCGAAAACACCAATTCACATAAAGGCACTTTCACAATATTATTTTCTCCATAACTTTTTGGAATTAGATCTATCTCAAAACATTATTCGTCGTTTCTGAATATTCAAAACCACATTAGATTATAATGTAATGTAATAATGTAATAATTTGCACGCATTAAGCATCCAATATTTTAAAAATCATGTATGAATAATTATTAACTGACACTTGCTGTCCTGTTTAGACTATTATATAAATGTTGCACCCAAGAGCACATTTCCTAAAGTGCGATAGTTTGTCGAAAAGAAAGGGCGCTTTTTAAACTTTTTTTTATTTTCAACCCGTGAGCCAGTTCACTTTTAACTGCCGCAACATTTGGACTGGAAGATTGCTAACCTTTGTACTTTCGTTTATTCGGATTACATACGTCCGGCTAGTACCCACCCCACAGATTCCCATCACTCTCACAGGGCAGCGAGTGAATTCGACGGGTATCGACGAGACGAAAAACGGAGCTGGAGACTAAGTCTTGTGCAAAATTCCTTATATAGTCTCTTCTAAGAAAAAATTGCGCAGGGGCCATCTCCTATTTCGCATTTTCACCCCTTTCACGATATCGATTTTTTCACTCTAGTTTGCTGACTTCTACTGTTCCACGCTGAAATTTGCAACATCAAAAACATAAGGGCCTACAGGTCAAAACCCAGCGATGTTAACCAGCGATAAAGTCCACCGATGCTTGTCGATGAACACTTAATATGATCACATTTAGTGACCAAACAACCATATGTCGGATGGTCAGCTACCCCTCGCAAAGAAATATAACACTCGAATGCAATTATAGATTTATTATTGTATATTGAAAACATGCAAAATAAAAGTGCAATGAAACTACGTCAAAATGGAAACGTGTTAAGTCAGAAAACAGCATCCTCGTTTTCTGCATCATGCCGGACTGTTTTCTGTAAAAAAAACTGCTGGTAAGATCAGCCAAGGCCATTGTCTAGCGAGTCATATTGTGACTAACATGGTTATTAGGCGGCTTATTAGTTTGTGAATAATAGCTGGGCGTCGTTTCTGTCATACTCAATGCCATGACGTTGGCGGAAATCCTACAAATCCTAGCAGCTGTGCAGAATGGACAGTTTATTCTTCCAAATTTGGGTTTATTTCTTTATTATCCTACCGGCCTTCATTCTTGTTGTGCTATATACCGCAAAAATATGTCCTTGCATGTGTTTACTTGCCTTACTTGATTGCCCATGGGAAAACTGCAGTTTACTAAATATGTTCGACTTTTGAAGAATAACCTCAAAAGTTAATAATAATTGTTTTTAATATTTACTGGGGAAGTTCAGGGTCATTGATACAGAATTTTTCAAAATAGGTTTATTTATGAAAGCCTAAATTGAAAGGTGCTTGAGATATTGGTTGCAGATATTTTTCGAGGTATTTACTTTGTACTCATTAACATTGCAGCTGCAAGGTAAAAGCCCACGCAGGAAGTAAGACTATGAAAACGACTGATGATATTATGTGCTATCACAGCTTTACGTCAAGTTATCCCATCAACATTTGCCCTACACTTATGAGGTCGCATAAATTCATGTCCGGCCATCGATCATCTCTTCAAAAGCCCGTCAGTAGTTCATGGCAGCCATTTTGTAAGTGCCTTTCCACGAAATCAGAACGAAATACAAACTTTTCGTCGGGTACTCTTAAAGAATTTGAAAGTCTTAGAGTGCCTTCAATACACTCATTTGCCCGAGAAGCATTATACACACGAGCATCGCCTGCTGGCTGGTTGTCCAATTATAAGAACTGTATGGAGAAACTGCGAGTCGAACAAAACGCATCAGAACGCTTTCGAATAATTTCCCAAGATCTGGCAAATGAAACTGCAGAACAAACAGACACCACACAGGCTGACAGTAAACGTCACTTGGGTAAATTGACTTTCTGCTTTATTGTGAATTTCAAGACCTGGGATTTAAGGTTTCTATAGAAAAATGGCTTAACATTGCTTTAAAATTATTAATAGCCCTTAGATTAACCGTGACGTTTTATACAAGATATTTTTATACAACCACTACGTATAATAAATTTGATCAAACTTGTTGAATCAAAATAAACTTATATATATATATATATATATATATATATATATATATATATATATAATGATTCATTTTGAAAATGCATGTAGCCATCTAAGCTTACTTCATCTGCGAAAAAGCTCAATATCGTACAATGAGACGTAAGAAAATTTCATCAAATATTCCATGGTGGAGCATTTTACAGAGTAGAAGAATAACAGGCCTTTCCCAAAGAAGTACTATGAGAAACAGATGTAGTGGTTGTTAACAGGCTGAATTTTCCAAAAAGTTAACCATAATTTTGCTGTAATTGCAGTATATATTGGCGGTTGCAAAATGTAAATATGTACAACTTAGTGTTATATGTTTCAAGCTTCTTCATCAATTTGATCCAACTTGAAATGCTTAAGACCATTAACCACGATCAATACGAAGTAAGGGAAGTATCATATATATATAAAACACAAATAATGCTTATCACACAATTATGGGTGGATGGTAAAATGAGCTTATACGCTAAGATAAAATTTTAAATGACTTTGTGTGCATTAGGACGTCGCCACTTTGACCGGAAGGTATCTCAAGCACATTTAGTACTTCATAGATTGCACCAAAGGTTTCCATGTAAGCTAATATAGATGGCCGTTCATCTACCAAAACGAAAGTTTTAATAATTTATTCTGAACAGTTCTTTGACAAAGAGGACAGTTGTAAGACTTTGTTCATTTGCATAACCGTACCGGAAAGTCTAAATCCTCTCATGTCCCGTTATTATCCTGAACGTGGAATCCCTATTATTGGTCCAAAACTTAGGAGCAAACCACTTAATTTTTACAATGCAGATCAAACTATTAACAAAAATCATTGTTCTCTTAATATACCCGTTTGCGACCGGAAATTCGTGAATATGTCGCTTCCAGCTCCGTTGATCTTTTTGGTTCAAACTTCAGAAATTTAGACAAGAAAAAGAAATAGCAGGGTCAGTAAAATACAAAATAGTTCCTAATATTTTTAAATTGATAATTCTTCATATTATTTCTACCAAAAGATGGATGTGTTTTTTAAACAAATATGAAATTGAGTGGAAAAGTTTTAGCGTTCGTAAGTATTAGTGTCCGCTATCATATAGTGCATCTTTAAATAAGTCGCAATTTCGAAAATAATCGCATTTTTCACAGACCAATTTTTTATGTAAAAGGACTTGAGAATATCCTTTAAAGAAGACAACTTGTCAAATGTCAGAACAAACGATTTGTGTGCGTGTGTGTCAATGGTGGGGGGAAGGCTCCAAAAGGCACGAGCTGTACAGGACAATTGATTAATCAATTATTAGAACGGCATCAATCTGTTTTAGATTTCAGAACGCATCCGATAACTGCTACTCCATACAGCCACTTTATTCAGTCAATGCTATTATTACCAGTTTAAGTAAATAAAGATGAAATCAATGAAAGTTTGTTAATGATATTTTGATACAGTAGGTGAAGCAGTGGCATAAATGACCAAGAAGCGTGAACAGCCAATTATCATCGCAGTATCCGCACAGTGGGATACGGATTTGCGTTTAATCCCTCTCGGCAACTTACTCTTCATTATTACCCTTCGTCAACAAAAAGGCCGTCAAAGGAATCAGTAAGGGGTAGTTTTATACCAACCAGCCTATTTGACAAAAATTAATAAGTTGTTAAATGAATAGATATTTAACCAAACGAATTCCAACCCACAAACGCCTGTCTGCACATGCGCACCTAATGCGTTCAGCTAGCTGAGGGCGTAAGAGATCTGTCGGACATATTAACTATAAATTTTATCATGCATATTCAGCATTTTTCACAGACCAATTTTTTATGTAAAAGGACTTGAGAATATCCTTTAAAGAAGACAACTTGTCAAATGTAAAGAAACCGTTTTATATAAAAAGTGGTCACCAAACTTTTGAACTTCACTCAAAAAGACAGACAAAACACTCTTAATTGAACTCCAGGAGGAAGTAAGCTTGTGAATACAATAAAAACAGAAGTTTGCTATCTGATCAAAACGTTTTTGAGGAGCAAAATATCCACTAAAAATAATTTCACAGTTGAAATGTGACATTAATTTCAAAGAAAACGTACAAATGAAATCCTTTTGCGATGAGCTGGTAAAATTGTAAGTATGGAAAGTAAAAGCTACGTTACTGGTCCTCCTTGGTTATGTCGTGTATCTTCTAGCTGAACATAAAAATAGAGTGAGGGAATCTGAAGACTATGTCATTATATAAATGTAATTAACCATAAGGCTCGATTGGCTAAAGCGTCGGCTGTACTAAGGCCTTCCCCTTGCTGGTGTGGGTTCGAATCCCACAGAGGCTGCCAAGGTTTTCACAATTGGGTCAAATGAATTACTTGGGTCAATTGTATAGATTGTTTTGCGTCATACGAGCAACAGATTTCACAACTTTATCTGATGATTATTTTTGAAGTCATATTGTTGATTACATTTAACTAACTTGACCTACTAAACTTCTTGGAAGCCGGAGCAGACGGGTGAGGGAAAAGATAGTGCTGTAGTTGCAGGGCAAGTCAACTGTCACCGGCCTTGCAATATCATGCTGTGGAGCTCGTCGAAATGGACGTTCGAATTGTCGACCTAAATTTAGCATGTCTTGGACATAAATACTGGATAATACTCGCTTATATTATGAAGAAGCGAGGACAGCTGATATATTAGGCTGCAGAAGTCATAAAGTCAATCGATTTTTCATCTACGGGCATAACTGCAATCACAACGATGGTAAAAGAAAGGCATTCTTAAAAGGGAATCGCGCAGCCGAACGTTGGAGGCCTATAAAAAACTAGCCTAGTATTCTTTATACTATCAGAGGAAGGTTTATGGTAATCATCTACTAATTATTTGTGCCTGGTAGTCATCTATTGGATTCTTGATTGATTGCTAAGGAAATCCTGCTTGGGCAGTCAGCTTGCTGTATAAGAGTTGGTGGATTCCGTACGTTGCAGTAGGCTGGACGGGTACATTGACCCAGATGCGATTAAACTCACGGCTCCCGATGGGGCCTCGTAGCTCAGTTGGCTAGAGCGTTGGCTGGACTAATGCCTTCCCCTTGCTGGCGTGGGTTCGAATCCCACTGAGGCTGCCAAGGTTTTCGCGAGTGGATCAAACGAATCAAGTATA
The DNA here is from genome assembly GCA_017591395.1 of Schistocephalus solidus. NCBI lineage: Eukaryota > Metazoa > Platyhelminthes > Cestoda > Diphyllobothriidea > Diphyllobothriidae > Schistocephalus > Schistocephalus solidus. The sequence goes on from WEDG01003061.1 coordinate 253,060, forward strand.
TGTCAAGTAAGCTGATTCGGCGTGTCCAGTAATACACTTCAGTAGGCGCGTTTTTTCGCGCTGACCTCTCAGATAGGGTGGAAAAACATTTTCGAAAGTGAGTTATCTACATGATATTACATCACGTTAATGATATTGAAATTTATCAGGTACTAAAGTACATGAGATCAAAATATGTTAACACTAAAATATTCAAAAGATGACTTGGCGAGCATACGCGCTGATTTCGATAACTTCTTTTCAGGCCAGTTCAGTTATAGGGAAACATTGGAACGTAGTAGAAATTTAAAACATGAAATCGATAATATTCTTCCGTTTGTGTGGATTGTCTGAGAGGTGTGCATAGGGGGAGGATGATAAGAAACAGTGTGATAGGCGGCAGTGAGTGTTTCGTAGAGCCGTTCTTGGGGAAGGGAGAGGACAGAGATGGCGCAGGGGAATGTATGCAGTTAAGCGGCCGTTGGCCAAGATAAGCGCGGAGCTTGTACGAGGTTCTTTTGTGCACACAAGACCGGCTTCTTTCAACCTAATGGCAGTCGCTTCTGCTGCTGGTAGAAGACATTGAACCAGTGGCTTGGGGTAGTTTGGTGCGATCTTATAAATTACACAGAAAGCTTCCCTGGGGTCCAAACTATGTCCGGTGTCAACAAGATGTGCAAGAATGGCACTTTTTATGCTCTTGACTTCCCCTTTGTTCAGCCAGGCCGGGAGGTGTTCTCTTATTCTTTTGGATAGGCGCCGACTCGTGCGACCAATGTAACCTGCTCCACAGGAGCAAGTAAATGAGTAAATGCAAATGGAGGTGGTCTGAGCCGGAAAACTCTCCTTTCCTTTGCCTCGTAAAAGAGGGTTGGTTGAGAACACTATCTGAATAAATTAACACCTCATGTTTTATATAAAAAAATGCGAGACCGATAACCTCCTGCAGTGTAAATTGTTCAGCTGGCGAAGATTGGATGTAGACGTCGTCTGAACACAAAAATTCCAATAACTGTTGAAATTTCATCGGATTATCGGGATTGACACATTTTCTAACACGATGTTTATGAAGTTTAATTTGGCAAAGACTGGATAGGTGCCCACACCGTGCCTATTGATTGAAGATGTGTTTAGTTGAAGTAAGAGAGCGTGTATTTTGTTAAATCGATGAAAACAATTTTAAGGTTAAGAACAAATCTTATGTTGGTTGTTATTGGACCCGATTTATAAGATCGCGATCGAAACTTGCGATAACTTCGAAGTATTTTAAAATGAAATTCTTTGTGGTCTACTATGGTCTAGGATCCTTGCTTTCCAAGAAATATGGTGCGCGTTCTGCACTTAGGCCATCTAGCCTCTTCGAAAGCCTCACCGAAAGTCTTAAGCACTCCTTTATAAATCATAGAGATCTTTTTCCAATTTTTAAACCGACTGGACTGTCATTAATTTGCGCATATTTTCTCTGTCATATCAAACACTGTCATCCGTTTAATCTTTGTCTAAAACACGAAGTAATAACACTATTCCGAAACATATCGGACATCTACATATAAGTTTAATAGTATCTTTGAAGCTGATTGCTAACACCGTTATTTTATGATCATAGAATTTCAAATATAAGGTCGCAAAGGAACTTTTATATCATTGATCGGTTTCGCTCAAGACATTATGATTTCCGTGGATATTTGTTTTAAACATCAAGATCAACTTGAATGCAACTATATAATTACGTCATCTAACTGAAGGGTAGAACACTACGTAAACCCGATAATTGAATGCAGATAAGAGCAGTAACTTTCCTACATGACATGGTGCTGACTGACGGTCTGTTAACGGATCCTTGCTTCCTGTCCTCTATGCATTTCTTTACGTACGTTTAGTCCATTTTATTCAGAAGATCAAGTGCAGGGAAGCGACGTTTCCTGAATCATTGACATTATCAGCAGCCTATACATTTCAAAAACATTGATTGCAACATGCCCTTAGGTCATAAAGTTATATGGTTTGATGCAAATGTTTGCATACACTCACGGTTGGTGATTTCAGAAAATAAATGATTACTGACTAAGCAACAAATGGTTTTGCTTTCATACAGTAAAGCATGTCCAAGAAGATTCGCTGGTTTTCGTGAGCTGACCGCTGACCTTATGCTATAGTTTTCAGGGGCCCTCAAATTTGAGGTAACCTAGCCACTAGGATTGACCTCAATTCAAGTCTATTGTTCTGTTGCCAGTGACGGTGCTCGCAATGAACCCTTTGTTATCCTGTGACAGCATAAACAATTAAGACGGTATGTGACATCTTTTGAGACTAACATAAACTGTAGGGTTTTAAGAAAAGTGCAAAACACGTCCCCAACTTAGAAGCAAGCCGTGCTAATGTGGACGACAAAAACAACACTCATGTTTTCTCTTCAATTTGCTTCTGAGACTGTTGGCATTCTGGACACAGTAAAGAAGTAGTGAAACATAAAATAAATGGTTCATCTGGGTTAAATGTTTACGGGTGAAAGTGAGAGATATGCGAGTAGTACCAAGCTCTGACGTTTAACTGAAGTTCACGCCCGGAAAGTAAGAACTGCCTTGAAGGCGAATTCATCTACACAAGTCAGGGTACGTTTTTACGAGCATTTTATTTCATCCACTAAAATTTACTATTTAAAATGCAACGATTACATGCTCCAACCTTTGATTCTACCAATTTGCTAAAAAATGAGCAATGGTGTAAGTTTGTACTTCAGGATTCGGAATAATTGCCTCCAACGAAGTCACCTTCATAGGTACGGGAAAATGCAGCACTAACAAAAAACCTCTTCGATCTTTCATGAGAGTATTTAATTGTTATGATCATGGACGGTGAGGACATCGTTTAAGCCAGTGGAACTGTTTCATGTTTTTTTTTGGTGTGTAAGGCCGTTGACTGACCCCTGCAGTTAGAAGTCACACGTATGGCATCACATATTCCGTGGTCCAAACATTACCATTCATAGAAATAGCTCCGAGCATCGGCGGTAACAAGATCAAATTAAGCTTTAGATCAGATTTACTGGATGATTAAGGTAATACGCACATATAAAACGTAGTGCTTCGGTCCGAACTGACTTTTTGCCTCGAAGGCACGGTCCGAAAGGTAGGCTGGAAGGCGTCGCTGTGCCAGCTCAGAAGATAGAGAACCTGAGTTTATTCCTGTTAGAAAAACGCTTCATGCGCAGAAGTTCTTCCTGGCGAGTTTCCAACCGCTTTGAATTCCGTAAAAAACTTCCCTGTCTTTAGCTTCACCAGCCACGTACAGGACCTTACATAATTTTTTATTTTTATAGGAAGCATAAGAAAACAAAAATAAAAAAGGGATTTGATGAAGTAACATCCCGATAAGGTGTATTTCACCATGCGGAATATTGCAGTACACTTTATGATTATGGTTTACTAACTGGTAATAGAATAAAAATGTAGGTCTCTATGATATAGTTATCCTTTCTGAATGCAAATAAGCGCCAGACATGACTTTATCCATGAGGGGATCTTTTGGAGATAGTAAAGGAGCTGAGGAATGTATTTCAAGGAAATTTTGAATGTCCTTTGTCAATAAATCTGCGTAATTCCCTTTGTTATACAGAGAACCGTGTGATCGATATTCATTTGGGTCTGAACGAGCTCGAATGTGAGGCCGCACTGAACCTTGAGGAATGGCAGAAATTGGACGGACAAAAACGGTCATTGGAAAAATTACTGGAGAAAACCGCTTTCCAGGCTCAAATCGCACAAGAGTGTCTTTACTACCGTGAGAAACGACAAGAAATTGATTTGGTTCATGACGCTGCCGAGAAAGCGCTCCTAGCGGTGAGAAATAATCTTTTATCCTACTTGCAATACAGGTGCAGTAACTGAATACATGCGCAAAATTTCATGGAAAACCGCAAACCAACCGGAAACTGGACCGAATCCATCGAACGAAAAATCCAATTAATAATGTAGGAGCTCGAGTCAAACGAAAATGAAGGAATTATTGAAAGTAATGCTAGGCTGGTTAGAAGTAACAAGTTTAGTAAGAAAAGCCTGAACGCCAAATGCTCGAAATTTTCCCTTCAGATGGATGAAACCGAATTTCTGAAATGCAGCTTGTCCATGCAAACAAGTAGGTAAATTAAGCAACATAAGCCAACTAACGTTCAGAACCTCTCGGATATTGCTTGATATTTCGCTAGGTATTTACAGTAAATATTGTGGGAATAGATGTAAGGTTTTGGTTCCTGCAGTGGTTTCGTCCGATTTTGTGTATGGGAATATCAGAGGGCTAGAAGTGTACATAAGGGCACATGTAGAGAAGCCTTTTAGTGAATTATAACTTGGTATCTAATTAGCATATTGGACCATAACCATGCTATTTTCTGTTTGTCCAGAAAATTTGACTTCCGCAAAATCCCGCGAGATCTCTGGTCACGATAGAGCCCAAATATTTTGTGGTTTTCAGTATTCTCAGTTCTTTGCCAAAAGTTTCAAAGAAGGACCGTGTTTGGTTCTTGGACTCTCCTTTTTATGAAGATAATGAGTCAGATCATAGTTTCAGACTCATCCAATCATGAAACCTAGTTGCCGATGAAAATGGAGGTCCATAATGAAGGTTCTAACGAATTTGCTCTTGACCAAACGGAAAATCCTCTCTGAATAGTTTTATCTTCGAAGTATACCTCTTTATGTTATTTCTCAGATTAACGTCCACATACGTCAGCTATTTTTTTAAAAATATAACACCCCTGGCTCAATGGTTAGGGTTCGGGACTGTTAACCAACAGGTCACGAGTTCGAGCCTCTGAGGTAACAAAAATTGGGGTGGTGCAAAAATAACTTTGTGTAAATTTTCGAATATGGTATTCCAGTTCGTCTCCGGATAAATGAGGGATGTGCAAAACACAGGGGACTTGAAACCAGATTCCGTGTTTGTCCAAAGTGTAAGACAAAATTCGTCTGCTGCATTCTATCATCTGGTCGATAATAGCTGTGTTCGCTTCCACCCGACCTATAGAAGTTTGTAAATGGTATCTACGTCGATACTCCTGTTAGTGCATGTTTCATGTGAGTGCATTGACCCCAGGAATTCACGGTCCTCTCTTGTTGAGCAGGCGCCATCAATGTGGGTATCGTCCCATGCAACTAGGGATCCTGTGTCCAGTGTGTGCATGGCTAACTAAGATAAGGGGTCTCGTCTCCTCACTGCTAACTGATATTCATGTAAACGGGTCAATAGAGATTTTTCAGTTTGGCCAAAATAGACTGCATCACAACTGGTACACGGTATTGTGCAGACGACGTCTTCTCTGTTGAAATAACCAACCCTGTCCTTAGCGTGTACAAGCTGGGTGCGCAAAGTTGTTGTAGGTTTGTGCGCTATTTGTATGTAATGTTTCTTGAGTTGTCCTTCGACGAGCTCAGATACATTCTTTACATATGGGAGGGTTCGCTAGTTTGTCGCATACAAAATATCATGTACCAGTTATGGCGTAGTCTAATTTAATACATATATGTTTAAGCATATATTATGTATATATAATATATAAAAACGTATATGTGATGTCACTTCTGCCATCGCCAGTGACGGCGTCCACTACTGCTTGAAGAAGTGGGTGGAGGAACGAGTCAGTCGCTGTCAGCTGGCAGTCCTTCAAGCCCTTAACGTGTCGTGGTAGATCCAAGCATATGTGATTTATTAGTAGTGAGAAATAATTTTAGATAGATGCTCAATGTCGACCATACTCCCTGTCTTACCTCTCCCACGGACCCGCCAACTGTCCGAGCCTGTCAGTCAATTGGTGATAGGATTGGGTGCAGTAATGGACAAGGATGAACAACATGTCTACGTGTGATACCACGACCCGGTCCCTATTACATGTACTAGGCTAGACGAAAGGCGGGTGTTTCATGTCCGTTTGATGTGCATGCGTCTTTTCACCTGTCATACCGTCGCTAGTAATGCGAAGTGTATATTAGTAAAAGAGTGTTGCATAGCTTGTTAGAGAGGGGTTTCGTGGATGCGCGTGTTGTGACTGTGGGGGTAGGGCGGTGTTTGTTAATGGAGTCTGTAATGTGGTGTTTTAATGAAGACATTCATGGATGCCCATGTAGCTGAATAGGCCCTTGCGATGACACACTATCCGGTACAATATGCACAGCCGAGACTGGAATCAAGGGTGTGTGCTGGTCTGCTGGCATTAGTGCGCCGACCTCAGTGCGGTGGTTTTGCAAGTGACCGAAGGGGCCGAGGATTGATGTGAAACTGAAGCAGCAAGGGGAACAGTTTGCGGCTGAGTCCACGCTGCCGATAGTGTTATTGAGTGTGACGAAGGAGTGAGAGATTAGAAGGATACGTTTAATTCGGTGACGTTACTGGTGTTGACAACAGTCCGATGCGTTCTGTGCACGTCAGTTTACAATGCAGGCACGGTGTTAAGTGTTCGCAGTGTTGATTTGTGTTACTCGCGTCGCTTGCCCAACACTTTGATTACGCTTCTTCTATGTGATAAGTTTCGTAGTATGCGACCTCACGGCAGTGTGCTACATCGGATGTTTCCGGATGTTTTTCAGGATGCATATGCGGGTTTTAAGGGATGTCTTCATGTTATCCTTGTAATGATGGTTTTCCCACTTTGTCTGTGAGCACTTATAGCAACATCGTCGTATAATAACCGTTTGGATGGGCGTTCGTAATTGATTCCCATGTCCTGGTCGCACCGTCGCAGTTGCATCTGCCTTAACAGGGCTGGGATGTAGAAGATTACCGTTATTTCCAGGATCTAAGCGTCTGGGTAAACTGACTGATGGTTTGTCCTAGATTATCGTAAACAGTCAACACGTAGGTCCGAACCAGAACGTAGTCAGAAAAACCACTTTTGGTGCTGACAGGATGCCGCAGCAATTTTAGGTGAAATGTTGGTTTTGCTAACTTCCGAGATCCGATTTGTAATTGCCTCATCGAGTTTAATGTTTATTGACATCGTAATGTGCAAGAAGGCGTGTTTGTCCGCAGACGCCAAGCGAGTTCCGTTTACGCTACTGTAGTTGTCGTTGTGCTCATTAAGTGGCGATCACCAACTTATCTGTGCTGAAAGTCAGACAGAAATACGTGCAACCGGAGGCCGCTTCAATCGTTATGTTGAGTGTAAGCAGGGGATCATGAAGGGTGAGCGTGGAAACTCCAGAGGTTTGCTTGCATGCAGCCTCATTTAGTCAAATATATGTCAGCAGGGTGAGCAATGCGCTCACAGAGGTTCTCATTAGTATGGAGAAGAATATGAGACTGAAATTGTGGAAGCGAGTATACAACCTTATTTCACCCCATTTGTCAAAACAAATACTTTTGAGAGTATCCCACTAACCGTGATGCGAACCATCATACCGTTGTGGAATTGGCCGGTAATCCATGTAAAGTACTCTTTCTATTCCTATTTTTACCTAATTTTCCAGATTTCATACTGGAAGCCTGCTCTTTGCCATCTTGACGAACGTTGCGTAGACACTGGTCCTATTTTCTTGGCAGACGAACAGTGAAGATCATCTCGATGATTCTGCATTTCCATCGAAATTCCCATTTTCTTTCAGGAAGAATTTCTTCCTCTAGGTGACACCTCAGGCGATTAAGCAGGACGTGGGCACAATTTATGCTTGTAGTTGTACGGAATCTTTTGGTAGCTTTGACGCGGCTTGCGGATCACTGATGGAGGATGTCTCCAAAGTGCTCACCCAAGAGCTCCTGAATTTGCGATTTCTCCGTTGGGAGGAGTTAGGCGTCAGGACTGAGCAGCGGCGTAGTCAACCTGGTTTGTGTCCTAAATCCGCCTTGAGGGATATAAAAAACTTCTTGTTTTTTTATCGCCTGCGTACCCTTGATTTTCTTGTGACCCTTGTGAGTCAAGAATGCATTTGAATTTCTGCCAGTCGCTGCTGTACCAGGATCTAATATCGGAATAAAATCGTTTGGGCCTCGTTTCTTCGGTTTTTGCAAGTTTTGAGTGGCATATTCTACTCAAAGAGCAGATTGCGGATGTATTTGTTATTGTCATCGAACCCGTTTGTCTGTTTGTGACACGCACGGTCGCGAACGTCCCAAGTAATGGCGTGGATAAAACTCCTCAGTCAGCCGCAGTGGTAGTGTTCGCCATAATTACTTGAACCAGACGGCGGGGGGGGGGCGGGGCTTGAACTTGCTGAAATCTAGACGGCCTTTACATTCATATTTAGCAATAAATTGTTGATAAAGATCACGCAGGTACACCCATGTTTTAGTTACTATATACTTTGCTACTTATGTTATTTAGGTAGGCATGTAATACTGATATTCGAATCAAATCAGTCGCCCTTCCGGTTCCTGAAACGGTTGGTATTAAGTTTCTGGGGTTGGAATCCGGTCCATTCGAAGTCACCCTGGGAAGAGGCGGGGCAAAGGAGGGGAACTGGGCTAAAAGCGTGCTGCATAACGATTAAATGCCGTTTATGCTTTTATGGCTGCTGTTTGGATTGAATTTCTTTCAATGAGTGTTAGGATAAACAGTAGGCTTAATTACAAAAGGCTGAGCTGCAATTAAGAGTGGAGGTAATTTTAGGGTTAGGGTTATTTTACATTTAAGGTTAGGTTTACGGTAAGGGTTGGCTTTGCGGTCAGAGTTACTTTAGGGTTAGGGTTAGTGTTGAGGTTTCAATAATCGTTGGTTAGATATTCGATAATTCCATACCCCAATAATTAGTCTATTTATTGATTACTAACTCAATAAATAGAAATAATCAATAATTAATTACTAAGTACAACAATTGTGGATTCATTACAGTCTCGCGAAATTAGTCGCTGAGCGATTACTAGCGATTTTGTAGACATTTTAGTGTACCGTTAGTTTAATTGGTTGTTACGAAACATCGTTTTTCAAGTTGCGCAGTGTTGGAAAATTAAACTAGTGTACTAAACTAATTTTTTCTAGTTTATATTTTTCTATTTTATCCCCATATTGTCCTTAATGTCACCATTTCTTACCATCCATAAAATCCTTACATTCAACCATCCTCGTAATTCAAGAGACCTTGCTTGTTAATTTATGACGTTGTAGTACGTAGGTGATCTTTGACAACTATTTCACGTTGCGGGTGCACGCTCAACTTTCGGATACCAGCAATCATCTTGGAACCGTTAAGACAACGGTTCATCCAAAAATTTGCACCATTAGTCACTGGCACATCGTACTGGCCACACCCCCGGACGAGAACATACTCCATAAAATTCATGTGCAGCGAATGTAGGTGCAATTACGTCGTCTTTTCCCTCATCAGAAAATGAAAGGAGGTGTTGGGTGGGAGATGACTGTGTTTTACGCGGGCCTGCGGGAGGAGAGGACCACTATCGTTGCAATTGCTGATCCACTGGCAACCAAATACTAACTTCCAGGCAGTGATGTTTGTGCCGATGCGGCCATTTAAGCCACCAATAGCGAGCACTATGTCAGTCAGGGGTGCAGGTCCTTGCAGAACTTGTTCCTTACTTTGTCGTGGTTGGCCTTTGTGGACGTAGGCATTGCAAATTGGCTATCGGTGAGCGGCAGGCACATAGATGTGAGTCCATCCTTGTTAATCTGCGACAGACAAGGCTGTCATCCCACCATGTCGTTCCCGAAGTTAAGGACAACTACATTGTCAAGTTGCCCCGTTTTGAACGTCCGCTCCAGTGGGAGGTTATCAGGCACCCGCCTCTTCTAGTTGTCCCTGTTCGGAACATCAGATCTTGCTGAAAGCCGAGGTTTCCACCTTATATCACGCTGCTTATCAGCGCCAAGAACTCTTCTCTCTCGTGATCGGTCTTAAATTGGGTTTTCTAAAAAAAGGACGAGCATTTCAGGCTTTCACAGTGAACATGGGCACTTTGACAGTCTCTGAGGCGGCACTGGGGTGGGGACGAGACGATTTTTGTATTTAGTTTAAAGTGCATATTTCGCGACCAATATCCCGGTCAAGTTGCCTATGCGTGCTTTACCAAACCTGGAAGGCAAGTTTTCTGGCCCACTCAACCGCGAGGGAGTTGGCAGAGCTATCCTTTAAAAAGATCTGCTTGGTCATCCAAGGCAGTTGCCGAATTTCCCTACAGGTCACGACTTTTGTTTAGTCTACAGACAACGCTAATCGGCCTGTATCCTCTATGAGATTGCATGTCGCCATCTCGTAGAAATCTGTGTTTGAAGGTGGCATACGCAACACACGGTCATCTGATGTAACTCACCGGCCAAGAATCGTTGCCGAAACGTGGCCACCATGATGGGTACGGTTTCCTGGAGCCACAAATGATAGCTGGGTACCGGGACCGGGCAAGGCTGAACTGCCAGCTAGCCTCATCGATGCGTTTGTTGCGGATGTCAGTGTATTGCTAACAAGTACTTCCTGCCATCTTGGTAGTGCCTACAACAAGAAGTCCGCATGAGTTCTTATTTGTTTTAAACTCACATAGGGCAATTGCCGGCAAAAAATGCATGGAAAAATAGCAAAGGAAAAAGAAAGTATAGATTGATTATGATCGAATCCCATGTGGTCCAGATTTGGGATTGGGTATGAAGGGCTAATGACCATTCTGGTCTCTATTGTCACTCTCAATACTCAATTAGTTATATATATATATATATTGGGTATGACTGGCTGATGACGGCTAATAAGCCAGAAATGGCCATTCCGGTCTCCCTTGTCTTTGTCGGTTCCATTCCATCATATGCTACGTCGCTATGCGACCGCTATGCGAGGGCTCTAGTCTGAGCTCCAGGGCACAACGGAACATGCATGTTCCTTAAGCAGATCGGTGAGCCCCACACTATCATCATATTCCCAATCACAACCGACAAAACAACAAGCCCGTGGCTCAATGGTAGAGCGTTCAACTCAAATACCAAAGGTCGCGGGTTCGAATCCCAGGTGTGCCACAATTGGGATTGGGTAAGACTGGCTGATGACGGCTAATAAGCCAGAAATGGCCATTCCGGTCTCCCTTGTCTTTGTCGGTTCCATTCCATCATATGCTACACGTCGCTATACGACCGCCTGCGAGGGCTCAAGTCTGAGCTCAAGGGCACAACGGAACATGCATGTTCCTATAGCAGATCGGTGAGCCCCACACTATCATATATATATATATATATATCAGAAGAAGAGGCGATCACGCTTCAATTAGCAATATATATATATATATATATATATATATATATATATATATATATATATATATATATTGAAAAACTGAGGTAGTATGCATTCCGAGATGATAATGATGAAAGAAGGTTCGTCGGAAAAATCGAGTTTTACTCGTGAATTTTCAAGTTGGTCACACCAACCCGTCGTCAGACGAAATGAACAGAGGAGAAATGAAATGGTCAGATGACCAGTTAGTGCTACAGGACAGACAAGGACAAAACAACCAACTGGGGTGTGAGGAATGGCAACATAATTGGATTGGAGCCGGTTTGGGGGCGGGGGGCTGTTAGGGCTTCCTGTGTCGGAGGCGAAGGGGGATGGTGACTGAATGCGACTGCAGACGGTAAACATAATGGTCGTCGATGCGGGATGGGGGCAGAGGTAAGGGCACCGATGTTGGAGGTGTTAATAGTCTCAACTGTTGTTTGCCAGGTCAGGGGAAGGGGTGACTAGACAGTGAGATTCAACATGGCCCAGAAAAGATTAGCGGTCCTGGTTAGGTTGTGGGCGTAAGTCAGTGAGCCGGGCACGCAAGCCTTCGTATTGAGAGTCCAGATCGATATGGCGGTTGATGCTGTTTTGTGTTGGAGTGCCAAGCTTCGAGGAATTCTCGTGCCTGCTTGATGTTAGCCATGGCGACCACTTCGGTTGCGTTCCAATTGAAGCGGTGGTCACAGTCCACGGCGTGCGCAAACACGAGGGACAAGGGATCGCGTCGGCGGATGGCCAATTTATGTTCGTTATGCGGGTCCCAAGTTGTCGACCCGTGTGGCCTACGTATGCGCTAGAGCAATTTTTCACACGGAATGCGGTAAATTACATTCGTTTTGCTGCTCTTTTACTGTGGGGTCTTTGACTCGCGATAGTGCTGCGCGCAGGGAGGACGCCGGTTTTGTGAGCGATGGAGATACCAAACCGATTTAATTGTCTGGCGATCGCTTCGGAAATTCCCTGCATGTAGGGTAGACAGTAGAATTTCCGCGAAACTGTTTCTCCATTAGACTCGACGCTTTGTGGTTGTCTCTGGCGTCTGAGGCAGTTTTTACAAAGCTGACCGGGTATCCATTGAGTCGGAATAAGCGATACAAGTAAGCAAGTTCCTTCTTAAGAAGGTCGTCACTGCTACAGTAGCGAAAAGCTCGATGAAAAAAGCGTTCGAACGCAACTCCTTTTTGTGGTTAGCTGGATGGTTGCTGTCATAGTTAAGTATGATGTCAGCATTTGAGCCTTTGCGGTGCACGCTTGTTGTCAACTCACCGTTCTCCAGTTTTCGAATACTCACGTCTAGAAACGGGAGGATATTTCTCGTTGCCTCTTCGCGAGTAAATTGGATAGCTGGGAAAATATTATTTAGACTCTGATGCAGCTGCTCGACCTCACAGGTTTTCATGATAACAAAAGGTATCATCTACATATCGGAGCCACAATTTTTGGCTTGAAAGTTCGCATTACCTCCTCCTCTAATTGTTGTAATACGAGTTCCGCGAGGAGCCCGATATCGGCGAGCCCATTGGAGTGCCCTTAACCTGTTGATAATATTTCCCATCAGATTGACAATAGTTCTTCAGACAGATTTTTAAGCATATCTAGAGCGTGTTGCAATGGCATATCGACAGGATTGTCTTGTAGGCGTCGAGCTACACTCTCAATTGCCAGGTCATGCGGTATTGAGGAAAATAAGGCAACTACATCGAATGATAGGATGCATTCATCAGGACTTACATTGACGCCTTGGATCTGCTGAAGGAAGGCCTGGGAATTTTTGACGCTATATTGCGATCCATCAGTCAGATGCTTCAGATACCTGTATAACCATTTGGCAAGGTTGTACGTGGGCGATCCAATGAGTGGTACTATGATTCTCAGTGGTGCTTCGGCTTTGTGCACCTTTGGAAGGCCATACGCATGTGCGATACCATGCGACAGCTGTCGGGATCATGGTACCCTACCTAAGTCTCTTCGCTTCAAGCCTACGCTGCCGAATGATACCGGAAAACTACTTGCTCGGAAGTATGGATTTCAGGTCCTGAGAGCCATTATATCAGATGTCCATCATCGTCTTGACAGATTCGAAGCAACAATATCCGATCTTAGAAGCCGGTGCTTTTCCTTACTACCTGAAGGTGTACTTGGTGAGGTGCAACAACGAATAAATACCACTACCATAGACGCCAGGCTAAAGAAACGGATCGAACTTCAGATTAAACTGCAATCCCTTCTCCGTCCTACCATCGAGAACAACATGTCTACGAGAGTCGTTAACCTCTCGAAAAGGAGTCTCACCCGCTGAATTCAGCTTACTATCTAAAGGAACAAAATTCAGCCATACCGATGCCGCACCTACTAACTTCCTCGCGAGCCTCGAATCTCTCCTACTGACCTCTGCTGTCCCTGAAGACACGCGCGCAGACATACGCAGCTGCGCCACGGGCCTCCTTCGGCAAAGGAAACACCGCCAAGTGTTATCGATCGACGAAGAAAAAGGACTACGATCTCTGAAGACTGATGACAGCATAGTTATTGTGCCGGCCGACAAAGGTGGCGCGACTGTCATTATGGAAAAGGTTGATTACATAAACAAAGCTAATCGAACCTTTAACGATCAAGACGCCTACACATCAATCGCTGCAGACCCAACAAAAAAGCAGGCCGCAGCCCTGAAGAAGAAAGTTAATGAGCTCACCCGACTGAAGCTCATAAGTCCTGCTGATTCCAAATGTATGATTCTCAGTGATCCCCGTATCGCACATGCGTATGGCCTTCAAAGGTGCACAAAGCCGAAGCACCACTGGAGAATCATAGTACCACTCATTGGATCGCCCACGTACAACCTTGCCAAATGGTTATACAGGTATCTGAAGCATCTGACTGATGGATCGCAATATAGCGTCAAAATTCCCAGGCCTTCCTTCAGCAGATCAAAGGCGTCAATGTAAAGTCCTGATGAATGCATGCTATCATTCGATGTAGTTGCCTTATTTTTCCTCAATACCGCATGACCTGGCAATTGAGAGTGTAGCTCGACGCCTACAAGACAATCCTGTCGATATGCCATTGCAACACGCTCTAGATATGCTTAAAATCTGTCTGAAGAACTATTGTCAATTCGATGGGAAATATTATCAACAGGTTAAGGGTACTCCAATGGGCTCGCCGATATCGGGTCTCCTCGCGGAACTCGTATTACAACAATTAGAGGAGGAGGTAATGCGAACTTTCAAAGCCAAAATTGTGGCTCCGATATGTAGATGATACCTTTTGTTATCATGAAAACCTGTGAGGTTGAGCAGCTGCATCAGAGTCTAAATAATATTTTTCCCAGCTATCCAATTTACTCGCGAAGAGCGGCAGAAATATCCTCCCGTTTCTAGACGTGAGTATTCGAAAAACTGGAGAACGGTGAGTTGACAACAAGCGTGCACCGCAAAGGCTCAAATGCTGACATCATACTTAACTATGACGGCAACCATCCAGCTAACCACAAAAAGGAGTTGCGTTCGAACGCTTTTTCATCGAGCTTTTTCGCTACTGTAGCAGTGACGACCTTCTTAAGAAGGAACTTGCTTACTTGTATCGCTTATTCCGACTCAATGGATACCCGGTCAGCTTTTGTAAAAAACTGCCTCAGACGCCAGAGACAACCACAAAGCGTCGAGTCTAATGGAGAAAGAGTTTCGCGGAAATTCTACTGTCTACCCTACATGCGGGGAATTTCCGAAGCGATCGCCAGACAATTAAATCGGTTTGGTATCTCCATCGCTCACAAACCGGCGTCCTCCTGCGCAGCACTATCGCGAGTCAAAGACCCCACAGTAAAAGAGCAGCAAACGAATGTAATTTACCGCATTCCGTGTGAAAATTGCTCTAGCGCATACGTAGGCCACACGGGTCGACAACTTGGGACCCGCATAACGAACATAAATTGGCCATCCGCCGACGCGATCCCTTGTCCCTCGTGTTTGCGCACGCCGTGGACTGTGACCACCGCTTCAATTGGAACGCAACCGAAGTGGTCGCCATGGCTAACATCAAGCAGGCACGAGAATTCCTCGAAGCTTGGCACTCCAACACAAACAGCATCAACCGCCATATCGATCTGGACTCTCAATACGAAGGCTTGCGTGCCCGGCTCACTGACTTACGCCCACAACCTAACCAGGACCGCTAATCTTTCTGGGCCATGTTGAATCTCACTGTCTAGTCACCCCCTCCCCTGACCTGGCAAACAACAGTTGAGACTATTAACACCTCCAACATCGGTGCCCTTACCTCTGCCCCCATACCGCATCGACGACCATTATGTTTACCGTCTGCAGTCGCATTCAGTCACCATCCCCCTTCGCCTCCGACACAGGAAGCCCTAACAGCCCCCCGCCCCCCAAACCGGTTCCAATCCA
Organism: Schistocephalus solidus; assembly: GCA_017591395.1. Lineage (NCBI taxonomy): Eukaryota > Metazoa > Platyhelminthes > Cestoda > Diphyllobothriidea > Diphyllobothriidae > Schistocephalus > Schistocephalus solidus. The sequence continues at coordinate 268,640 of WEDG01003061.1, forward strand.
ATTATGTTGCCATTCCTCACACCCCAGTTGGTTGTTTTGTCCTTGTCTGTCCTGTAGCACTAACTGGTCATCTGACCATTTCATTTCTCCTCTGTTCATTTCGTCTGACGACGGGTTGGTGTGACCAACTTGAAAATTCACGAGTAAAACTCGATTTTTCCGACGAACCTTCTTTCTTCACATATATATATATATATATATATATATATATATTCCACGTTTATCCTAGTCCATAAAAGTTGTTAAAATGATGAATTCACACCTGGGAAAATTTGTTTAAAAATGCAACTCCTGACAGATTTTGAGTTAATTTAGAAAAAAATCAGGCGTGGAGGTCTGTCTGGTTCACCACGGTAACGAAATCCGAACATGTGTTGGTGCACATCCGAGTTTATTGTCGTGTGTGTTTTAACGCATTCAAGCACAAGTACAGAAAATTTTGGTCAAATGGAGGAGAACCGCACATCGACGAAAATATTTTAATTCTACGCGGTGATTAAGGAGGTCCCACCGTCATTCTGAACGTGGTAGACCAAACGGGAAAATGTTGTCAGTGTGGTAATAGACTAATCAAAAGGTATAATATTTTAGGCCAGCACAAAATTACCTATTACCTTAATGGATCTCCTGAACTAGTTTTTGTTTGATCTTTAAAATAGGATGAATCAATAATTGTCAAGACAGATGAGCTCCCGAATGTAGACAGGGGTCACATGCCCCAAAATACGACTGTATTTTTAATTGATGCAATCCAAGGGCAGCAGCGCTCTGCTGGTCAGACCAACAGGTTTCCTTCGCGGTCGATCGAATACTGCATCCTGTTCCCAAGGGACAGACGGAGTCTCCGATGCATGATATAGTCATTTATCAGTTATGTGCGGCAAAATAGAATTCATATCCCGCGAAGAGGAGGTACAGTTTTTAGACGAAAATACACAACAGGTTATGTACATAGCATGTTCCTACCTACGAGTTTTTGTCTCTGATGAACGAATATTATATTTTACTCAGTAGTTTTGACCGTTTGCGTAATTAAATTGGTAAGGTGAATAAATACCAAGTTTTATTGTCCGTTAACTTATATTTTTGTCCGCTTGTTATTACATTTTAATCCAAAAATGATCAATAAGTCAAAATAGGACTAATAGGCTTTTTTCGATCGCCTTATACAGTGTAACAATTATTTTTTAAAACTATTTTCTTAATACGTGCATTCCTTACCAAACCCGAAACATTTTTAATAGGTATCATTAACAGACTCTGGACACTTTTGATTCATTAATTCATTTACATGTATCTGCTCAAGGAATTGGACACGGTTAAATCCAACCAAGATGGATTGCGACAACTCATAAAGAGGGTCGGAAAAGTACTCTGGTGAGTCAAAAGTCCTTTTAACAGACTTTTGTGGATGTGTCTCAGAACCTCTTTTGTTCATAAACTGTTGAGAGCCTTTTGACCTCATTATGAAACACTCGAATTAATTACGTGCGTGGTTGCTTGGTAACATTGCCTACTACTTATGCCTTAAATGTCAGCTTGAAGAACCTCTCCCGGAAGAAATTTTAAAAGGCGATTGTTGCCAACAACGCTGAATTTAATGATAGCGATAAATTTCAGGAAATTTCACACAGGTGTCCTTGGATTTACCGAAGGAAGAGAGGGTACGCTTATTCCTTTCGACAACGATGACAGTACGAAGTTACTACTTTAATGATGGTCCTCCGCACTTCCGCAGCCCTGAAGTTTCGGCAACAAACTTCACGACGGCTTGCTTCATTTCCTGCCAGCCAGCCAGCTTAGAAGGAGTTCGACGTACACCCAGCGTATTTTTATCCGTAAATACCATGACCTCCCCTGATAAGCCTAGCCAAAACGATCCTTTTACAGGCTGAGAACATGCGGGTAGCGGTAGTGTATGTCTGTCCAATCGTGCTCGAGTAGCGGTAGCGGTAGTGTATGTCTGTCCAATCGTGCTGTCTGTCTGTCTGTCCAATCGTGCTCGAGTATACTGGAGACGTAATCACCCTTGAATGGTAGTCAACTTTTGTTGCCACGGGCAGATCTGCAAATTATACTTTCCTAGTATGGCGAGAATTTTTGACGAAATTCTTGGGATATCTGTTTTTAAAGATGTTTTTGAGGAAATGGATCTCCAATTACAAGTTGAGAACACAACACGCCTTTACGGAATGAGTAAAGTGAAGCAACATCAGACTCTTTTTCCTCTGAGGGGTGAAAAACTCCAGAGCCGAAGACTCTATCCTTGCCGATTTTCCTTCAGATAAATGGACATATAGGTAGAGCTATATTTTCATTCTGTATCAGAACATCCAAGAAAGCCAATTCAATGTTAAGTTGAGGATTCTGTCAGATTTTAAATCTGCCAGAATCCTTTTACTAGTTAGTTGTGCCTAATAGTCACCTGGTGGATTCTAGATTGATTTTTTTATGAAATCCTTCTTGGGCAGTCAGCTTACTGTATCAGAATTGGTGGATTCCATAAGTTGCAGTAGGCTGGGTGGATCACTTGACCCAAGTGTGATAAAATTCACGGCTCCCAGTGGGGGCCTCGTAGCTCAGTTGGCTAGAGCGTTGGCTGTACTAACGTCTTCCCCTTGTTGGCGTGGGTTCGAATCCCACCGAGGCCGCCGATCTTTTCACAAGTCGGTCAAATGAATTTAATGTTTGAATGTACTTTGTTCACAATCAAAAGCAGCCTGTTTCCTCGTGTCAATTTGTCCACTAAGGAAGCAGTGTCATTTGTATAAACCATATCAAACACAACTTTCCGAATTTCGGTCAATTTTCGTTCAAAACTGGAAATAAACCTAGCTACAAATTCATAACCTTATAAACTGTCCACAACCACACCATCAACTGAACTACAAAACCGTTTATTATAAAACGGAACATTTTTTACACAATGATAGTATTTCCTTTTACCCACTTGTGAAAAACTCGGCGGCCTCTGTGGGATTCGAACCCACGCCAGCAAGGGTAAAGCTTTAGTACAGCCATCGCTCTAGCCAACTGAGCTACGAGGCCCCACCGGGAGCCATGAGTTTAATCACAACTGGGTCAATTTACCCGCCCAGCCTACTGCAACGCATGGAATCCACCAATTCTAATATAGGAAGCTGACTGCTCAAGCAGGATATTTAAGCAATCAATCTAGAATCCACCAGATGACTACCAGACACAATTGATATTAGTTTGTGCAACTACCGTTGCTTAAATCGCATTTGAAATGCATGGTCACGCACTATTCCAGTGGTTCTAACGACAGTTCAACCATCGTTTTTGGCAATGCCCAGCGTATGCTCCACAGCATGGTGGTACAGGGATGCTAATTTGCGCTGGATTATAGGGAGAGCAGACTTGCGATGCATCTTCCTCACTCTCTTTTCCCTCCCTCACCTGGGCTGGGTGTAAAAACAGACGACTGGACATGGGAGAACGCGCAGGCCCACGCACTGTCATCCAACACCAAACAAGAACACAACGAGACAAGAGACGGGCGGCTCGGATCCCAACTGAGTGGGAGTGCCATAAAGGCCACCTTTAAAAGTAATCACGAGGATACGCGTAGATGTGGTTTTTGCTTCGACAGTCAACGCATTCATATCTATCTCCAGTCGTCGTAGTACTGCCTTAATATCGTAGCGAACTGACCGTTTTAGAGATATCGAAGCAAATCCTGAACAGCTTAGCGGAACCCCAGCTGATGCGTGCCTGTGATTGCCCAAACGCAAATTGTCAAGAAATGTGTAATGAACGATCAAGTTTAGACTTTTTTTTCCTTTTACAGAGCAGCCAATCGAAAACCAATTAACCTTATACTGACGTCTCCATTCGTCCGTTTTAAGAAACGATACAAAAGCTTCCATTAATTTGCACTTCGGGAACACGTTCCAAAAGAAACTCAACAAATTATTTTACCAGAAATCTTTAAGCCTAATAAGAAACTTGTTGCATAAAGTGCAGGCATATTACTAGAATGCCGGCGAAATTTGCATCAGAGTTTGTTCGTTAGAAGTGAAGATATAGATATTGTTGTACTCTAGGATGAAGGGGATTTTACGTGTTGGCAAGAAGCTAAGCATAACGCAAGGCATTAATGCATTTACTTTCAGGTCGCTGAGGGAGGCGAAACACATCCTGGAGAAGGATATGGCTGACAAGATTTCTGCGCAGAAGATCGACGTGGAAGCATCAGAGCTGATGAATTCCTCTCCCCAGCTTGGAAGCTACAATGCGGCCGAACTCATGGATACATGGTTTGGCCAATAGCATGTTAAACTTGAACCCTGCGTTTGAGCTATATTTTTGAAGTTTTACCATATGACGTTTGCACAACAGTATGAAGACAAAGTGAAAAATCCAATGTACAATCTCTTTGAGTGGCAAATCAGCTGTTGACTACTCAGGCACACGCTTAGCTCGCATATAAAGAAGCGCCAGTCTGCTCAAACACCTAAAACTTCGTTCTTTCACTTCGGTCCGTAAATAAACAAAATAGATTTCGATTTTAAGTGCCGTCTCGATAGAAACATCAGTGAGAATTTTATTTTATGAGGAAGTGACCCGGGGATTATTCGCCCACCAAGTAAGTGCATTGAAAGGAACGCACAAGACCTTCATCAGCGGCTTGAAATTGCATATTGAGGTTGATTTTCAGCCGAAGGTAGTTTCTAGCACGTGGAATGAAGTTGTGACATGACAGAGCCCTTCGCATCCCTCGGCAGAGCCAGGTAAGCAAGGAAATTTACTCAAAAATAGTACTACTCGACTTCTAACTTGGTCACCAGTGCGAAATACTATTAAGTCGGCATGTACAGTTGTCTCAGCAGCTTAAGCTATAGGAAATACCTTAGCCGCTGCGGCCATAAGGCCCCCCTTATGAAGAGGGACGTCAGTTCTGCACATAACTAGTGGAAGAAAGGTTGGTTACAGAAGGCAGCCGGAAAAAGGCAAGTTCGGAGTCGCAAGAACGGTGGTCCGAGTGTGAGACCATGGGGACCCATCATAGCACCTGCATTGAGTCAGTAATGAAGGTGATTGGTCGGTTTAGACAGGCAGGATTGGCCGAGAATGACATTGCCACTGGTGCGCACGTGCAGGTTGTCGCGGGAGGTTCTGCAGTTCAACATGCGTCCAGGGTTCGGCCAGTACACAACGGGCTTCTGTCATAGTTTTAATGCGGGACAAGTAGAAGCATTTGCGACGCACAGGAAGACACACAGACTGAACAACATCCATCCATTTGTCATGCTCCTCTAAGATCGATTAATCAGCAGGAAACTATTCAGGTTTTTGGAGAAATAATGCGTACGATGACAACCAGTATCAGAATACAGGGAATTCGCTTATTGTGTTTACTGACCACAACGTGGTTAAAACTAGAACAGTTAGTTATTTTTCCGTACTGCGGTTTCGAACGGTATTTTGATAAAAAAAATTAAATAGTGCTAAAAGAGATTTTCTCTGTTTTGGTCACCGTGGGCACAATAACTGGAGACTACTGTTTGGTCGACTAAAGATTGACGAAAGTTTACCTTCAATAGGGATCCCGCATGTTGGCCGAACAAACGCTAAGAGAAGAGTTAAACATCGTTTTACATGCTCGCCAATCAGCAATAAGCGTTGTGTGCCGCCAACTTCAGTGGTCTTCGGACGGCGACAAAGTCAAGGAATCGCACTTAACGTGATTGAATACATTTTACTTTATATAAATAAGATCTCTCAGCTCTTTGTTCGCAAAGCTTGTTAGCAACAGTTGAGCAAGTTTAATTAGATAGCTCCTTTTCAAGGCCCACATAACTCACTATAAACGTGGTGAGATTACCGAGATGTTAGTAATTCCTGCACTGTGTGTTAGTACTGGGCTGGGTACGGTAAACCACGAACTTATTTTTTGCAAAACAAATTATCGTAATGCAGCGAGGTGTATAATTACTAACTATACCTTACCTTCCTTTTTAATACTATCCCAGTTGCACAGTGCCTTTAACCTGGAAGGAGTTCACGGATAAAAATTGTGAAAGGTCCAAAAAATGTCGTCAGGTAAGCACAAAACTACGAGAGGAGAGCATATGGTACATGAGGACGGCTGTGGACGTAATGGCCAAGAGCTGGGCGGAAGCTAGCGCTGCCCTGTCTGCGCGCATCCGTGAAGTAACAACAGCTAAATGCGAGATCGGGGAGAGTCTTGAGAAGGTAAGTGCGAATACTATATATATATATATAGAAGATTGAACATGTAGTAATATTTAAGAAAAGGCATGCGAAGCCACAAATTCACTGAACAAACCAAAATAACAAGACCAAAACGCTTTGTTTTCCTAACAGGCTATGGCTGAGATTGCGGAAGTGGAAAGCAACATTGAAATGCTAAAAAAAGTGCATTGCGGAGAAAGAGGCGCCGAGGCGAGTTGCGGAGACCCGGCTCAGTCTAAGACTGAATCGTAAAGGTTACGAGAACTGCCAGGATTCTGCTTATACAAGGTAAGCTAAGAGAATAAAATCGACAAGCAAGCACACAGGCCAAAGACGCAACAAAAACTTATTCATTAATAGATTTCGTCACTTTCAGCTGTTTGCGAAATGCCAAGCATGGTTTACTTTGCAAGTATTTTGTCTGCAACCAGCAGCACCGAGAGACGCTAAAAACTCCCTGTGTGGGATCTTCAGGGGTATTTGCAAAGGTGCGAATCTAGCAGAGGACCATTTTCATTAAAATCCAGTATCTGGTTCGTAAACAACCATTAACCTAACGAAAGCTGTTGGACAACTGTCATCAAGTTCACCGACTAAAGCATCCAAGTCAGCGAACTGAACTAGCTGCACCGTTGTGTTTCGTCCTCTGACACTGAAATTGAAGATTTCTAAGGGACCAAATTAGTATGATAGCCCCCAGAGAGATAATTGGCGCGAAGACGCCCAGGAAAGTGGGTGCGGGAGATTCCGATCAATGATCGGGAAGATTCCGTCTTAACGATGACCAGGGAAAGTAAAATAAGGGTCTGTTTCGGATCATTCTTCTGCCATGTTGAAATACTGCTTGTCTCGCCAATTCCGTGTTCACCGGGGGGTATGTATGAAACACATTGCTTTAACACGCTGTTGCCGACGCACCCGGACAGAAACCGGCTCTGTGCATACGTAGAGGCCTCTCAAAGGGCGTAGGTTTCTCATCGTCGGGCCGATTGGATTGCGTTGCGCCCAAACTATTTGCTAATAGAAGCCAAGAGGTGAGTTCCAGAAATTAATCGCGAAGATGGAGACACAATCTTTGGACTTTCTCTCGAACCCATCTTCAGAGGCAGTCGCTAATAAAGCTCGTGTTCCAGTGATGTTGTCTCTTTCTTCACAAGTATATGCCTTTTAAAATGCAGGGATGCTTATAGAAACTGCATAATTATTTACCATACTGACAGCCCAGGTACTAAAAGCTACGCGTTTTCGCCGATATTCGGCTCATCAGTAGGTCCCCCAGCGTACCCTGTGTTTTCTGACAGCTTCATTTCCGAGGAAATAAATGCGCGAGCTTAGAGCGAATTCGGCGAAACGAACCTTTTCAGGCTGATGCATATCTCACTCCAAGTTCGCGCATTAATTTCCTCAGAAATGAAACAATGCCTTGTTAAAATCATCCTAGTCATTTAGAAAGCTAAATTTCGTTAAGGATCAGGATTTTTCAAGAAGCACTTGGAGGCATTTCAACGATTTCAATTAATACAGTTAAACTAGTCTAGTTTTATATACGGCCTACATTGGCATATTTTTGAATGTTAAAACCTTTTCATATTCACTTTTTAAGGTTGGTGGAGGAACTACCGGAAATTGATGACACGGTAGACAGCCTGCAATCAGCATTGCGCACCAACGAGAAGACCCTGCAAACACTCTTCAGTTTCAAACGGCACCTGGAATGTGATCTTCAACGAAAGTTGAACAGTATTTTCATTGATAACGAGAAATGTCTTGGCCTGAGGCGGCTCTGTCCGATCATCGCTTAGGTTAATTACACATCACTTTATATCCAGAGGCCTTTTCTAGCAAAATGTTCCACGGAGAAATTGAAAACACTATCGTTTAATGCAACACAACGCTACCGAAACTGGCTTATTCGAATCTGCGAAAACTTAAAGTCCATGAGAATTTCGCATCTAACAGTGTGTTGGAAATGGAAGATCTTATTGTCAAACTGGAAATAAAGTTGCACTGTTTACTCTTCCTACCCCCCCCCGATGCTTCGTTATTCCTTTACTCCACTGGTAGCAACTTGGCGGCAAAGTTATCTCAAGGTCGCTTCAGAGCGCCTGAGGCTTCAGACAGGCTCCTCTAGAGAAAGCAGGTAAACAAATCCCTGTTATTAAACGTTCATTGGGCATTTCAGGTTGTCGAGAATCCCTCAATACTACTTTATGGCAGAACTTCTTCGAAGGTCTTATGGGCTCTTATCGGTCATTCAGTAAAAGCGCAGGCCCAAGAGAAGGCCTGCAGACTTAGTCTATCTAAGCAGCATATTTTGTTTACTGAAGCATCGGCTAATTATTGGGAAAATTTGCGACCTAAGACTGACTGTTAGTGCCATCCAAGCCGAAATTTTGCATTCAACTGTCTCTAACTTTTATGTACTAAGTTCGATCCTCCGCTCGTGGCAAAAAAGAACTCAACTTTGGTTTACGAAAGACTAGCATAGTATTTCAGTATCTCAGCGCAAATCCTGAAAGTACACTTTAAGAGACTTTTCCAAACGGAACAAGTCCCTCAGCCACGTCTAAAGCGAACCATGGAATCACCTCTTGAAACCACTCTGGTACTTCCAGATCGCTGGTATAAGAAACTACTGCATAAATTATCTTCGATACTTCCGTTAAATGTTTTAAAAATCTGCGGAACAACCATGCCTTGTGCCGCAGCAGACAAGCTTAAGGTCGAACAAACAACCTTTACGGATCGCTCAGTAGTCTAATTCTTGGAACACCAAACACTCAATTCCTCCACTGGAGTGCAGATGAATCTGCGATCATCTGGGCCGATGGCATCCATTGGCAGTTCCTCTTGTAAGACAATCTCACTTGCAATACCAACCCTACGAGTTACGACTCTTTGTGCCGCAAAGGAAGGCGGACGGCGATTCTGTGGGACTACTGACAGCTTGATTAGCAGTCATCGATGCGTATTGGGGGGTAGGGGTCAGTGTGGCGGTTGGAGGTGTAAGGGGGTTCGTCATGTCTGAGGCAGGGAGTGGCCAGACAGTGAGATTTGAATGGTCGAGCACAGACTAGCAGGTGTTGCCAGGGCGTGGGCGCAAGTTAGTTAGCCGTAAACGTAGCCCTTCGAAATGAGCATCCAGATTGACATGGTAGCTGATGTTGATTTTGCCACGGTGCCAAACTTTGGGGAATTCTCACGTCGTTTTGGTGTTGCCCAAAGCGATCACTTCAGTGCCATCTAAAGCGGTAGTGACAGTCAATTGAGTGCGTAAACACGAATGACAAGGTGTAGGTTATGTTCGTTGACTTGAGTCCAAGACTTCGGTCTGAATGGCCAACGTAAACGCAAGGGCAGTGGACGCATGGGATGCCGGAAACTAAAATTGGTTACTTTTCCTTTAGACAGACTGTCCTTTACTCGAAATAGGATTGCACCCATTTAAGATGCAGGCTTGTGGGCAATAGAGATACCAAAGTGACTAAATGGGCGGGATATTGATTCAGAAATTCCTTGCCTGTAAGGTAGAGTATAGAATTTCCGTAAAACTATATCTTCGTTAGAATGACGATTTTGTGCTTTTCTCTGGCGTAAGAGACAACTTTTCACAAAGCCAGTCGGGTATTTATTGGACGCTAGTGCTGCAGTAATGAAAGGCCCGATGGAAAGATTACGGACCTAGCTTCTTTTGCGGGCCACACAAACCACATTTAGCAATTCCAGGGGCGAAACAGGACACCCTCAAGTTACTCGAGTTTAACAGGATCATCGTAGTACTGCCAGTCGACAGGGGACGCCAACGCCCTGCTCGACGACCGTAATGCGTACCTCGGGTGCGATAGAGATCCGATGAAAGAAGGTGATGGCACAAATCAACATGATGCTCGCTAGGTGGCAGAGTAACGGGACCACCTCAAATGCCGAACGATTGACCAGATAACCAGGAGATTCGATGGGCCACCTAAAGTGTACAAGCACGGCGCTCCACTTTGATAAATCGCATCTTTGAGCGGAACGCCAACCTTCAACCTGGTCCAATGGCTGTTCCGACGTCTGAACTGTATCGTATCAGGCACCGATAAAACGGTACTCTCAGCGGTACATTTGTTGAAAAGGCTTCATGGGCTACACAGACGAAGTCATTTAGCGTTACCTCAATTTTCACCCCAATTTCTCCGACTCTTGAAATTGAACCTGTCAGCAATGCACTTGGCAGCAAATATGACGAGGGGATTAATAAGCCTAAACGAGGGCACCTATTTCAACTCTGAGGGAACGGCCTACGAATAACTCAGGGGAATTCCGATACGATCGCCGCTGTCTGGTTTCATTGTTGAGGTAGCTTTTCGAAAGTAAGAGACAATGGTGATCGCGACCCACAGATCGATAGTTTGAGTGCGGTATGTCTATGATACCTTCGTTGTCCTCAAGCAGTCTCTGAGTTCAACAATAAAATAGCGTTCCTTGACATTCTGTTCCACCGTAAGACTTTCGGGAGCCTAAACACACCGGTATACAGAAATGTCACCAGTAAGCGTCAGGGCCAAAGTTACCACAGGAGCCACCCATTGTGCTACATACGAAGCTGCGTGCGAACTATTTGCAAGAGGGTGGGGATTCCTTGCAACGAGGCAAACGACAAAGCAGTCGAACTCCACTAACTACGTCAGACAGCAGACGGCTGAAACAAGCTAAGAGACCAAAGATAGAACAACCAAAGTGTGGCAGGCACTACCGTATATTGAGAACCTATCTGGTAAGCGACGTCATCCACAGACCTGAGGCGACAATAAGACGTATGGTCATAAGACCTAAGGCTCTTCTGACATGAGGCGTGGCGGCGAATATCATCTATCATGTCCAGTAAATTTTCTGTGAGGCAAACTACGTTAAAGAGACAGGTAAACGACTGCAAACCCGCATTAGTGAGCACGCAAGGGCATTGAGAAGGGTGGAGTAACACTCGCTGGTGGCGAAACACTGCTTAGCCTGGAGAAACACCGTCGCCTTCCAGAACGCCAAAATCCTAGGCCGAGGTGCCGACCAAACAGTCAGAGAAATGCTCGAAGCATGGCATACCGTACCAACTTCCATCAACTACTGTATAATTTTCCTGGCGACTTACCAAGCCTTGCGTGTGCGGCTCCATCAACGGAACCACGGACAAGAAACCAGAATGGATGTGATCTAAGGCAAATTCATTCAGAGCAAGAACACAGGCGGGCGTGAACATGCATTAGATACAAATGCAACTGTAGGGAAAACCGCGGAGCAAGCAAACCAGCAAGACCAGTAAGACGTGAACCCAGACCGCACAAGAAGACCGATGATAGGGGGTTACCAGCCAGATAGGAACAAGACACCGGCAACGGTTCAGCAAACACCAACACGACGCGCACGCACAGACACAAACCGGGGATGAGTGGGATATGTGGGACTGGGACCACAAATACGAGCAATGAAAGTTACCATCCCGACACCGGTTCCGACGATGAGAGGGGAAAAGCACAGCGATCAATTCCTCCCGTATTTCATCCTGCACAAATAGCTCTGGGGTCAATAGTACGAGAGTTCGACCGTCGTAGTCCGACGAGGTCCATCGTATGCTCCACAGAAGGGTGGAGCAGGGACAGTGACTTGTGCGCAAATTAGTATTAAGTGATAGTAGACTTGCACTGCATCTACCGCACTCTCTCCCTCTCTTCCCGCCTGTGTTCTGCGTCAAGACACAGTTAAGAGGACCGGAGCGGGGGTCGGGTGCAGATGAATAATATCCCACGGAGTGGGAGAGCGGGTGCCCATGTTGGGTACGCGCACCCCCACATGTTCGGCATTTGCTATGGGACCTCAACAACTGCCAACAGTCCGATGTTCAAGGCCCGCTGCCTCAAGGTCATTAACTCTCGCAGTGAGCGCTTCCAGATTCGCTGCCACTCGACCGGCTTCCACTCGGACACACACGTGAGTCCAGATAGTCGATGCAAAATGGGCCACTAGACACGACACCCCTTGGGTAATGCAACACGCACCAATTGGACAACACTTGAACTTGCTCCAATAGCTGCCAATAGCATCTCTCTCCCTCCATCTCAGGCCTGACTAGACACAGTTAACTCTGGCTTTGTCAGTACCCACTGCTACCTGCGACAGCAACCTGGAGTTCTGTGCACAACAAATCCCTCCAAGAGGTGCCTTTTGGCTTTTCTTAGAACCCGAAATTCGGCCTGCTGATTGCAGTTCTCTGAGTAAAAACACTACTTAGACCCCTACAGAACTTTTATCCGACCCAGGAAGGTTATTTGCTTTGGTATGTCAGTGGGGCAAATTTCTGGTTCCTGTGATTTCCGGCTTTTGAACGAGTTTCCTTCTGACCCGGCATCCTGATAATCAATATAAGAATCCTACTTAGGTAATATGTTAGAATCGAGGACGCATTTCAGAAGTTCAGAATCTATTGCATAAGTGCTATGCGGCGTTTAGCTTATGTTGCACGGCCAACTGGAGGTGCATAAGTGTGAAAACTTCTCCAATTGAGAGGTTAAGTTAAACGAGGAATGCCCTGAAACGTGCGGTAAGTTACGAAGGAAACGCATGATGGCAGGATTATCAGTACCAAGGACAGCCAAAAACCAATGGCGGTAGTAACAAGGAACTTGAGAAAAAAGAATAACAAGAAACGTGCAAGAAAATGTTTTATACATCAACGTCCGAATGCAGAAGCAAATGTACATTTAAAAAATTCACGATTCAAGAAAATCCACAAGAGATTAGGCCGAGTGCAAGTTAAAGTAAACATTTTTAGCAACTGAAAGGATAATAGGAGCGGCAGTGGTTGTGATTGTTCTGGGGAGTGAGAACGAATTCAGGGTGTTCTCTGGCGGGCGCAGAGTTCGTTGACAGTGGTCTCTACACATGACAATTCAAACGATCGTAAAAGCATTAGAGACATACCTAACTGGGTAATCATTGCATCTAGATCGGCAACGCTCCGTTCCAAAACGGGAAACAACTGACAAAATGCGTCCACAGACGTCAAAGTCGCAGCAAGTCGGTCATCTGTTCGAAAGAGGGATGGGGTAGATTGAAACAATCTCTTAAGAGGATTCTAAAACATGCTGATTACTAAAACAGAAATGGCAGTGATCAATGCCCTGATTTCGAAAATAGAGGGCTCAACTCCGATTTGGCGTCAACCTCGTGAAGAATAGGCGGCCAAACAAACCTTTATACTACCACAAAGGGTCGAAGTCGTGGTTGGGAAGTGTCCCGACGGACCCGAGTTTGGGCTTGAATGCGAACTTCTTAATGTCAACTTTTTGGGAATTGCGCCTACGTAAAGTTTGGGACCATAATTGTCACGCGTAGACGGGTTGTTTGATCTCGGCAATCACTGTACTCACTCTAACCTTAGGTCAGCATGATCTTGCCTTAACACCAGAGACCGGAAGGTGCGAGAAGAAATGCGGGTCTGCTTGAACATGAACAACAAATCCACACACAATCCAGCACTGCATAGGCAACCGGAAGCAGTGAATGTCTTGGTGGCTTGCGACAGTCGAAGTCATTATTATCCCGCATTCTGTATGTACGGATTAGCACCGCAAAGAATGCGGATATTGTCCTAGAAAGAATAAAGTGGAATCGAGCGCCAACGAAATACAGTAAAGTTCCAATAAGATTTCGATTTAGAAGCGCTTGTGCAAATACATTTCAGTTTCAGGTGCGACCTACATAACCGCAGTCATGAGAAGCGCATATTGAGCACTCGGATGCTCCATTGCAACAGAACGCCCAAGTGGTTACGATCTCACTCGATCCCATTTTGTCAGCCCGCCCGCCAGCTAGCTACCGGCGATAAACGAACGTTGTGTCATAGGACACATACCACATATAATGCACAGGTATGTAGCTAAGGGTGTACCTCAATGCACAAGGCATATGACGTACTGATGATCGGTAACAACCATGAAACAGCTGTCTGCGTCTTGCCTGTTGCACTCTTAGCAACATACCTGTGTATTATATGAGGTATGTGCCCTATGACACAACGTTCGTTTATCGCCGGTAGCTAGCTGGCGGGCGGACAAAATGGGATCGAGTGAGATCCTAACCACATCAGTGAGTGTTACGACACTTTCGTCATCGTCAAACGGAGCGAAGCGCAGTCTTTCAAGACAATTTTGAACTCCATCTTTACCGACATCCAGTTTAATATGGAAGAAGAGGTCAAAAATCAGTTGTCCTTCCTCGACATACAAGTGACTAGGCTGGCAGACGGGAAAATAAGGACAACGGTCTACCGGAAGGCAACTAACACCATGCGTATCCTCCACTTCAGAAGCAACCACCCAGAAAGCAACCAACCAAACGCAGTTGTGTCAGAACCCTCTTCCAACGCGTTCAAACACACTGCAGCGACGACAGTGGGAAGAAGGAGGAGACTAAGTACCTGCATGTCCTATTTGAAGCCAACGGTTTTCCGAAGCCCTTTATACGCAAGTGTCTTAGGAAGCCCAACTATGAGCGATCGAAAGGAGGAGACCCGAAGTTCTGGCTCGCAATCCCTTATGTGAAGAACGTATAAGACGCGACGGCAAGAATCCTGAAACCTTTCGGGATCGGTATGGCTCATAAACCTGGATCAACAATCAGACAGCGCATAATGAGGCCCAAAGAACCGCTACCAATGACAGAGCAATCAGCAGTAGTTTACAGCATACCATGCCAAAGCTGTGATGCGAGGTATGCTGGTGAAACGGGCAAACGCCTTTGGCACAAGATTGCATGAACAACAGCTTGCAATCAACTGCAAGGACAAGCTGTCTATGGTCTATGGCCACATACAACAGAAGAACCACAGTTTCGCCTTTGAGAAAACGAGGGTAATCAGCCGAGTCAACGATAAGATAGCCAAACTGCTGCTCGAAAGTTGGTCTTCGACGGGCAAACTTAACAGAGCCATAGACTTGCATCTCGCCTACCAGGCGATACGCAAAAGGCTCGAGTCAGTTCGGGCAGGGCCAATGGGACACTCGAGCAAAACCAAGCATGGCAGACAACGGACACTAGAGAAAAAGAAGGGAGAAGCCGGTCTGAGGCCACGTAACCCGCGTGGAACACCAACTCACCACCACGCCCACGAGGCTGAAATTAACTCGCGCGGCCGTCAACGACTGATCAGTCTGTTGGCTGACAAGGGACAGGCCACCATTCACGCTGACTTGCCAACAAATACGACGGCAGCAAAAGGTACTTATGTTACGCGATGGGAGAGATTAAACCTGATCAGCAGCAAACATGAAGTTCAAAGTTTATACTCCAAGTAGGGATATAATACCAGGCAAGCGTCAAGGCTGAAAAATTCAAGACCAGCAGAACCACAGAACTCTGAAGATGGAAACGAGGGGTTTCCGAAACGTCAGTCAAAATACATTCCGGTCCATGAACTCGTCCCCTTCTTCTTCGTGTTCCTCGGGGAATGATGAGTTCGATATATATATATATATATATATATATGAGAATAAAAGGCGATCTCAGGGACTACAGGTGTATTGTCCTGACGTTTCAAAAGCATACAAGCTTTCATCGTCGGAGGTGAGTATCGTACCGCGTCTCACAGTATTTATAGGGGGTGATAGCCATTTTTGTAACACAGCGTTGATTGGACGGGTTAACCTTAACAGTGTACACGATAGGAGGACGGGGTGGGGGAGTCCTTATTTGGCTTTGGCGTTCTTTGCCGGCATACACACAGGAAATTGCTGTCAGTTGACATGTATCTGGTTGAGGTGGGCGGCCATTGTCTGGGTCCGCATTGACCTCAATTGGCGCCCTGGGTCGATAGTCATGTTTGTGTTATATATATATACATATATATATATATATATATATATATATATATATATATATATATATATATATATATATATCGTGTTAACTTTAGGGTTTAGGGTAGGGCTGGGGATCAGATTAAGGTGACAGTTTAATTTGATGTTGGCGTTAAGACACGGGTATACTTACCCTCCCTGACATTTACCGCAAACCCACCTAGCCTAGCGGTTCCTATTTCCGTGTCCTGTTTAGGCGGCCGAACAAGGCGCCCCTACCTCTTTTGTTCGTCGTAGGATAGGCCGGTGTGCAATCTACACTAGTGACACATTTTTGTTAATAATGCCTTCTGTTTCATTTCTTTGCTCAAGCCTTTTCAAACGGATTTATCCCCATCCTACAATTTAATCAGGTAGAAACACACAGTAGTTCTTGCATACGCATCAGAACCAGCACGAACCTGCATACACTGACCGGCAACAGAAACAGCTGCAAAAAAAACGAAAGTTCGTGTGCTTCACAAGATGGTGGTGCAGGGACGGTGACTTGCTCGAGGATTAGTTTTAAGTGAGTTGGAGACGTGCGCTGCAGCTACTGCACTCCCTCTTTCCTCACCCATCTGTGTGCCCGGTGTCAAGACAGAGTCAAGAAGACCAGAGGCGGTGTCGGGTTCAGGTGGCTGGCGCCACACTTGGCCGCAAAACACACACAAGCAAAGGCAATGAGTGGTGGCGGTGGCGGAGCGAACAGCTTCCCCTGATAGTGTTTGGATGTCCGTGTAGAGCCAACTTTGAGTACTTGCTTATGACATTACTCTATGGATCCTTCTCGGAGATTTTTTCAGGCTGTGTCAATACGTTGCCGGTCTGGGCGTTACTGATTGTATCAAATGGACTAGCCACCCCTCCAGGAACCAGCAAGTAACTTATTTACTGAATCCAAAATACTAACCTGCAGTTTTGTGTTTCTCCGAGCCGATCGACTTTGTAAGTCACTATAAAAGTCCTATGATAAACACTTTCAGGTGCTATGGTGTAGGATCAAGCATGTCACAATCCACGAAGAGATCACACTGAACGGGCATAGTTAAATGTTTGAGTGCGACTCCTGTGGAACATCCTAGGCGCACTTTAACAACTCAGGTGCGGTAACCCAGCGCATTCTTCTCCCCCCCCAACTTACCGTGTGGTGTCTAACGTTGGAATGATCATTGCCCACAGTTTTACAGATCAGGTCACAGAACCAACCACAACAAAGGGTTTCATGGGAGGACAATGCCAAAGGGGAGTACTGGACCATGCTGAGCACAGGGGAGATCAAAATACAGAGCGAACGTCAGCAACCGACTACAGGACCTGGTGGCTGAAGACATGCGCAAGAAAGGGAAGAGCTTGAAGGACGCCTACTGCCACGGAAATTCCTCAAGCACGTGCCTGATCGCACACCTGGTTTCATTCAAAGGTCAAATCTGCAGTACAGAAACAGTGCGGTCCACTCAAAATGATATTTTAGTGCGACAGTTGCAGCTTACTTCACCGAAGGGTGGTTTTGTCTGTACGCAGCCTTAGACTGGACACCGATAAAGAGGGGCCGGTAGAACGATGCTGAAAGTCTGAGTCAAATGTCTCAAAATCTAGCACGATGTACAGGAGCGGCAGTCTAGAGAACTGCAAGGAAAAATGGTACTGAAATTTTCGAAACAAGCAAGCACAGCAGAGATAAGTGACACAAACGCAAGGCCGTAATAGCGGGATCGGAAAAAAAGAAACTCATAGGCATCATCACCGCAAACGAATATTCATCGCATGCATGGGTTCTGTGGGGGTATCCTAACGGCAGTTCGACCGTCGATTTCGACGATGTCCACCGTATGCTCCATGGAAGGGTGGAGCAGGGACGGTGACTTGCGCGTGAATTAGTTTAAAGTGATAGTAGACTTGCGCGGCATCTACCGCACTCTCTCCTCCTCCCCCACCTGATCCCGGTGTAAAGACAGAGTCAAGAAGACCGGAGGCGGGAGAGGACGCAGGTGGCTGGCGCGGCTGGGTCCCCTAAGTCCTAGCCGCCCCTAGGCGTGCCACCACACCTCTATGTTCGGCATTTGTTATGGGAGCGTTACCCAAATAACGCCTGCCGTGCCCTAATGTGTGGCCCCCGTGTTGGTCCAACGCATCTACCACGTGGCCCGTTTAGGGGGCCCATACATACATACATACATCCTAACACTGACCAACCCATTCACATCTCCCCACACTTTAATAAAACTAGAAGTGGTACTGTCATGCCGCCTCTGTAGCACAGTCTGCGAGAGTTAGATCTACAGCACAAGATGGTCATAAATGCACTCGAAGAAAAAAAAACAAGTGACAAGAAAAGCTAGAAATGAAGGAAAAAAGGCTAAGACAGTGAGAAAGGTAAATTCGGATCAAGCGCTAGGCAGACAACTTACGTTCACCGTTGGTTCTCTCCAGCTGGTTGGTAAGGGTTTGCACGTCCTGTACAATTTTGTTATACTTCACCTGTGCGCAGTGATTAAGCTCGGTAACATGCCGAATGCCCCCAGTTTTCACTGCGGGTGTCAAAAGAAATGAAAGAAATTTCAAATTCAGGAGGCGGGAAGCCGGAATAGGAAAGAAGACTGCAATCAATAATCAGTTATGTTGCTTCGGACAATGTCTGGTTGGTGCATGGCAATCGGTTCCTATGTGTCACTAGTTTGTGCGAAGTTAGCGTATCTGTTGACAAAAAATGAGCAAATGGCACTAAATACTCGCGGCAGGTGGGTGTCCAATATTGTCTTCAGCCAACAAATCTCCCTGAAGTCCTGTCAATCATAGTCGCAGGTCTTGTCGCTTCCAGGTGGCTTGTCACGTTAAGCGTTCATTGGTATGACAGTAAGTATGAGGTTGCACAGTGTGGGAGCGAATACATAGCCCAGCTTCAACTTACTTCTCGTCGCGACGGCCTCCTACAATTATCCACGTAAGCCTTTAGGGACGAGTGCATGTCATCATTATCTTCCAGAAGCCGTTCCGACGTAAAGTGTTGAAGACCTTCATGAGGTCACCAAAGGTGGTGAGGAACCCGTCCTCATTTCTTGGAGACATCATTCAGTGAAGACTCTGACAGATGTTCCACTGTGTTTCCGAAGCCGCGTTGTATGTTTGGCAGAGGCCGATGACCTAGGTATCCGTTCGGAAAAATGAGAAGACCTTGCCAGTAATACTGTGGAGGGAGATCGTGCGGTAACTGCCACACAGACAGGTGAGGTCGGCGTCTCTAAAACCCTATTAAATTTGTCCATTTTTCCATGTCTCCTGGATCATTTGGGTCTCCGGTGAAAAGGGTTGGCAGACAAGGCTAGCACTGGCTTTCAATTGAGACAGTTTGCTAAAGCTTTTCCTGAAGATTCCAAACTGAGAAACCACCTGGAGTTCAAAGGGGAGAAGGTGCGGTCGCTGGAACAAGAAGTTTATTGGCCTGACGTTTCGGGTTCTCAGTGGAAGAGAGAGAGAGACAGTCGCAGATAAGGGTCTGTTCCACGTGTGCCAAACAACGCCACAGTTTCCGTGGCCTGAAGATTGCAAGCTACCTCGATGGCCTTAATGCTGCCACTCATTTCATTACGGTCAACGCATCTACGCATTTGCCCTGTGTTGCGAGTCAGCGAGTTATTCTCCGGCTTATGGGGTGCCCAGGGGGCACATGCACATGACTGGCTTGACAGTCTTTTGAGTGTCCTCCTGCCCTACTTGGTAGCAATTTTGCATAACCCCATTTGGCCCTCAGTCCATATCTGTGGGTTTAAGAAACTGTGCTCTCCACAGCGCCCACAGCTGGCCGAACCAGATATTGAACAGGAACGGGCCACTGCTGCGTAGGAGAGGGAGGATCCTGTCTGTCCACCTCAGCTTTAGTATTCTGTGGAGGTAGCTGAGATGGAAGTGATTTAGCTTCCTGGCTTGGTTCGAGTAGACGGTCCAGGTCTCCGCCGCGTAAAGGAGTGTCATCAAGACGACAACCTTGTATATCTTCAGTTTGGTATTCAGGCGAATACCATGGCGATTCTCCAACTCACGACTTGCGGTGTAGGGTGATAACTCATAAGCGCACTTAACTCCTTGCAGTGATAAAATTAAGTGCTGAGGCGGCTGTCCTTGTAGCGACAGTTCCCTTCAGCTTGTCTGCGAACACCCGTAACGACGTCACGTAGAATGGTCGTTTTGGCAGCCACCTATAGTCCATCATCCCAGTATGGTCCTCAATCGCAGGTGCCTCTGTCTCAGTATTGCGTGGAAACCAGGATCTTAGTTTCGAGGATCATTTCCTACTACTTCCTTTTCAGGAGACTCCAGACGCATCTTAGGTTAAGACTTGCTGGGTCCTTTGTTGGGTTTTCATACGCAGTCAATGTCGCAGCCCCTTACAGGAGCGGTATCTAGACAGCAGTACTGCACAACCAGTTCTATGCTGAGTGGGTTGCCGCGATGGTTCATAACTGAGTCCTGCAGCTGCCTGAAGGTCTGGCTGACTTTGGAAATCCAACTTTCCATTTCGTTATCGATTTTTGGCGATGAACTAGCCCACGTGCAACACGCGTTCGGGAGAGACTCTCTACACGTCATTCACTGCTCTTAAACACAGCACCAGTCGATAGATGGGATGACGGGATGACTTAGTTCTCCTGCCGTCCGAGAGCCAGGCTGCATCTGCTTCCGAGAAAAGAAGTCATTGTGACAATTCTCTTCGATAGGCAATTAATCCTTTGAAGTCTGGTTCATTATGACTTAGGCGTCGGGTGTATGCCATAAGCGATATGTAGCTTCATTCTCCTTGGCCACTGTGTACCCCCAATCTTTAGTACTTGGTACTCCGTGTTACGAGCTACACGCACCAGGCATAGGGAAAGTGCGGTGAATTTAGTTAAGGTTCACGGCACTGTGATCCATTTCGTGTGAACGACATTGGCCTCTCTGGACAGTAGCTGCTCTCTTAGCTAGCGAAAAATAAACCATCATTAGTGGTGAGGTAAATTAGGGGCTGTAGCTTTTGCTGAGCTGTTTTTTTGCTGTTTTTGCTGAGCTTGGCGCACGCAATGATTGCATGTGCACTACGCTATCAGAGCCAGTTGATGAGCCGATATATAAGCAATCGAAAAACAGAGCTCCTGGCAGTACGACATGGTCAGCAAATAGCCGACGATTACCACATGGTAGCACGCGTGTGTCAGACGGCCAAATACTCTGGTCTAAAACACAGCTGTCAGACGTTGAAAGCACACTATCTGTTCCGGGCCTCAGACAGTCTTATTAACATTTGCCCGTTGAGAAACAAATGGCGCTTATCTGTCAAGAGGGATGAGAGGGTAAACAGATGAAAGTAGCGGGAATTATGCGGCCGTTGCTACCTCATGACTACGGAAAACAGAGTGCAAATGAGACAGACGAATAAAATACTTACAACTAAGGGTATCGTTGACGTACGTGGTAACCGCATCGGCAGCTTCCTCCGCCAGCTTGCGCAGGCATGCCTCTTTAGCAATGGCTTCCGACCGAGGGCTAGCTTCCATACCGAAAATTCGGAAGCTAAAAATGTATGAAGGCAATCGGGCTGCACAACGATCAGATACAAAACGGGAAAATTTATCTGCGCACGACAAAACGGCAGCTGAAAAAAATCATCGCATACAAGTAGCACATCAATCCATAATTAACTTGCGTATACAGCTCGATACAAAAACGTGTTTTTTAAAAAATTCCACGAGCTATGTTTGAAGCCGTCTATTTTGGTTGAACTGGGAAGTGGTATACACAAACGTCACTTAGCGATGAGGTGGCTGCGCACAGTGGGCACAAATTTGAGTGGGAGAACGCTCGCAGTGTTGATCTCTGTCCAGTAAGGAAAGGCCATGAATTCCTGGAAGTAGTACAGTCAGATGAAGCAGGCATAAATCGATATATCGACTTTTTGCCACATATAAAGTTCGCAAGGGCAAATGGACGCGAAAGAGGCCAATGTCCAGAGGATGATGAAATAAGATTGAATAGCATTGATGCAGGGTCCGGCCAATCACAGAAGCGTTTAGTAAACATGGTTAGATCGATAACTGTGTGCGAAAGGTAAGTCTGATGACGAGTTAAAAAAAATCTCGAAAATTTGCACAATTAAATTATTTTATACCTAAAAAGTAACCTTTTAGTTACATTTTACGGATGACCAATATTGAGTTACAAGGCACAAAGCGGCAAGAGTGGTCGTAACGCGACCGTTGAGCCTCCATCCACCATCGTTTATATATATATATATATATATTGACATTGATATATATATATATATATATATATATATATATATATATATATATATATATATTGTTTAGGTAGAACTGACAACGACAAGGGAGACCGGAATAGCCATTTATGGCTTATTAGCAATCATCAGCCAGTCATACCCAATCCACAGTGTGGACCACCTGGAATTCAAACCCGCGATCTGTGGCAATTGAGTCGAACGCTCTACCATTGAGCCTCGGGCTCGTTGCTTTGTGGTTGCAATCGGGAATATAATGACAGTGTGCGGCTCGACGATCTGCTTAAGGAACATGCATGTTCCGTTGTGCCCTGAAGGTCAGACTAAAGCCCTCGCAGGCGGTCGCATAGCGACGTGTAGCATATGTTGTTTAGGGATTGGGAATGACTGGCTGATGACGGCTAATAAGCAAGAAATGGCCATTTCGGTCTCCCTTGTCTTTTTCGGTTCCACATTATCAACATATGCTACATGTCGCTATGCGACCGCCTGTGAGGGCTCTAGTCTGAGTACCAGGGCACAACGGAACATACTCGTTCCTTAAGCAGATCGGTGAGCGGCACACTATCATATATATATGAACAATGATAGTTGGGCGCTCACCGATCGGTTACAGGACTCACTCGTCCCGTTGTGCACATGCCACCACACATGCACATCACGTATTAGCTTCCGCATCCAACACACAGACTGCTGAACTAGTGCCACGAGCACCAACATACAACCACCACACCCACCTCTGCTGTCCGCGCGCTCCACGTACATTCCCTTATCGCATGGGCCTATTTGACCACAGGCGCCTCCCCACTATAAATGACCGGACGCGCTTGATGCTAGCACAGGACGCTAAAAGCCGTGGCTTGGAAGGTTGCCAACTGATGGGATAACTCTGACCATGCAGTCAGCCTTGTCCGTGTTTGTGTGGCTGACTGGCGGACTGAAAGTCACGGCTGCACCGTATCCCTATTTATGCGCCCTCTATGGCATTTGCAGTCCTTGGGATCCGAGCCAGGTGTAGAGGCACTCTCAGGGCGGTTTCGACCTCTCCCACCATCATTTTCGCTGACTTTGTCATGACACTGGACGCAGGTAGGGGGGATGAGAAGAGGGTGCGATAGATGCATCGCAAGTCTAATAACATCATAAGCTAATCCACGCACACGCCACCGTCCCTGTCCAGTTTTGCTGTGGGGCAGGCCACGTCTAAACTGATGGTCGAATTGTCCTATATGGCAATGGTAGATTGGCGCCTCACCGATCAGTTACGAGACTTAATTGTCCGGTTTCGCCTTGGGGGTTCACCCGCCAGCAGCCGCATAGCGGTTTGCGATATAGGCAGAAAGGCAAAGACAAGGGAAACTGAAACGGCTATTCCCGACTTATTAGAGGTCACCAGCAAGCCAACATTTATACTGTCAACACATTAAAAATTTCGGAACACGAAGTTCCAAACTGAATAAATAACATGGGGTAGGTTACAGAAGGTGATGAAAATGAGGTTTTTTAAGCGGACGCAACGTCGGGTCTTGTCTCCAAGAATATTAAGTGCCTAGTAAGAAGACAGCAACAGACAACAAACTTCTAAATAGATGGCAGTAAATGGTTCACAATGCGGTTGCAGTAGGCAAATTATATTTCATAATAAAATACAATAAGTGAAAGGGTAAACTGTACAAGTTCACACAGTAGAATGGAGATAAAAGAAGAAATAAAAGTGGCGTCATTGCAGACGAACTGGCAAGCAGTTCATCACAGATCCCCTAACATGACGTCTGCTCCATCGTTTTCGTCTGTGAAGGGGTGCTTTCGTCTTCTTCCGGCTTCCATGTAGAGCACTCCTTAAGGTCGGGTTTCATTATTTCCTCGTCTCCCTCCTTATCGTATACCAAAACATCGTTATCATCATCACCTCCAACACTGCCAGTGACGGCGCCAAGGGATTCAGGTTCGTTTTCAGGCACTTCTACATCGTCTACGGCCTCCTGAAGCCGACTGAGATCAGCGAGCGCGGCCTCAATCAGAGCATCAACCTGGCCAGGACGATGCACTTCATATTCCCTCTGCAAGAAGGAAAGAGCACGTTTTGACTCAGTTTTTACGCATAAAACAAATACGAAGTTTCATAAGGTGGGCCAGCCATGAATATGCAAAGGTTGGAAATAAAAATGATGTGTTGGTTAGTAGAACGTCAGCCGAAAGCATTGCAACGAGAGGTTGGTTTCTTAAAACAAAAAGAATAATGAACACTGCAAAATGCGGTTAAATCTGCTGGCTGAAAGAAATGAAGATACTTGCAGGACAACCTTTGTAGCACGTCTTTGTACGCTTCAAGAATACCGATATCTTTGAAAGTACTTCGGTACACGTGTCGATATTACCGAAAATAGTCCGACGACAATGAGAAAGAGAGCTGCTGGGGCTCTAGAGTAAGCCCGAAAGCACAAATAGAGTATGTCTCATAACGTGACCGGTGAGCGTCCTACTACGACACAATACTATAATGGTTTTCAATAGCGTATGACAAAACCAGGTCACCAGCCACGAAGAATGGTGTGCTCTTTTAACACCTTCTTGAGCATCGAAAAAGAAATATGCAACTAAGTTTGCGCGTATACAATGCGATGGGCGTCTTGATATTGCCATGTGAGGTAGAAGATTAGAGGAAATCCTCAACCAGAGACAATAACAGTGCTCATAAAGCACAACAAGAGTAGGCCCCAAAAGCATGATTCGACAAAAGGCTCGTTAATTGTTGAGAACTCGGACTACATGAACCCCAAAGAAAGGAAGTAACAACCTAGCTGATCAGCACATCACGTGAAAACATAAGATGCAGAAGACAAGCTTTAGAACAAACGGTAGACTCGTTAGAAGTACAGCCAAAAGGCGGATAGAGAGTTGCGGTGATGTAGTAACCCAACGTACTTTCCGCAAATCCGAAGTCTACCTCTGACCGATTGTAGCGGCTAGTGGAGGGCGACCACCGGGCAGCCTGTACATGGCCAATGGAGGCTCTCTCCTTTATGTCACACGACAGACCTATCGGCACGCCGTGTGAGCGAAAACAGGGCCAAAACATTCAAGTTGAGACTTAGCAAGACACGCAGGCTGTGAAAATCCGCTATCCGCTAGGACCAAATTCCCGCGCCGTCTTCACACCCGCCATGCTGCATGACACACGGGGATATCGTCATTCACAAGGGTTGCACTGTCATATTTATATGGTCTTTCTGTACCAAATTTACATCAATATACAGGCTCTAGTATAAAGCAAAGATAGTGAAACGGTTCCAGAATTATAATATAGCTTTTTCGTATTCGACGGACGACTTACTAGTATCGGTCAATAAAATGTGTGAAGTCGCGGAATGCATTTATCCTCACCTCAGCTTTACTTTGGAAAAAGGTAAGGAGGTGTGAGTTCATCGGGAAAATATAATAGAAAAGACTTCTTAAAGAGATGATTTTTCATTAAGTTTTTTAATTAATAAAAGTCCTATTCGTCGCTGGCCCTCGTTGTGGGTATTCCTTATTACGGTGATAAGACCCCACCTATAAATAAGCCTACGAATGTGACATGAACCATCACCTGTAGAAAAAATGGCCGAGATCTCATTAAACAGAGCTTTGATAGTCATAAACTACAGAAACCATATTTTCGGGCAATCAACTGAGGACGTCGGAAACTGCACAGTAGACTTTCTGGGCGACCTGAGACTGGGTAGACAGCATTGTAACTGGAAAGTGCAAGATGACCTTAGAAACAAAGTGTTCTAATGCTCAGAAAAATTTTCGACTGTACTTGCTACTTATATTCCAACGGCTTTGTCCTGTACCAGTTCTCTCAGTCACAGCGAGATAACTGCGTACTATTCATTAACAGGCAGTCTGTCGAAATCTTATGGATTTCATGAGTTACGGCCCGTTACGCGAAATCAGTGCACGCTGCATCCCCCAACGTGGTACATCAATAAAGTATCCATCGTTAGGAAAAATAAGGCTTATTTTGGTATACAAATTAATATTACATTGTCTATAAATACTAATTTTTTTAATAAAAGGTACAAAGGACTAAAATGTGAAAAAATCGACCTAGCTAAATAAACTGGAGTTTTAAACGTATAGGAAGCTTGTCTATACAATTAAACAAGTGAATAAAGCAGAAAATGTATAATTACTTCTGAAAATAGTCTTTTTTCAGAGTTTTGAACCTACATATTCATCTAGATTAAGCGAAACGTAAAGTATGGCCATCATCAAGCAGCCTAACTTACGAATGTATATTCCAACACCATTTCACGAGTATTGGCAGTTTTTATTCCGTTTCTACATTGTCTTAAATTTTTTTGGCCAAGGAAAACAGATGTTCGCTTGATTGCGCCGAAAGGGACGTCACGGGAATATAATATTTTATAAGCTCCCATGTTCACAGCCTGGTCGCTGACTAACAAATTTAAATAGAATCGTCAGGTGCGATCGTAAACGTAACATTTTGTGTTTGTAAAGATGACTTTTCTATTGTTGAATTTCTTTATAATTATTTCGGGTTTTCTATTACGATGAGTTTCAGATAGTCTTTCAAAATATGATGAATTCTTTATGATTTTCAGTGTTTTCAGTCGACTGCCCATAAATGAAGATGCCGTTCGATGTGTTTAGTAAAACCTTCAAAATAAGATATTTCTTAAAATCATTCACCCAAACATAAAAACTCGCTGCTGAGAAAATGAACGTCCACAACAAAATCCTGGAAAATATATGCCTATAGTTAGTTAAAAAACCTATAATAAGTTACCTTAGTAAAAGGTACTTTAATTAGATGCTTCGCCGTCGAATGTCTGCGTACTTAACGCATTTTCCAGGGTGAAGTCAAGGAAAACTTGGAAAGTTGGACCGGTTTTACGATTTCGCTGAAAATGAAGGATCCAATTTCTACTGAAAATCAAAGAACTCACTTTTCTCTTTCTATTGGAGTGTTTCTCGATAGATTTGCATTACTTCTCAGTTTAGTTCTAAGATTTCAAACGCACAAGATAGCGGCCGAATATATACTAAGATTTTAAAATGTCAATCTGCCCCTTGCGTTAGAAGTTTCCTTATTCATTTACAGTCAACTGCAGACCGAAATTGTTTTTACAGGCTTCGCGTACGCCGTGAAAGCGAAAAGTGGCGGCGTGTCATCTGGTCTCGTACATATGCGCGTTTAAGCTCCTAATTATCAGTGTGGTAAAACAAAGTACATTCACATAAGTTTTTTACAGCGTTTTTTGGTATAAAACGTCATAAATTTGCAAAATTTAATTTTTTAGACTGAATATGCCTTGTTTTTCCGAAAACAATTTGACCTCGCAAACCTGCATTCACCTGATTTTCATGAAAACAAAACAAAATTTTCCGTTCTCAGAAGGAATATATTCAACATTTTTCCGTCTTATATTAATTTTCATTCGTAGTATTGCGCAAAAAAACAAAATTCTTTGATCCGTAGCTTTTAATAGCGTAGGAAAATTCCTGGATAGCAAGAAACGTCGATTTTGCTCCATGTAGCCCCACTTTCCCATCAATTAACCAAGCTGAAATGAACTCTTTATAATTAAACAGCTTTTTGTGCATCAATTCAATACAACAAACAGAAATGCCCTGCTACTTCCTCAAATGCTGATTTTATGAGTGAGGCAATCTACTGTAGGCGTTGACTGAAAGTCGATATGAATACTTGCAGTGCATCAGTCCATTTGAAGGCTTATGGGCCAAATACTCTCAGCCACAGCGAAATACCCGCGTAAGATTCATTAAATTTCCAACAGACTACCAGTAGTATATTTAGTGGTTACAGGTCAAACCATACTCACAGCAAAGGTACCAGTTAAAAGCCCAGACAAGTGTTTCGCCGGTATTCTGCCGCTGTTTAACACAGCTGCTCTTTAGTGGATCCCCTAAATATAGTACTGGCTGTCTTTTGGGCAGTTTAATGAACACTACGCGGTTATCTCGCTGTGGCTGAGAGAAGTCGGCCAAAATATTCATATTATCTTTCAGCCTACGCCTATAAACCTCCAAACAGACTGATTTACTCCACGTTAGCGATTAATTTCTAAGGAGATTAAAAAGTGGCAACTGAAATTAGAACTGCGCCAATTCCGGGGCCTTGCGCTAATTTCCATGGAAGTGAGTTTTAAAGCTAAGGTTGGGGTTAAAGTAAGTATTACGGTTAAAGTTGGCGCGGAGGTGAAAGTGAGAGGTGAGGTAGGGTTGAGGCTTGGCTTATGATTTGATCATATTCCACCTTCCCTAAATTTTGGTCAAGCTCACATTACCGCCGCTTTCTATTCTCGTGTTTTACGAGCCTTTATTTTTGAGATGCCCCCATCCAGCAAATCATACAAACTCATTCTCATCCTGTTCAGCCCTTGTATTAGTCAATGCGGACATTAACTTGCAAACATCGAGCATTTGACTGTCTGCCGTGCTGTATATGTTAAATTTATTGGGGCTATCACTAGGAGCAAATTCACACGCAAGTCAACGTCCTGTGCCCGCCTTGCTACCGGGGCACACGGCAGATAGCGTCGTTCGCAGCGGTGGAACTGTCGTTTTCAAAGTCCAGCTCAGGTACTAACGCCAAACAGGTGATAGTTCGTTTTACTACGTCCATCAATTCTAGGCGGATACAAATACTCCAAAGTTACCGTGAAAATGCTCACCAACAAGCATATGAGAAGCTCGGTCAATTTTCAGCAAATGCCTAATTTTAAAAAAAGAGTAGGGGAACCGTGTATAGGGTGTTACAAATGTTGGAAAATTTTGATCCTTTAGCTGACTGCCCAATTGTGAACACTGCGGATAAGTAGCCCAGGTGGGAAAAAAATAACCTCTAGGTTCCTGATGAGGTCCTTGTATCTCCGGTCGTTAGGGTGCTGTCTGCGCAAAAACGCTTATTCTTAACTGTACACAGTATAACGTGCCCTCAAGCTATCAAGACCCACTACAATCCGTCACTTGGAAGTCTGTCAACCATTGGAATAAGTCAGTCCTCTCAAAACGGCCCTCTATAGCACTCTTTTTCGGATGAGATTCAACCAGGCCCTTTCTTTGTGCGTAAAAAAGTGGTCCATCGTGTGCGAACTAGGCGTGTGTGGCACGTGTAGATTGGTTTAGATTTATCGGGAGGAGAGAATGTGGTAACTACAGTACAAGTTTATTATCAAAATAGTCTAATTTACGTGTAAGTCATCGTCTTTACGCCAGCAATGCTGCGGGGCACACAGCAGATATCGTCGTTCAAAACAGTCGAACTGTCGTTCTGAAATCCTAGCTTAGGTACTTCTGGTGAAGTTAAAAATGCATAGTGGATACAACAATCACTATCGAAAACACGTGCTAATAGTTTGGGAACCCTTCAAAAGAAATGTCTGCGACGTTGGATATCAAAATTAAATAGAATACAGTGCTAGCAGGATAATTCAAATAAAACAACAGATTACAGGTAGAAAGAAAGTGCTAGTCACCTTAAGGTCATCTAGAAGGGACTCGGCCAGACAAAGCTGTTGTTTAAGAATTAGGAGGCTGCTTTGACGTACTTATGCTGTAAAAAACGTGAGCTACGATTACCGTGATATGGTATCAGATGTAGACGGTGTGGTTTTACAAACAAGGCTTCTTCAACTTGCTTTACATCAGTGTGAGTTTCTGTTTACCAGACTGCTAAATACCAGAGGACGAAATGACGCATGCTATGTTACGAGCAAAAGCCTTTCGTACAGGCTTCTTTAGCAAGGGTAGATGAATCCACCGAGTCACTTGCAAAGAACGTGACGACTGCAGTGGAATCCGAAGTCACGACACCAAAGGCACGGCTTGGGTACAACCACGGCTCTAACCACCTGAGTTACGCGGCCCAAATCGAGGGCCTCGATTTTTATCTGAATTGAGTCAAGTTACTCGTCCAGCCTTCTGCAGCGAAAACTGCGGTCCATCTAAAATCCAACAAATGACTACCAGGTTGATTTTTTAATAGAGTTTTTGGCAGATTGGAATAATCCCACAGACCTTCTTTGGGAAAACTCGCGGCCAGAGTATGATTAAAACCTAAGACAGCAAGCACAAAGTCTGGGTATGGCTTTTTGGCAAACTGCGAAATTCTAGTAACGTGTATCTTTCAAATTGCCAACAAACATTGCTTGCGTCACAAAAGCAGTGAAATGGCTTGGTAGTTGTTACCCCACAGCAGTGCTAAGAAGAGGGCTAACTAAATAGCATCTTCAGTAATGTATCCGGTTGCGATTGTGTCTTCCCCCATTCAATCTATTAATTACTACGCCATCATAGTGAACTAACTTTAAGCTCGACACATTTTCGATCGTTAAATCTTTGCTTACTAGGGTCTTCGAGGTGCAGAACATAGTAGAGAAGTGTTTTCTAAAACTTTTGAGCTTTTTGAGCCGATGAACTTTCTTTTTCCAACTTTCTATTGCTACAGTTCGACTCCTCCATCTTATGTGCGGCCTTGTTGGAGAAAAGACATGTCCTCTAGGGGTCAGCAGACTGCTACCTTTATGCATTTGACTACAGCACAAGTTTACTATCATCACAGCTGACATAACAATGGGGGCAGAAGGCAAGCACCTGTATGAAATAGTAAGCATAATTACCCCTACTATAACAACATAAGTAGTTGGTTATGTATAGAAAACACGGGTGATTTCCGAAAGCTATCTTTGCTTACTAGGTTCTTCGAGGTGCAGAACAGAGTAGAGAAGTGTTTTCTAAAACTCTTGAGCTTTTTAAGCCGATGAACTTTCTTTTTTCCAACGTTCTATTGCTACAGTTCGACTCCCCCATCTTATGTGCGGCCTTGTTGGAGAAAAGACATGTCCTCTAGGGGTCAGCGGACTGCTACCTTTATGCATTCGACTACAGCACTAGTTTACTATCACCATAGTCCAATTCACGTGCAAGCCACCGTCGTCACGCCAGCAGTTGCAAGCAGAATAATTCAAATAAAACAACAGGTTACAGGTAGAAATAAATTGTTAGTCACCTTGAGATCATCTAGAAGGGACTCGGCCAGACAAAGCTGTTGTTTGAGTATTAGGAGGCTGCTTTGGAGCCCCTCCAAATCAAAGGAAGATTCCTCGAGCACAGACTCTAGTTCTAAAAGGCAAGTGCTGCTAAGTGAACGATATGATAGTTACCTTGGTTAGTTTTCAGAAATTCATCAATGCAAGTCGCCTGCATCGCGGCCTCAGACTCCAGCGAGGCCAAGCGGTCAGCCTCGTTGATACGTCCGAGACCTTCATTCTTCGCCAGCAACTGACGCATGCAAGTCATGAGACGCTTCCCTGAAGGGCTTGAGAAAGGTAAAAAGATTAAAGGCACAGCTACAGTGGAGCCAAGTGCGTTGAAAAAAACACCCCTATACCTACCGAGATTATTCAAGTCGTCAACCGAAGCACTCTAGTTGTCCTAGGAGAAAACTTATCGTGCGCATCGTTATCCAGTCACTGGGCCAACTTAGTGTGGCCGCTGACGCTTGAAAGAGGAAGGCTGCGAAACAAAATCCTCATGGGTTTTAAAATAAATGCACCCCCGGTTCTCACGGGCTGGGAACAGACTCGACTTAACGTCCTTCGCGGAGCTTATGAATTCCGTTTTATTGTACTTAATACACCTGTCTGGTCTAGCCGGCCTCGGATGTGACGAGCTCGACTCACGCTCTCCCCAGCAACCAAGACTGAGATCCGGAGTTCAACAGTTACCCAAAAATCTTAACGACCTCTGATGGGCAATATTTTGATATGACTTAAGGCGGTGGCTCTGCTCTTGACGCAACAGTGATGAACTAATGAGGCGGGCGACAAATTAAGAGCCAAATCACCTCAGCCGTTTTTCTTGAATAGTCAAGAATATCGGGGCTATGTTATTGCACCAATTGCGGACAATTTCATCAGGTAGGAATAGAAGAAACGGCAACTTGCGCTGGGCTACTAAGCCCACAGCTCACCGTCTATAACTGTAGGGGAAAATTGGTTGCTTAAGGATCTTTGTAAATGACGGCACGACGGGTTTATGGAGATAGTTGAAGGCTTTTAAAAACCCTGAAAGCAACTTTAATTATGGCTGCCACTAGTTTGCCCGTGTGGTAATATTGCGGGCTAATGAAATTATAGACTGAAAAAGCTTAAGATTGTTGGCGATAAGGAGGAGGAGGACAAGAAGAAGAAGAAAAAGAAGAAGAAGAAGAAGAAGAAGAAGAAGGAGGAGGAGGAGGAGGAGGAGGAGGAGGAGGAGGAGGAGGAGGAGGAACATACGGAATATACCCAGACGCGAGTCCTGGTATGTGCCGGTGAGTGTCCGAAAGAGGGTGGTAAGATGGGAAAGCACCACTAGAACTGTTGGATGATGCATCAAGCGCTATTCCTTCGTAATGCGTCCCAATTCTGGCTACCAGATGCCTTGGCGTGTCATTTGCACAAAACGCAGACCTCCTACAACTAGCTACAACTAGCAAGCTACGTGCATAGTTTGGTCATCCCTATCAGAGGGAAAGATGCTAGCATTTTCTGTAATTCCGCCCCGACCAATAGTTTCCTAGGGGATAAACTTCAGCGCGTCTCCGGTTATTCAAGACCTGCATTATACTCATAAATATTTGTGTGACCATTTTTACTTTGTAGTGAACAGACCCTAATTCCCACAATTTCAAATCCAATTCCCGTTTAGATTGAGAAATGAAACACCAAGTGTTAAAAGGCCATTATTGTAACTGCAAATGTAGAACTGATAGCACGGAGTATATCCAAGAGGAAAGAAGGCCAGAGAATGAGAATAGCGGCAATTGACATTGCCCAAGCCAGTAACTTGATCACAACAAGCCTAAGGTAGTCTTCGAATGAACTTCTTGGAATGTCGTAACTCTTCCATCAAAGAAATATTCTTCCCAAAATGGGTAACACTTAGGTAATAACCACTGGCCGGTTTCTGACCGGCGGGAACAAAGAGAAGACGCACTCAAGGTGTATGTTAAAAGTACTCAGATGAAAGACATTTTACAGACTAGTTAAAGTGCTGACCTAACAATGGGGACAGAAGGCAAGCGCCTGCATGAAATAGTAAACATAATTACCCCTACTATAACGACATAAGTAGTTGGTTATGTATAGAAAACGGGTGATTTCCGAAAGCTATCGTTATCGTGTAACAATGGGCGGGCTATTTTTGGAGGCAGAAGGCTAATCGATGAAGAGTTTGAAGACAATGCCAATACCTTAGCTAAACAAGACAGGCAGGTATAGCAGCCCCCGTAAGCTCCCATGACTACCGACAAAAGTTGTTAACTGCCGAATATGCTTTCACGAAACGTTAAACGGGCAATAAGGTCATGATTCATGTGAGACGATAATAAACTTGAAATATCTACCAGTTAGATTGTTCAACGAACAAAGTATGTTCCACTTAAGGCTCCTACTATTGTCCTCCACACTCTCAGTGCGGGAGAAATGATAAAGTCGGATGAAAAAGAGAAACAGAAATCTCACCACGAGAGGAGACGAGGGTGTTTCAACATACCTGTCGGGAGAGAACTTCCAAGCCGTGAGATCATCGAAGCTCTGCTTAAGCTTTGTCTTTGTGACTTTTGCGTGTTCGATAGCGGCCCTATAGAGTGCACTCAGGGCCGGGCTGAGGAGCCCGCCGTGGTGAAGTTGCCCAAGCACAGAGATGGGTGTCGTCGCCGTCATTTCTGCCGAAACAGAAGACAGACATAGGCGGGTCCGCTTGTACGGCTGTTTTTAGTAGTCATCCTGCGTTAAGGACTTTTGAAGTTATGAGGAAACCTACCAGAAAAGTGTATGCCTGGGCCAAACGGAATTCACTAGCGACCAGGCGGAGAAGCGCTTCAGCATCGGCCTTTGCCGTACTCGCCTTGATTGCTCGCTGTTCTGCGGCTGATATGAGGGCGGAGAAGAAGAAAAAAACTGGAATCGGTCAATGTACATTCAAATTTTTGAAGGTTGGTCAGGATAGCGTGATATTACACAGCATTAAAGATTGGGAAAGACAGAGCACAATGTCATTGTAATGTGAAGAAATTGTTTCTCTGCCTATGCGCCCACTTAGTTTGTATTTGCTTCTGGAATCCTAAGTTGCAGCGGTTTACATCTTTACGATCCAATAGAAAGCTTTTAGCTGGGGCTAATGATAATGCTTATGATGGTGAGAAGGGAAGAGGGTGGTAATGAGAAGGTAGGACGGAGAAGTAAAGCAGGAGGACCAGGAGAGCCATGATTACTCCGATCAGGTCGAAGTATCCTCTGCCATTGAAAGATGACTACGACAGCTATCGCGTTGACAAAAAGAAAACAGCTGATCAAGTGCAATGAACTCTGTAGAGAATCCCGTCCTTAGGGCAGACTGTTACTTTCTCCGGACTACGTTCTAGTCTTTGGAAAGAGCCATCTACAAAGGGGTTTATAAAGAAACCGTTTTTGTTTGTGTGAAAATGCAACGAAGCTACCGTTGGTACCATCACAAAAACGAACAGGGAAACAAGCAGATGGGGTGCGAAATTTCCTTCCGACTTAACAGCCACAGGTCGTGGACATCTGAGAAATATGTTAAGCAAGAAAGTTGCAGGAATGAGAAGAATTTAAGCCATTTAAGTAGGAGATTAACCGCGGGATTATCTACAGACCTTGGGCAAGGGCAATCACAACGGTGGCAGACATGAAAATGCAACGAATGAGTGTAGAGTTAAAAAAAATTGATTGGAATTGCGATCAGCACAAATGAGTGGAATAAATGACAAGTGCGTTCGGGTAAGAAGCGTTTCGCGGTGAAATTACGGACAAAAAATAAGAAATTTACTTTTGAAGTTAATAGAGTTAGATAAAAATAAGTAGGGATTGAATCACGCCCGTGAAGAAAAACAGACCTATTAGGATGCCACGTGGCAATAGAGGGGCTTAACGAATAGAACCTTAAACGTCGCCTTTTTAATCCTATTTCCGCTGGGGAGTTCAGCGGAAATAAATTCTGTAGAAAACTGGGGCGGGTCGAGACAGCACTCGAAGCAATAAACGTATTCCCTGTTCGCTCTTCTTAAAGTATTTGAAGCAACTGAGGACTATGGTACTGTAAACTTCAAAATGTCCTAGAAGGAAAACAATATCCCCCTAGTTTAACTTTCACAAGTTCAACTTTGCTAGAACTATCCCAGACTTGTAATGACTTAACTATCCATGCGCAGGACGCATCCTGATGATGATGATGGGGATGATGGTGAGGATGAGGGTGATGATGATGAGCATGATGACTGCACAACAAAACAATCGAGAGCACCAACTTCCATGAGCTATTTTGCGTTTCGTCGAAGCGAGACGAGGACTGTTGACGTTAAAGTCAGTAACATTTACCCAAACGATCATTTTCTTTCTCGAGCGCAGAAAGCGAGGCATCTAGCTGTCCTATAGCCGCAACTTGCTGTTTGATACTATAAAATTAGGAATAAATAACGGAATAACAAACATGTTTTCCATGGCTTCCAACGAATTTTTTGAGGATTGGCTGCCATCTGGTCCATAAGCACCCGACATCGTCTACAATAAAAGACATAAAGATTCTGAGGTAACCGATAAAAAAATACGATTTAAAGTATCAACCGGCGAAACAATGGAAATAATATGCTTTTAACCGTATCAATGTGATAACACAGCATGCAAAGGGTCAGGAATGTACCCTTTGCATGAGTTTGACGATAACTGTTGAGGTAAATGTGTGACCCTCCAGTCGCAAAAGATAGAACCATTGGGGCGGGCTGCAACTGACCTCTGAAAACAAATCCCGCCGAGGACACTGTTTTTTGCAAGAAGGCACTATGCAACCTAACTCAGCGAACAAAGGATAGATCAGGATGTAATAAGAGACCTTATTACATCCTGCCAGTTCGGTAGGGTTACACAATAGCTCGTTGGCCGTAGGAGAACCGAATTAATCGATCCAATGACAACCTTCAAAGCGGCGACTATAAGGACGCTGCAGTAGTTTCAAAGCGCATCAGTTTTAATGTGGTAATGAAGGATCGCGTAGGGCCGGCCTCATTTTCGCTCCCATCAAGGGTCCGTAAAAAAGTGGGTCATGTAAGCTAGGAATGACATCGCGCATAGTGATCGGCGTGACGTAAAGCCATTGGATCTCGCAAGACGCATACTGGTCGGGCAACAAACTATCGTGCGATTCTATTAACCAAGCAATTAAAAATAGCCCTAACAAACACAATAGATAGGGCTAGGGTTAGATTGGCGACCTCCTTTCCTTTATTTAGCCCTGCCCATACAGAGCCTTCTTCCACCGGTCCCGTATTACTCGCTGATACATCCCTGAGCGGAGTCGTATATTGCGTTCTTGCTACAGCTTTTTTTTTAACTTAGCACGAAATCAAATTCATACTAACGAGTTTTGTTTTCTCGATGCATTATTGTTGAATAATACGGACAGTATAAAAGCTCAAATAATAGATTACTTGAGTTATGAGATGGGCAGAAAAGGGCTCCGAAACACTCAGAAGGATAATAAGACAGAAGGCTTCGACGTGCTATAGTATAAAAAGTCGTGTCAAAGCATCCTATAACATAACCTATACGTAGTGTAAGTCGTGCAAGTTCTTTTGGCAGAATTATACACATTGACAGTTTTCTACTCTGTGCTTTAAGTGTATATTGAACCGAAGACTACAAGGCGACTTCTGAGAGATCGCGATCCAAACCCCAGGCAGATTTCAAGAGCAGAAGAATTCGGATAATTGGCTGTAAAAGTTGTATGTCAACTTAAATTATCAGCTAAGAGGAAGGTATGTTAGGAGAAAATGTTCGCCCAAGTAGTGTGCATACGGTTTAAGTAGAAAAAACAAAACTGCTTATGACTGCAGATGCGCCTTTCCGCGTTCAGCATTTTAAAAGTCAGCGCTCTCCCAAAAGATTTAAAGGTTACGCCCAGTCGGCCACCACCGCGAAGTGTTAAAGTTGTATGAGTGGCGATCACCGATCCATCCTGGTTGGTGGAAGCGACGGGATACTCATGTCGATATCACGCAGTCAGTCACATAGCGGCTAGCAGTCAATAATTAGGCCTATTTATTGTCTAGGCCAGGCAACTATAATTTGGATCCGAATCAGTTGCTCACCAGGACTTTGATTAAGATAATCGCTCTTGAAATGCATTAATTCATGAGTCGCACTCCTTTTGTGCTACTGTCGCGTTGTTATGCCATATGACAGTAGATAATTCTTGGTCCTACGCATGTCCTAACAGTCGGCATCATAATGCCACAATCAATAGAAAAATTTTAAATGACTGAAATGTGCACGTCCGAAAGTAAACATGAACGATTAAAGCTTTATCTGAACAGAATGCTCGAATCAGTATGAAGCTTGTGTGGCTACTACTGATCTGCTGTTTTTACGCAAACCCTACGTTGCGATACTTCCTCCCTTGAACAACCAGACTGAACTAAATGCCACGTACCAGAATGGGAAATTCACGCTCGAAACCCCTTACCACAGTCTTCGCTATTTCTCCGTTCAGCATATTTGACGATATTTGCAAAATAACATCACTCTAATGAAGCGTAGGCAACTCCTGGTTTCTCGTGTAGTTAAATAAGGACCTCAAAAACTGGCGGAACATTGTACTCTAGGTAATCTCGCTTGGATAGCGTGCAAAATCATGAATAAAAGCCGGTCATTAACATTTCTGCTATTTTCTGAACGAACATAAAAGAATTAATCCAGTAAACAAGGTTTCCTTGGAAAATGATCATGCTTCATGACCATTTCGTTAGAACAGGAATTCGGAGCAGGATAACATCGAGGCTGCATCTGTAGACCTCAGCAAGGCTCCCAACACGGATAGCAACCGATTACCTAGCGTAAAGCTCTGTGGATAAGGCCTAGTTAGACATATGATCAAATGGAGCTCAAGTTTTTAGATCAAGAGGTTAAGAAAGGCACGTCAGTAGAACTTAGGATGCATAGCGGTGTTCTGCAAAGTTAACATCACCTAGGATCCGTCCAAGAATTCAAGCACTGACAAAGTTGAATCAGATAAGAGACAGAATACAATACTGACGAACGCCGACTGAATATTGAGCGGTTATGGAGAGTGGTTGAACCAAACTAGAGCAGTGGTGGAGCAATTGCTGGGCCTGGTCATATAGACCACGTTTTTCACAGCACCTAGCTCTACCATCTGCTGCGAGTGCCCATGATGAACGGAAATTAACGCTGTGGCGAAGTCAAGAAAACGGACGTCTGTCGATTGTTAGTGGTGGTAAGGAATTCAAATGTTTCGCAGTGAGTATTTGATTGGTGCATCCACGTAGTACTTGGAATCTGGTTCTGTTTACCGTCGTCCTAAACTCGCACGCTTAAATTGCCTTGGAATGCCAATAAATAAAATTTTCCAGCAAGGTAGATGAAAGTTATGTTATCGTAGTTCTTGCACTTTGTTTAATTCCCCCTTTTTGAGATGGTACCAAGGATAGTCAGGCCCATGCCATTAGAACCGAGCTTATTTCCCATCGCTTGCTCAAATATCTCACGCAGCCAAGGCGTAGACGCCAATAGAAGACTTGAAAACTCCAGTTGGGATGTTGTTCTTTTGGGCGTCTCGTTGTTGTGCAGTCTCGGTAGTAATTTGATTACTTCCTCCTATATGAGGGTTACACAACACTACGGGCTCGAGAAAGATAAAGCCTAAATGCTTAAAGATGGGGAATTGTAGGTTTATAATCGAAGTTGGTAAATGTTCGTGCTTGCACTCCACATAGGCTGAGTTTTCAGCAGTAATATCACAAATCACGCCACGAACAGGAGCAATCACTGCAGCGGACCTACCAAAAACTTTGCGAACAATTTGATAAGGGCTGAGTGTCACCAACGTATAAGCCATACCCCGGAAAATAGTTGGTTGGCACCGTAGGTTACGGAATCATCTCTAGTAATTTTTCAGTCAGTTTACAGTTTCAATAGAAAGAATCATCAGTATGGAATCTAACTGGGACTGTGTGGACAGACAACTGCAAGCCCATTGAGCTGATCAAACTACGGTGGCGCTACTGCAAGAACCCAAGAAATCTATGTTGCTTGTTGGACTTAGGAGTCCCATGAGGATCAGGTTTCTATGTTTTCGTCTTCGACTGGGGGTCGCAAAGCGAAACCGAAGTCTGTGTTCAGTCTTGGCTGCGCTGGATTTTCAGAATACTTCAGCGGCGGGGTGTCGTTAATGAGACCTTTGGGGCGTGCGCGAACAAAAATTCGGTCGGCGTTTCCAGTTTCGGTACCAAAAATCGATCTATTCTCCTGATATGGGCTACGAATCTAGGAGTTAACTAGACTTCAGCCTATTTGGCTGTCGTATCTTTAGTCACTGATCAGCAGCTGGTGTTGGCATGCAGGCTTAAAAGACAGACATGCTAGTAAGACGTCACTTCCAACATGCATGCGTTAACTGGTCAATGATTAGATCCAACACGAGAGAGAGAGGGAGATTCGTGCATAGTGTCTGCAAGATGAGTCACCCTGTACGCAATAGTAGAGCTTGGCACTTGACGC
This sequence comes from Schistocephalus solidus, assembly GCA_017591395.1. Taxonomy (NCBI): domain Eukaryota; kingdom Metazoa; phylum Platyhelminthes; class Cestoda; order Diphyllobothriidea; family Diphyllobothriidae; genus Schistocephalus; species Schistocephalus solidus. Next base: position 308,605 of record WEDG01003061.1, read on the forward strand.
CAGAGCTTGATCGCCTGAGACCCTGATTCGGGGATGCGGCATCCGGACATGTAGCAGATATTTACGTTACTGCAAGCTTAGTACCAGTAAGACAGATTAAAACACACTTCGTGGACTCGACATTTATTAAATTTGCCTAGCCGACAGCTGTAAGTCTTTTAATGCGAAAACGAACAAAACTACCGTACTCTACATACTATCGTTGGTTATTTGCATGGATTTAGGAAATTAACAGTATAGATGATATCAAGTGGTAAATATAAGCCCCTTCGGATAGTTCCACTAGCGTCCAAGGAACTGCCCTTGGACGCTGGTGGACGTCCTTTATGCCCGTCTAGATCAACGTGCTTATGTGGTTTCACCTCGTCCACACCGTAATTAAAACAAGGTATAAATCACACCTGCAAAAAACACTGTCTTATATTGTGCGGTAATTAGCTAATTTAAATAATACACAAACCAAATATCCCCCAGCTTACAGTCAATTAAATAGCTTTAATTTAAGCGGATAACACATCGAACAGTAAAACAAATAATAAGGATTAGGGGAAAACAAAAAAGAGGGAGCTATTTAAAATAAGAAGTAAAAGATAAAATAAACGGAAAAGAGTGTCACTGGATGAATAAATTTTATATGAAAGTCGATATTGTGAATTCCAAACGTACCACCGGCGAGAGATCAAGTCTAGTACTGTCAGTAAGCAAATATTTACGTTAACATCAAGTGAGCAGTTGTGAAATGACAAAAAAAACATACGCGGGGACGTTGATTGTGGGAAAAAAAAAACAAAATTTAGCCAATTATTTTGTAATTGAAGTTCATAAGGCAAGGTCATCATGCTCTCTATGTCCAAGTTAAAACGGGTGTTGTAGTTTGCAGATCCAGTATATACGGGGATAGAATAGGAGATGCATAATTTTAAATTTGCAAAACTAAACGGGTGACCTTTGAAGGTGCCACAAAGGCCGTATGATTCTCCAGTAACTAAAAAAATATTGGTATTGACCTTCGCAGCGAATCCTCAGTCCTTGTAAAAGATTATCAGTTGTTGTCGTCCATATTTCATATGAGATTATTTAAGAATCATATTGATTCTCAGGATGGCCGAGAAATGCTGAAGTTACAACTATCCTCAAGTTCTGCTGGATATTATGGTGGCAGTTGCTGATACTGATTTATGTTCTGTTGATATTTTTCCATTGAGTAATTTTTTAATTGGGAAATAGCCGGCCGCCGCTTGTTTCCTTCATTCTTTCACAGAGTTTGTACAGGTATTGGTCCAGTATTCGATTTTCCTTCGTTCTGTCTCTATTTTTATCGATAAACTTACTTTAAGTTTTTCCTTCGCCATATTATTTTCGGATATCGGGAATTGGGAATAATGATTAAAAAATGTACCCGTGGAAGAAAAATAACTGTTACTGCTCTGATGGCAATTAAATGCTGGTCGGAGTTCCACTTGTACAATCAATTTCATGTAACAACATGATTGTTTGTCAGTTGGCTCCAGGCTCACCTTTCTCGCGTGCAATAAATGCGTTTACTGTGGTTTGTTAATTCGACTATTTGAATTCGAATTGAGCCCGAAATAGCGCCCGTTACTGCGCCCAAAGCGCGATTTGTCACTCGAATTTTCGAACGAGAAGTGAACTCATCTGTAACATGATTTGAGATTCTTGCAATGAGTGCAGTAAATAGGGTATTATAAACACAAAGTTTAAGGAAACGTGTATAAATTAATAGTTTTGTTTGTGAAATACCGTAACACTTTCGTCCACGACACCGTAGCTTGACATGTCGATAGCAAGGCTGACCAGCAGGGTAGCCAAAGTTGATAACAATTCAATATATGTATCTCAGCATGTTGATATCGTCATGCTGACTGGGTAATATCTTCATTGCAAAGCATCCGAATGTACAAGTTAAACCACAAGCAAAAGCAGGCTGTATTTTATATTGCCAGTGCCAACGATTAGTGGCCCGTGTCCTTACAAACGTTTAAAATAGTTGTTTATGCATTGCTCATGGTGCAAAGGACGCCAAAATAACGACCATGACGCTGATGAACTGCCCGGACAGATGGTGGTTCATTCGTTTATATAAGCGAGTGACGCTATCTATTGGTTACATTTGCTGGTCTCTGATTATTTAAGTTTTCTAAGCAGATTATTATAAGTAAGTTATGACGATAGCTATTTTATTCATTCTCCGAGTGCTGTCATATTCTACATGGTCTGTGCCAAAGGTAACAGAACGTATAACTGCAGAGCTATCTATGGCCCTTGTACATCGTATGGCAATAACCATGCGTATCAGAAGGACCGGCCAGACGCAGGTGAGGAACCATAAATATCCTTGCCATTATACAGGCCAGACGGAACGACGAGCAGACCCGCGAATCCTCGAAACCAAACGGGCGGCTCAGACATGGGACCCACGGCCTCAAATCGCTTTTTTGGACGCTGAAGAAAGACAGTCAGTTCAACTTCCTCATAACGTGGATACCGGCGCGGGATGGCAGCAAGATGGTACGTCAATCGCTGTGGCGTGGGCACATGACTCCAACTCTGTCAACACACATGTCCCTGTATCCCCGTGTTATCATACACTCCACCAACGCAACCAGGTACTGCGGTCCACTCCTGGGCCAAAGACACACACAGTTACCACACCGTGCGATCACTGTGATTTAGGCCACGCAAACTCGACCGGGACACGGACACTTCTCCCTCCTCCCTTTTTTTCAAAAACAAAAATGTTAACTCGTTGTCACACTCACTTACACCCTGAGAATGGACTGAGACCGAAAGTTCAGACTGCCATCTCTACTGTTCCAGTAATCGTCCATTCGTTTTCTTCTGAATTTATATAGTAATTGCTCATGTTCACAGCATCTACCAATCTCTCTTCTCCCTTACCCATCTGGGTCCATAGTCAAGGCATAGACAAAATTACTGCAGATGTGATCAATAGAAGTTGCTGAAAAAAACTAAATAACTCGCCGATGCGTGACAAGCACGATGGCTGACGATTTCATCGAAGCAACAAAGGGACAGTTAAGCTCCTTTCTGAGTGCGTCTGAGAGTCCACCGTAAGAAGGGACCAAGCTTCTTAGCGCATAATGACATATTTAACCACCTAAGATAGTTTATAAAAAGGTATATGCACTAAGTGCCGTGGTGGCGTAGCCCCCCCCCCGGGGGTCACCTGTTAAAGGTGATCAAACATCTGGTATGGGGTTTGGACACAAATGTCTATCAAAGGAAAAGAGATCATTTACACGCGCAACACACGACCAGCACCAATTAAAGGCACCATTTTTCATATAATTGAGCAGGCTGTTTGGATCTCACACTTGTGAGTGTTCCATACTAACAAAATTAGAGTAGGGGCAAAGTACACCCTTTCCTCTTACGTAAGAGGCCACCATTAGTCGCCTACGGAGGGTTATGCAGGAAGGATTCGTGCTTTTATTCTGTCAAACTTCCCTAGCCCTATCCCTAACCCTTCTCATAACATTAACTTTAACATAACGGTAAACGTACCACTTCACCTACCCCCAAGCATAACTCTTAACCTAACGAAAATCGTTCTCTGTCCTTATGCAACCATACATCTACCCATAACCCTAAAACTAAACCTTACTTAAAAACTGCAGCTAACGATGCCCGAAAGCTATTTCTTCCTATCATTATAACCATAAAACTTAATATTCACTGAAAATTACCCCTAACACTAGCCCTACTCCTTAACTTCACACTAACATTAACCTTACCCCTGAACCATAGCTTAATCTTACCCATAACACTTAGCTTACGCTCCAATAGCCCTTACCATATTCGTAAACACAACCTTATGTCAAATGTTTAACCCTTTACCAAAACCCTCATGCTAATCCTAACAAAACCGTTAAAAATAACCTTGCAGCTACATATAAACCAACCATAGCTCTAACGTTGGTAACCTTAAAACTAAACTTAACCTTGACCGTGCCCTTAAATGTACACCTAACATGAACTCTCACTATAAAAATTATCCTTAGTACATGGCCGAACCGAACCCTCATCATAAACATAACAATATCATTGACCCTTAACCTAAATTAGAGCCTAACCCAAACTCTAGCCTTAACCCGAAACCTGAACATGCCCTTACCCTATAACTTACACTTACCCTAATCATACCCCTTCAACCAAACCTACACAAACCTAATACTGACCCTATGCGTAACCCGTGTCATAAACCGAACATTACCTCTAGTCCTATCTATAGCCCCAAACCAACCACTAAACATAAACCTTAACTTAGTCTTAAAACAAACAACGACAACCGATCATTAACCAAACTCTAAAGCTAACACTGTCTGTACCCCTAGACCCAAAAAAAACCCTCACATTACCACTAAAACTAAATTTTATCCTGCACCTTAACAAGCCCTTTTCGCAACCTTATCTCTAACTCCAAAGCTAATACTAACCTAATTTCTTACCCTACAGCTAAAACCTCCCTAATCCGATCTCTACGTCTATGACTAACCCTTCCATCTCCCTAACCGAACCCCTAAAAACGCATCTAATCCTACGTCTCAACTTATCACAAAAAATACACCCAATCATAATTCCAAAAAGACCCATAAACTAAGCCCACATTACCGCATAACCTAAGCATAATTATACCTTCAAACCTAATCATTATTAAACCGCGACCCCTACACTTTGACCCAACACAAACAAAAACTTAAACCTACACAAATGCCCAACACTACACCTAATCCTACACATGACCTTAACCGTACCCATAAACTTGACAATTTCACTGTCTCTAAGTCTAACCCTAACTCTCCATTTAAACCTCATGCCAAATTTATCGCCAAACGTACACTTTAAACTAAACCTAAATTTTTACCACTCCTCAAAAATTAACCACAAAGCCTGATCATAAGCCTAAAAAGCTAAAACCTAACCATAACAGTCTCCATAAAACTTAACCTAACCCTTATAATAAACCTCAAAAGAACTCTAAACCAAATCCTAACTATAAATATAATCCTAACCTTAAACTCAAAACCAAAACCTCCTTATAACCCTTAACCGAAAGCCCGCATAAAAACCTAACCCTTTCCCTAAGTCTTACCCTGAACATAGACCTGAACTTAAACCTAGCTCTAAAACAATAAACATAACCATAGCCCTGCCACTTTGAGTTAACCTAACCCTAATCATACACTTGAAACCAAACTTATATGTTATTCCAAAATTAACACTTACCGTTAAACCTGCCGCTTAACCTTAACCCACCCTTTAAAACTACACTAACTCTAAAAATAGACCTAACTCTGACTCTAAGCATAACACTCGCCCGAACTCTTAACCTACCACTAAAGCTAAACCATCCACTTACCATAAACCTGAGACATATCCCACTACCAAACTTAACACTCACGCCAAAATTACCCCTAACCATATCACTAAACGTGAACCTACTCCTAACCCAAACTATAAATATACTTACACTAACTGTGGCTGTAACCCACGCACTAACCTTACACATAAGATCATAAGTACAACTTATCCAATCCCAACCTACACTCCCACCTATCGTTAACAATAACACTAAACATAACCCTAAACCAAATCCTTCTCCGGCCACTTACCCTTACTCTATCTCTAAATATAACCATCCCAATTACTTTAACCTTCAAAATCCACCTAGATCACGAGCCAACGCTAACAATAACCATATCCCTTATTGTAATACTAACCCTAACCCTAAATGTAATGCCAACTTTAATCCTACGGTAAACTTTAAAGAACACCCTAAACATAACGAACCCCTTAACTTTATCCCAACACTAAACCAACCCTAACCTTAAATCAACTCCTAACCCTTACAAAACCCTTCTCTTTAACATTACCCTAAAAATCCAACTATAATTAACACTAAACACAAAAACCTACTCCTAAATTAACTCTAAACCTTAAAATAGCCCTTCGCCTAACATTAACCACACCTCTTATCCTAATGCTAACCATAACTCTACCCATGACCCTTAACCTTGCCTTACACGTACGCATAACACCAACCCATACCCTAACACGAACCCTTCCCTAGCCTTACCATTATTCCTAACCCTGAACTTATACAGTCCCCTAACCCTTGCCCTACACGTTTCCTTATACTAAACTTATCATTATCCTAATATCTGATCCATTCTCCCTAAACCTATACTTAACGTTAACCTTAACCATTACCCCACCACTATTCCTAACTCTAACCCTTATCCACATACCTTTCCCTAACCAAAACTCCAACTCAAAGTCTACTCAGCACAGCACTTAACACTAACCCTGAGCCCAAAATTAGCCCTGACCTCACACCAATCCTACACCTAAACAAAACCCTCAACTTAATTCTGCAAGTAAACCCAACTCTTCCCAAAACCTCAACAAATTCGGCGGACTTTTGAAATTGAGCCACCGTTTTTTTCTTCTATTCATTCTCATATAAATTTCCTTATGTAAATCAGTTGGCCTCTTTCATCCATTATATACCGATTAGTAACCCTATTTGTTAATTCGAACTACAACAATGAGGTCATCAGCACACGATGCTGGCACCGTTTTGAAGGAAGTTCAATTTTATCTTCATTTTGCAAATAATTCAAGGAAGATTCTTCATGCTGTCGGTAGTTGCCGTCTTTGTCCATTCGTTTGTCATCTTCTGTTGTTATCTGGTTTGTGCCCAAGCTTATTCACGGTGAATGGAGGGCTTTTTGCTGAAAATTTTGGAATTACCCTTTCAAAATACAGCGTGCCTCTCTCTCTCTCAATACAAACCTTCAGCTTAACGCTAAGCCTTACCAAAAACTTTAACCTCACTCTTAGAATGAACCCCTCATTTCCCTTAACCTTTCGCTAACTCTACCCTTGAAACTAAGGCTAACTCTAAAACTTATCCTACCACCCACCCTAAACGTAACCTGCCCCAACTCTAACTGGAAACTAAACCTCACTCCTTAACTAATGATTAACTTGCCATTTAACCAAAACTTATCCCTAAATTTTATCCTAGCCATTCCTGAAAGATCAGCACTTGTAATAACCATTGACCTGATCCGAAGCCTAAAAACTCTTAACTTAATCCAAACTCTAACATTTACCATAAACCTTACCCTAATCCTACATCTACCTGTAACCCAAACCGTTAACCTAATCCTACGCATAACCCTTAATCTAAACACATCTCTGATCATAAACCTACGCATCACCCAAGCCCTAACCGTACTCCTAAACCTAATCCTACCCCAAAATATAAAACCTACCCAGAATTCCAAACCGTATTTTTACCCTACCGCTAACACTTTGCCTAACCATACAGCTTATCCTAAATCCTCCCCTTAAACTAAACCTACCTGCCACTAACCCTTATGTCAAACCTACCCTAAACCGGACCCTACCCCTAACACTAACATAAGCCAGAGAATTTACCCTATGCCGACGCCAACTCCTACGAAATAAGCCTTAAGCTATCCCTTCTCCTAATCGTAACCCTTACACTAAAACATCATTCAGTATTATCCTTACACTACATCTAACCCTGATATAAAAAACGAAGTTGGCAAGTCCTAGAACACTCTAGATGCAGCGATTTCCTTGAATACAGTCACTCCTTGAAGTACCATCTGAAGATGCCGAAGTCTTACAGCGTCCTGCAAGGATCGATTCCGTGGATCAAAAATTGAAGATCATGTGGTCCTGCAGTGGTCTCAACAGCGTTTGTGCGCAGTGCACTACAATCCTCAGGCCCAGTTCTAGTATGGAGGAGAAGGGAAAGACAAGTGGAAGTTTTGTCTTTTGTACGGACACCCGGTGGTGGTTAAAAGCCACAACGCGCGGCAAGCACGGGACTTGAGCGTTGGTCTGTCCGCTAGGTTTGACGTGGGCATTAAAAAATTAGCCTCATGTGACGGTGCGCCACTGAACCATTGATCAGTTGATTGGCCGATAGAAGTTAGTGGGTGCCCGTGCTTGGCTGTTCTAGAGGCAGCTCAAGAACTGTGATCTAGTGACCTCTTGTGCGGCGTGGGTGGCAGAGGTGGAAGGCGCTACAGCCTTACGGGGCCACGGATGCATTCAATCCCTAATTTATTAACTCAGAAGGATGGTAGCATGAACCAAATCAATCTTAATAATCCTGCTGAAGAATTCTAGCGAGGTCTGTTCTGAAATACGCAAAAATATGGACATATAAGAATTACAAATAAACTACTTAAACCTGCCTACTTTACAACCATAAGTAGACATTTATGGTAGTTAAAGTAAGTGTGGCGGTCATACAAGTAATCCTTCCCAATATATTTTCACAAATCACTGAAGCTGGTCTAGGACTAGCAACGCCGGCAGTTTTTGTGCTCCTCGGACATCCCCTTAGAGTTCGGAACAGCGCAAGGGACAAAAAGTCGTTCCTTACAAAGCCGGGAAAAAAGGGCAATCCATTACCCTTACTGGACTCAGTCTCTGATGATGGATTCGAGTAAGAATCCGAAACGTCCGGTTAATAAAACTCTTGTTCCAGTGACCGTGTCTTCCTCTTCGTGACTTTTTTCCTGAAACTCGCCTCTTCGCTTCTATTGCCAAAGTCAACGACCTCAACAGTTCATTTTAACTTTAGTTTGATTTTTTGTATGAGACCCATTGAAAAAGGAGAGCCAACCAGCTCTTCGAGCAACGTAGAAACTTTGTACCAGTTGGGCATTACACAGATTTCATGCTGTTTTATTTGTTCTACTTCATCAATTTTGGAGTTTGACTAATACGTAGATCCTGTAAAATGCAGAAAGTAGGGACATCAATAAACTTTGTAGGAACCCGTAAGCTGCCTACCGCCGCTGCATGAGATGAAGGAGAAAATAGCAGTTAAATAGAAGCAAAATAAGATCAAAGATTCGAGATGAATTGACATCAAAGCGTTACTTACTAAACCTGGCCTAAGAAATGATGCTACGAAAAAACGGAGGAATTAATCAATGATGGTAGGGCTAAAGCTGGGTGCTATGAACTCGGATGCCAGAAAATATTGTGGCAAAATAAACTTTAAAAAATGAACTCCGCACCCCACGGTGCAGTGTCCGAGCTGTTTGCATATAAACTCAGCTCCTTAAATCTACTTTCATGTCTAGTCTCTCGCTTCGGTCAATTTTTATTCCTGAGAAGGTGTGAGTACTCTGTCAGTGTGAATTGTTCTTACCACTTTTTTCTTATATAGCTCCGAAGCAATCCCTGACTAATAGCAGTATGTTCTTGGCTGCTCTATAATACTCACAGAAAGTTGTTTTTCTCCTCGGCATCCCATTACAAAATTCATGGCCAGTTTCTATTTAAATTTGCGTAAATTCCTATTTGATGGAAGCACATTAGCCTGGTCCCAATAAAATGGCTCTGGTTTTGCTACTCGGATGCTTATAGTTTAGATAAAAAGCAGCATCATGAGAGGGAAACTGAAACAAAGTCCTCGTGGTTGATGGATGCTCACCGGTCGGTTACTGGACTCACTAATCCCGTTCTATCTTGGGGATCGCTCTCGAGCCCCTACCAGTAGCCACACAGCGCATAGTATTATAGGCAGATGAACCTCGCTGACAAAGGTAAGTGGGACTGGAATGACAATATCTGGCTTATTAGCCGTCATCAGTCAGCCATACGTAACCCCAACTGGCGCACTACACGATGCTAGACGGCTACCATATGGCCTGCGAACGTCTCTCAGCCCTCCGGCAAATCATGCAGTTAAAGCCAAACAAAATTACTGCTGCACCTCGTCTACGTGTGGCCACGCCGCTCCTCTGGAGATAGGGCCGCTTTTCTTTTAGGTGGAAGCACATTAGCCTGGTACCAATTAAAACGCATGTGTTTTTGCTACTTGTCTACCTAAAGTAGGTTGTCTTGCTTAGTTTTAGATCACGGGATTTTTGTTTACGTCCGTGGTTCTTGCTTCGTCATCGCGAGAGGGGTTTGGTTTGCATTGCTCCTAGCTGGGCTGGGTTGGGTGCGGCTGTTGGTGTTGTGCGAGGTGCGATGTTCGGTCATGCATTTGGTCGTGTTGGGCAGTTTGCTAGGATGGGGTGGGCCAATTTGGCTTGGATGCTCTTAGCCGTCGGCCGTCTGCTGTGCTGCACAGCCATGCGTTCGATCGGGCTTGGTTAGACAATGTTTCAGTGAGGGTGTCGGGTTTTTGAAACAGGGGTACTGCTTATGGGTGCACTTGATGCAGCTTCCACTTGTGTGCCCCTACGACATGCAGTAATGCATTTGGCCTAGCTTGTTTGCGTGGTAGGTTAGAGGGGACCTAGGCTATGGCGAAAACGTTGGGGATCTTCTTTGCTTACATGTTGGATGGATGCCTCTGCCCTAGCAGTGGGCTGCCCGCTGTACAGTCATGCGTTCGGCCGGTGAGACGGTTGGGGTTTGTAACGAGGGCATTTAATGCGGGTAGGGTTGGTGCAGCTGCCGGTTGGCCTCCCGCTACGGCGTGCGGTTCTTTTTGTCTGCTCGATAAGCTTGTTTTCCATGTTCTACGGGGTGGTAGAGGTTGAAACAGCGTCTTTATTTGCGTTTGGGTTTAGAGGGGCTGTTAAGGGGGTTGCTTATAGGCTTAGTTTTTCTAATAAGATTAGACTTTGCTGTGTGTCCACAGTAAGGCTTTCATTATTGCGATCTTCGGGTAAGGTATACTTTTAGGGTTGCGGTAAGTTTAGGCTTCAGCTTCAGTTTAAGTCTTCCGGTTGTGATCAGGGGTGTTATTTCTTTTCTGCTTAGGGTTTATTTCGCCACTGATGCTAGGATTAGGGTTTGGGTTACCGTTTACGGTTGGGGTAAGGTTTCTGTTTAGGCTTCGGGTTAGGGTTTAGGTTAGAGTTAGAGTTGAGATTTATTGTTAAGGTTAGTGTTACGGTTGGGATTAAGGTTAGGATTAGGGTTGGGGTTAGAGTTAGGGTTATGGTTGAGGTTAGTGTTAGGTTTAGAGTTAAGGTTAGGGCTAGCGTTAGGGTTAATTTTAGGGTTAGGGTAAGGGGTAGCGTTAGAGTTAAGGTTAGGTTAAGTGTTGTAGTTAAGGTTCGGGGTAGTGTTAGGATAAGCTTTAGGGTTAGGGTTAAGGTTAGGGATTTGGGTTACGGATATGGTAAGGGTTAGAGTCAAGCATTAGTTCCCGTTATGTTTAGGGTTACGGTTTATTTGAGGATAACGGTTAAGTTTAAGGTTACTTATAGGGTTAGTTTTAAGGTTGAAGTTAGGATGTGGGTTGCGGTTACTTTTAGGTTTGTTTTTATAATTAGGTCTTGGGTTGGGCTTCGGTTTACGCTTAAGGTTAGAGCTTGGTTTATGTTTAATGTGAAGGTAACTGTTATGGTTAGCGTTAGTGTTATGGTTAGGGTTAAGTTTAGGGTTGGTGTTAGGGTTAGGGTTATGATGAGGAGAAGGTTTAAGTTTAGGGTTACGGTTAGAAATAAGTTAGTGTTAGGTTTAGGGTCAACGATAGGTTTACGGTTAGGGTTAGAGTTAGGGTTAGGTTTGATGTTCATTTTAAGGTTAAGGATGGGGTTAAGGTAAGGATTACGATTTTGGTTTCTGTTACCATTTAGATTTAAGTTTAGGGTTAAGGTTAAGTTGGTGTTCTTAGTTATGATTAACTTTACGGTTGAGGTTATGGTTACGGTTATTTTAAGGGTTAGGTTTATGTTCCGCACAGGCTTCATACTTAAGGTTGTCCCTGACTTATAGGATTAGGGTTGGGTTTTATTGAGGTAACGGTTGCGGTTAGGTTTCAGTTTTGATGTTTATTCTTAAGTTGAGGGTTAGTTTTATGATTAGGAATGCGGCTTATTTTGTGCTTTCCGCTTAGGTGTGGTTTAGGGTCACTGGTAGGGTGGGGTTTAGTCTAATGCTTACGGTTGAGGTTAGGTTTGGACTAAGGGCTAGGCTTGAATGAGTTTACTATTGTGTTAGGTTAAATTCAGTTTACGGTTTAGGGTTTGCTTTGCTATGGAGACTAAGGTTGTGTTTAGGTTTACTTTTAGGTTTAGCACCAGGAATTGGATTAGTGTTAGTTTACTGGTTAAGCCTGTTTAACGGTTAGGTTAGGGGTTCGGGTTTGGGGTAAGTATTATGGTTAGGTTTACCTTCAGTACGATTAAAAGTGCTTACTGGTTTCCTTCTCAGTTCCTTACTTAGTCCGCCGATAGCCCTTTCAGTTTAACTTCACTTCTACTCAACCTCCCTAATTTCAGCTAGTCTACCTTCATTACGTAATTCACTTCCACTGCATGTTCATTTTCCACATAAAATTTATTTTCTTTAGCTCTTAATTAGCTTGGTCATCTTCCTACGGCCTCTTTTCTTTTCCACCCAGCAGTTATTTTAGTGCTCTCCAACCTTATATTCACAGCAAACAGCCGTTTTGCTCTGCTCATTTCTTCGTCCTAACTTTCATGCTTTTTTTTGTTTTTCCAAACTGTGCTTCCGGTTATGTCATTTCTTTGCTAACTTGGAGTTCTGCCGTCCGGGCACCAGCGAGTTCCTTTGCTAATCTCATTAAAATACTTATTCGGTTCGTTTTCTCTCCCAATACATTTCTGCGAGCAATGATACTTCCTCTTTCTTTACGTCTCCATTTTCCTGCTTGTTGGCAGGATTCGTAGGCTTCTCCTGCTCTTCCTCGTTCATTTTTCGTATGTTTGGCTTGCAGTGTTCTCCCCTTCGCTTACCCTTACTTAAACTCCCGTACCGTTATCCTGTTCGTGAAGAAGGCCTGCACCTTCGGTAGACAATTTCATGCTCCATAGCAATGTCCAACGGTTCGCTAGCGGTAAAAACACGCAATGCTGTTTTTCCCTTTCTTCACAACACTTTGCATAAATTATTTTAAAACTAGGGATTGGGGAAGGAATACAAAGTCTTTTGATTGTGTTCTTTTAGTTAGGGCATTTAGCATGGTTTCCTTCGTCACTGTCTTCATTGCCTTTCAGCGTAAGTGTCCCTGCTTCGTGCGACTTACGAGTCATCAACGTCCGCAGTATCCATCTGTTATTTTTCCTTATTTTCTTTCGCAGACTTCATGTTAAAGATATTTTCTCTTCTTCTCAAAGGATAGGCGTTCGCTATGTGGCCAACAAATGTAACCCAGGCACGATTTAAATTGTGCAATTTTACTCCATACCAAAAACGGTACTGCGCTTCATCCCGGTGGGCCCAGACAGCCCTTCCTGATGCTGGACCCGTTTCGGAGAGCTTCCGTTTAAGTCTGCTCCAGTAACCTTCTATGGCATCTGAGGGTTTCCAAAGTTTTTACTGCGAGATGTTGATAGCCCTCCTCGTCCGTTACTTGGACCCTTGCGTTAGCAACCCATTTCGTTGTCACCACCTTCAGTGCCGGCCAGCTGCGGTTTTTTACTTGTTCGAAGAGGGCCTTCTTTATAGAGGTGTCGTACATTCCTACTGCCAAGTATTGTCGTCCTTTCCTGCCTTTGCTATTCTCGCGCATTGCTATCCTTGTCTCATCTACCTGCATTTCCACACCTTTGCCGCCTATTTGGCCTATGGCGGTCATCGGTGCATTGGTTGACACATACAGGCAAATTGCATACCACTGCATTGCTGTGTTGCGATGTACTCCTACTAATGCGGCGCAGTGCTTGACTCGCACGCCTTCTACGTACCGGTAGACCATTTTTCTTATCTCTGCCAGTGTTAATCTACTTCCTTCGAAAATTGTATCGGTTCTCAGTTTCTTCTTCCGTCTAGCGCGATTGCACTTACATAAGAAGCCCTCGGTATGTTCTGCTGAGGCCTGCTGGTTCATGCTCTTTTTTGCATACGCACTGCAGTTGCGTAGGAAGCAGTCTACCTGCGGGTACTCCACAATCCGGTTGGAGTCAATTACCTTAATTACTCCTTCTTCTTCTTCTTCTTCTTCTTCTTCTTCTTCTTCTTCTTCTTCTTCTTCTTCTTCTTCTTCTTCTTCTTCTTCTTCTCTTCTTCTTCTTCTCCTCCTTCACCTTTTTCTTCTCTCCTCTTCTTCTTCTCTTCTTCTTCTTCTTCTTCTTCTTCTTCTTCTTCTTCTTCTTCTTCTTCTTCTTCTTCTTCTTCTTCTTCTTCTTCTTCTTCTTCTTCTTCTTCTTCTTCTTCTTCTTCTTCTTCTTCTTCTTCTTCTTCTTCTTCTTCTCCTTCTTCTTCTTCTTCTTCTCCTCTTTCTTCTTCTTCTTCTTCTTCTTCTCTTCTTCTTCTTCTTTTTCTTCTTTTCTTCTTCTTCTTTTTCTTCTTCTTCTTCTTCTTCTTCTTCTTCTTCTTCTTCTTCTTCTTTTTCTTCTTTTTCTTCTTCTTCTTCTTCTTCTTCTTCTTCCGTTGTCGAATTCCTCTGCAGTCCTCTCCTTCTTTGTCTTCTTCTCCCTGGAATTTTAAAATGCCATTAAAAAATTTAATTCATGCAACATTTACCGTAATGATTCTGCGTTTTAGGTTCTTAAATCATCCTTTATTTTTTTCTTTGCATGAATATATGTACCCCTTCTAACACCTTATCTGTGCTATTTTTTCGTTTTCGTTAAACTTCTATTTCGGAAATGACATACATGCAGTGCGCTGCCTGAGTGGATACGACAATAGAACGAGACTTCAACACAGTCGAGCAATTTGGTGATCAAATTTTTGATGAGGTTGTACATCCCGTCCATGCTGACCTCCTCGCTGTGAAGTCTTCCCATTCCCATACGTCGAGGCTTACGACATATGGCTTGTCGTACATCGGCATATCAGCGCTCTGTTTTACCATTTCTAGCATGCTACCTTACGCGTGAAGAGATAGAAATACAGAAACGGAGAGTGGAACTCTCTCCCCAATAGAGCTCATGCTCTGCACTGCCATCCTCGCCGTTACAGTTGCCGACCCCATGATGATAATGGATCGGGAAAACACCATAGATTGAGCTCCTTACAGCCTATGCTGACTACATTAATGCAAAGTTTAGTTGCACAAAATAAATGTCAACAACAGGAGTGATTGGCTGAGCTCGACAGGCAGGTGCAGGAGAAAAAGACTTTGAAGAAGGGGAAGAAGATGCATGTGCTAAGTGAGGACGCAGGAAACCCGTACACCTCAGACACATCGACCCAGTGGACGCAGATAGTGTCCACAACTGGTTCCCTCGGCGACACGTCGTCAACGTTGCTGCTGCTGCTGCTGCTGCTGCCGGCACTGCAGCCACAGTCAGCCGTAACCGAGACCCACGATTCTTATTCCTCCACCTGGAATGTAACACCACCAGAAGTACCGAATCTTACACACCAGCAACCTCAGCTTCGAAACTTGCTGAATCAAAATACCCCTGTTGAACAGGCTTCGCCCGTGGACGAGTTCTTGCATATCTGGAGGAGAGATCTAATGAGGTGGCAAAGAAAAGGAGACACGTAAAGTCTGAGTGGCGGTGCAACTTAGCTCAATTCTTTTTGTCTTCAAACACTTTAAAAACCGTTCAATTTTGGTACTTGCTCACTTGAGTGTCGATGCACCTACTTAAGAACTAGGGAAATTCCCTTATACACTTGTCCGACCCCGGCCACCTGCTTCGTTACTTCATGCGTCGGTGTTCTGCGGCAGTCATCGGTACCCATACATATGGTCAACCATTCATTACAAAACACTTGAATTATCACATATTGCAGTTATTTCCCTTCGATCGCGGGGCTAGTGTTACAGAAGCTCCCACGATAAGTGAAAAATTGCGAAATAAAAACCACACTTTTCTATGGTTTTTAGCTATTATAAGCCCTTATGAACCGACTGAATTGCTTATATGCATTTTCCCCACAGCTATACAACATAAAGCCTCTATATTCTCTCAGACATTAAGTTTATACGAAAAACCAAAGACAGAACGCTGGGGGATCCACTGATGAATCGGATTCCTCTTTGCTAGAGCATGCAGCAACAGAAACATCGACGAAACATGTGTCTGGGCTTTTAGCTAATACCTTGCCATATGTATTTCACACAACTTGTAGTACTATTTGTTTGTAGAAAGGACATTAGGTGGTTATTCCACAGTGGTTTATTGTCTTCGACACAGAATTTTATTAAAATTTCCGACCTGACCTTAAAAAGTCATGTCTAAATTACCTGAATCCATGTCCTGTACTTAATAAGTTCAGAAATTATTTCCCCAGGTGATCCACAGTTAGGATTGAGTATGACTGGCTGATGACGGCTCACTGATCTGCTTAAGGAACATGTATGTTTCGTTATACCCTGGAGCTCACTTTAGAGCACTTGCAGGCAGTCGCATAGCAACATGTAGCATATGTTGATAAGGTAGAACCGACAAACACCAGAGAGACTGGAATAGCCATTTCTGGCTTTATAGCCATCATCAGCCAGTCATACCAGCCAATCACTCCTTTCGTTGACGTGTCTTTTGTGCAACTAAACTTCAAAATAACGTAGTCAGCATAGGCTGTAAGGAGCTCCATCTATGGCGTTTTCTAGATCCATTATCATCATGGGGTCGGCAACTGTAACGGCGAGGATACCAGTGCAGAGCATGAGCTCCTCGGATATCTAATGGGGCAGAGAGTTCCACTCTCCGTTTCTGTATTTATATCTCTTCACGCGTAAGGTAGCATGCTAGAAATGGTAAAACAGAGCGCTGATATGCCGATGTACGACAAGCCATCGCGGTGCGCTAAAAGTCGTGGGTGGGCAGTTTGCCAATAGATAATAGAACTCGGACCACATGGCCAGCCCAGTGTCTGTTGTGTGGGGTGGGTGGCTGGTGGAATGAGAGTCAGGCTGGCAATGCGGCCCTTAGGGCACTCCCACTCCGTGGAATCCGAGCCACGTGTGGCGGCACACTTAGGGGCGGCTCCGACAGCGCCGGCCACGTGTTCCCTCTCCCGCCTCCGGTCTTCTTGATTCGGTCAGGACAACGGGCCCAGACGGGTGAGGGTGAGAGAGTGTGGTAGCTGCAACGCAAGTCTACTCTCACTATGGTTTTATTCACACGCAAGGCACCATCCCTGCGTCACCTTGCTGTAGAGCACACGGTGGATCTCGTGGAAACCGAAGGGCGCACAGTCATCTAACAAGGTTCGTCTACGAAATTTTCTGAAGTTTTTTGTGTGATGAGTTGAGCAGTGCGTGTTGGAGTCGTCTGTTTTCGCATGTTGGCCGTGAGAACGCATTTTAAACTAGCTTGAGCCGCCTGTGTACCAGTCTAACGCTGTCACCTCCGGTGTCACCATAACTGTCGCTGCTTCCCAGTGTCAGGGCGGAGGGTGAGGGGTGAGAAAGATTTGTGAAGTGGCAGAGTGGCAACAGAAGTGACTTAAATTACCCTTCCCACACCCATGGCTTCTCAGTAGCCGTACGGGCAACGAAATTAGTTGCAAC
Organism: Schistocephalus solidus; assembly: GCA_017591395.1. Classification (NCBI taxonomy): domain Eukaryota; kingdom Metazoa; phylum Platyhelminthes; class Cestoda; order Diphyllobothriidea; family Diphyllobothriidae; genus Schistocephalus; species Schistocephalus solidus. The sequence continues at coordinate 326,042 of WEDG01003061.1, forward strand.
GGCTGCCCTGACATTTACGCGTACCGCGCAAGTGCCGGCTTCTTCCCCTGCTCTCTATCTCTCTCTATTACGCAAAAACACAATGGAATCAGACTTCATACGCACAGATTCGCTGGGCTGCGAGAAACAGTCGAGCTACTGTCGCTTGGTTTCTACCGTCAGTCGAATCTCGGAGGCTGTGAGCGTTCACATTCGCATGCTAAAACCACTCGTGTCCCCAGCGTCTTTTTCTGCCCGGCGCAGAGTTAAGACCTATCGGAGGAAGAATAATGGTGAGTGCCTGTTTAAATCGAAAATTCCAGTTAAAAAGCGCTGGATACCTACTGGTTGTATTGATTAAGCTTGCCGACAGTTTGCGAGAACAAAAATGCGTTACAGAAGTCGCACTTTCTAGCTGAAGGATTTGTAACAATGAGCCATTGCTTCTTTTGATTTAAATGAAGTAGATTAATGATTTTTTAGCCTGAACCATTTAGGTGGTTTTGCGGTTACGAGATCACTGACATTCCGCCTCTATTATCATGACAGGTGCACTTGAAGTAAATGTCAGCTGACTTAAACGCTAACATTTGATGAAGGTAACTCCAAGGAGCCACTGACGCGGTAATAAGAGTTGGCGAAAAGGTCTTACTCAAAAGTGGCCCACCCTGTCTGCAAACAATGACCCACCCCCTGGTTCGCCTTCTTTTCATCTGCTTCTCCAAAAACCTTACCTATGCACTGAATTATGAAACCTAAGGATCAAGAATTTGTTTCCCCCCTTCGAAGGGACACTAGAATACGAACCTCCCATACTGCAGGCTGCTTTGCATTAAATTCCGGGGGATCTTTGGTTATTTTGGTAAGGACCCATTTCTGATTAACGTCCTGCGTACCTATAACTTCGCATTTTAACTTCCAGATGGCAAATTCTTCCGTCGCGAAGAAACGGTACTTGAAGATTTTACCAACTGGAAACGTGCACACGAATTTACAGATAACGAGTGGAGATTAAACTGCAAGCTTCTCAGAGAAGTATACTGTGGCGGTCACTAGGCTGCGCTCATTAAAGTCAGCCCAATAGCATTTAGTCCTTCAACCATTGTGTTCTTTTGGTGTGACGTTCTTCATGGTGTTTGTCTGGCATTCTTTTATCTCCCCCGTAAGTGGTATCCTTTTGTATGCATTAAATACGTGTCAATTTCGGGCAATTAACTTTTTAGTAGTAATAAACCGTAAGCCTATAACCGGTAAAGACAATGGCGACAGGAATGGTTATCGGTATGTTTTGTGCTGCAATTGGAAAAATTCGGGAATAGGAGCCCCCGTCCCATCTTTTTTGGGGACCTTGCGCTAATTTCCTATGAGATTAATTTTTCAGTTAAGGAAAGAGGCGAGGAGTAAGTTTGGGTTTGGATTAGGGTATCAGTTGGGTTTAAGACACGGTTTATATAGCCTTTCTGGAATCTTGCACAGAGCCCCTGTCTTCGGAAAAGTGAACCACGCATAGACAGTAAGATCTGTGAATTGAAGGCCGGTGCGGTATCCTTTACCACTTGCGCTGCTAGTCTCCGTTCTGCCTCCAACGCTTTCAGTATACTCTTCAACAGAGGCTCGTATCGTTACCGTGGCCTCTATGATGGTCTCGTGCATGTGAGCTCTGAAATGCCCATTCATTTTGTGTACAACCTTGGTTGGGGGGGCAAAGGCTGTGTGTAGTACGCGTAGTCGGACTGCTTAGATTTTTCCCCACTGCGCCTGATCCCAACTCAGTTCATCTTGACTCTGTTTTTGACACTGGACTGTGGGAGTTAGAAGGAGGAGAGATTAAAATTCTAGGTTTTACCGGTACACCCATATTCTTTCCTGTAACCCAGATAAGTCAAGCTTTGTGGCTTTGAGTGGACAGGCATGGTAGTGAAAGTTAATTGGGTTCTGTTGTGACCTCTGTATACATCTTTGGGAAGACCGAATAGACAAAAACGACTTTAATGCCCCGAAAACGGACTTTTAACTGTCCCCAAAATGTAGAATCTCCGAGTATTCGGCTTGGCAACAAACGGATCATCGGAAAACCTAAAATAAATTTCACGTAACCAGCTACGTCGCTGAATTCGGTGCTGTGGGACCATGAACTATCGTGCTGCAGTGGCAAATGTTGTCATATAAAGCCTTAACGCGTCTCTTTCATATTTATTTTTATAAATAAAACACGTGCGTGCCGTAAAGCCTTCAAATAAGGACCAAAAAGCATCAGGTACCGCCAAAGGACCAAAATGTTTGCCACCTACTCAACTACCTGAATGAAAATCGATAAAAATAATGCTCTCTCCTTAATTGCAGTCGTTGGTGGGAAACTGTCAGTGACGGAACCGTACATAAGGATTTTTTAACCTACTTGAACCATACTTCCTTAAATTCAGTATCTGAAAGCTACGAACCGTAATAAGGTCACAGGCTGAAACGGTGCATCGCAACCTAGCCCGTAGTTTTAAAAACCGAAGCAACCAATCAGCTGTAACCCTCAGGACCAAGTTATTTAGTACAGACTGGTCGCTCAAAAGAGACGGTAAAATGAGGAAAAGCTGATAAATCCGACTTTTGATCCCTTTGCCTTCCTAGGTTGTTCAAATAACACTTCCCATTCAAGCCGTATGGAGATGGGATCGAGTTTACTGGCTTACGGGACAATGCTTCCGACCTACCACTCACAGCACCTCTCTTCATAATTTTAGCTGTCAAATATACTCGCATTGTCCCCAAATGCACGTAACAAGGTAAAGCTTCAGAAATTTGGATGCAAAGATTAAAGTATTCATTTACCTGATAAACGAGGGCTTAGGGGATGTTTGCTATTGATTGCCATCTAGCATGGTCTCAAGTTGCTTCTTGCGCCCGACTGAATAGTCTTCTGGGAAGAATCCTTCCTACCGCATAGACTGCCTGTGAAGACTCCTGGATAGTCTGTTAGTGGGAATTTACACCCACGTAATATTTACTAGTTATTCTCAGATCTATTAACCGTTTTGCGTGAAATTTCAGCAATTTCAACATTCCAATGATTTACGGTTTTCGGGTCGCTTCGAAGCAAAAGTGTGGCCTGCGCACATCCACGTACCCACATAACTATACTGGCCCGATGCTAATTTATTAAAAGCATGCGTACGATCGCCAACTGGTTTTCCAAATCCTTTGATAGAAATTTTCGCAACTCTACTGGTAAAGTTGCACATAAATAGCCTCTTCTCTAACTTAACTGAAACAAGAAGCCCATTCCTCGCTGTTTTTGTGACCTTGTTAAAACATAGAAAAATATTTTACGCCATAGCTTCAGTTTCAGTGTACTGAGTGGGAAACATGTGGCCAATAAGTACGCGTATGGGGAACGAATTGAATGTTTAAATGCATTTAAATGCGATATATACAGTGTATCCTGCATTGCTTGTCCTTAAGTTAATCTGATACACCCCAAACGTTTACTCGGCTATGCATCATACATGGCTTTAAGAAACAAATAATATGTTCTCGAACTCACATTTACATATAAAACAGTTAACTTATCTTCTCTATGTGACTTTTACCCGAGACATCTTTAAGCAGACGCCTGAAGGATAACTCAAATTCTGAAAGATACTCCAGAAGATCATGAGTTCTGTTTTCTGATCGCTTTTCGTAAACCTTTACCACCTTCCCAAGTTGCCATACAACTCTACTGGTCCGACGAGAATTCATCGAAAGCACGCATATGCTCGCCATTTGGTCTTTTAAATCCTTTGGTTTGAATTTTCCCGGCTCTCTCCACTTTTCCGAGACATTCGCTCGTGATGAAAGAAAGAAGACATGAGCATTTTACAGCTCCTAAGTGAGAGCCCACATTTCAAGAATGCTAATGCTACAGTCACATTCGAACGACTTCCACTGATCTATCCGGGTAACAGGATGGTAGTGAGAGTTTTCGCGTCGCCCTGGGGCTGAGCGTATGGAGCCAATGAGGGCTTTTCGACTAAGGCAAGCAATTCATACCTGAAAAGTCAGGTTCAGGAAACTTACGTTTTCAATTAATCCTCGAAAGGCCTGTAGAACAATATAGGTTGCGATAAAGCGGCAAAATTGAGAACATCAAATGAAGAGTATTCATGCAGCAGGAAAGTTAAGAGCGCTTAGGCATGTTATATCCAGGGGTAATTAGAGTTTCATCCTGTTTGGGGCATGATTTAGGGAGAAACGAGGCGGAATTTGCCAGTGAATAATGCTTAGGTATCGTTGTTATACTCTTTTGCATCAGGACCCGAGTTTCACATATTAAGGGCTTAACTTGCGCCATGGATTCATCTACCGTTTGGTTTGAACGCTCTTAAATATCTTCCATGCCTATTCCTCATTGGTGTTTTCAAGATTATCCGGCTCTCCTGCTGCTTTTATTATGGTACAGATCTTACGAGAAATAAGTGAAAACTCACCTTCCCAGAAATTGACTCCCTCGAGGTTGGCATGAAAATCATTTCCGAAAGTAAACAGGTAATAGTTAAAGCGTTTTAAAGACAAAGACACGGGAAGGCTCATGGCTGACGCAATTTTCTATCATTCTTCAGCGGTACTTGAAACCAAGGTGATGGCTTATCCAGAGCTCTAAGATTTTAGGCTTAATACGTTGGATTTCTCACAGGGAGTGCAAATTTTATTCTCTTTTTATGCACCCGGAACACTTTCGGGTGTGAATTCATGTACTTACTGACTTCATAATGTGATGAGCTACCAAGTTTCTTCTAAAATCTTGCGTTCTGCCGGACGCACCAGCATAATGTCCAGTCAACTACAGTTGCAAAAATGGGACAGAGTTTTGTCCTTTTACTCTCTTGATGCGCAAATTTTGGCTTATTATTCACGTAGGTAAAATGTCGTCCTACATCCAACCATAAGAGAATCCGGGAAACTTCGAGATCGAAAGTAGGCGAGTAGCATGAATGTCACAGGTGATGATCACGCCTAATAACCAAGCTACCCCGCCACTACAATGTCTGAAAACGATGCAAACGATTCCCATCACCGGTGCTTGACGCCTTCCCATTAATGCATCTTGTGAAACGAAAGAACCACCGCACCCAGTATGGTCCCCAGCGAAAGCGGCAGACGAACGCTTGGGCTGACGAAATTCTCCATATAGAGTGTTGAATGATGCTCGAGCTACTCTTAAATATACGCCTACGATTCCCCTTACAAAAACGGAATAAAATGGAATTTAAGTAGTTGGGACATGACAGTCAACTGAAAGCTGTCAAAGTATCTCCTTCAACACTCTTCTTTGAGATATAAGAACCCCAGGATGCTTGCGCAGACCATAAGAGGTTCCGGCAAACTTTGGGCTCGGAAGTAGGCGAGTAGCCAGATTGTCAACATTGATAACTAGCCGTCAGAATTCGGCTGATGAGGGACTACCCTACAAAGGAGGTCTATCGTGATTTGCCCTTGCGAAAGGGGAATTTTCGATTAGAATAACAGGATGTTTGTTGTAGGTATTTATTTACATGTTTATTTAATTAAGAATTCCTCAGGAGAAAAAAATCTCAATTTTCAAAAAGACCTCATCGAAGTTAGGATAACTCAGTCTGTCATCTCAGTTTGACAGGTTACTTTAGCAAATCTATGCGATACTTTCGACCAAAACCAGGGATATTTTAAGAGAAATGTTAAAAGAACTAAAATGGATGTGCTAAGGGGAGAACGTGAAAAATGATGCCGGGGATTTCACGGGAGGCTTGCTGAATCATACCTATTCATAAGAATAACCATTCTAAATTAGGGTTTAGGAATTAAAGTTAGCATTTTGGGGGAGGATGTCAAGAAAATAAACACAAAGCCCACTGACGCCGGATGATTCATGTTTCTAATGACTGAATGGAATATTTTCAATGATCTCATGAATTGACACTTGTCCTTTTGTTCTGAATAACGACACCTGTACCATCTGCAGATCGAAATCCTAATTTTGAAGGATGATTCAGAAGGCTAAAATGTGCGATACAGTTAGTGAATAACGACCTGAGTCATCAGGTATTCCACAAAGCGCGAATTGACTAACACAAACATCAGCGCGATTGTGTGCAGCGTAGTCCTGGATACAATTTAATAGGTTATGAGGTCACCGATATCCTACTGTCATAGGGCAGTCCGTTGTCCTAGGGGCCAATTCATTCAGAGGAATGATCAGACGAAGAGAACCGACGGATCCGCGTGATGTTACTTCAGAGAAAAGACTGCGTCACTCATGGAATCAGGTTATTTTCTCTTCAACTGATGATTTGCCTGTTGACATTCGCCTATCCACAATCACCGCGCGTGAGCTCCTTGACAAAATCCAATTACTTTGCAACATCTCCACCCGGAACATTTAGTGGGATGGGCAAGCATTCAACAGAAAGTCTTTTAAGGCACCACATGGAGCGAGATCTAGAAAAATACTCTTAGGTAATATACCTCCTCAAAAAGTACTTTGGGATGCTTAAATGAAAGGCGGGAAAATAAAAATGGTTGACACTAATATTTTAAGGAACGAACCTCCAGTGTTTTGATTATCGAGTTTAATTGCAGGTTTTTGAAGCTTTTGCGCAGTCATTGGCATAGACCCTCATTTACAGGTATCTTCTGTTTGCTTATGCAGTGCGCATAGTGTGCATTAGCTTATTTTGTGTGTTTTTATGCCAGTTAGTATTGTTCCCCGGGAAGACTTACGAAGTTCACTTGGTATAGCAGTTGCGCAGGATATTATACGTTTGTAGTAAATCGGCATTTAAAGAAAATGAAAGTTCAAAGTAACAGTCAGTTCAAAAACCATGGCTTGTTTGCATAATTAAACTTTATTATAAAGTTAAAATACGCGCCAATGTCATCTTACTCCAACCAGTGGGCATATAATATTTTCAAATGTTCGTATATCACCTCCGTTTTCAGAACGATATTTAAAAAAATCTATTTTAGTAGATTGAATCAATGTGATCCTAACCCACTACGCATAAGAAGCTATGATCTTGCTGTTATAACAACAATAATACTAACAAGATTGCTGATATAAGCGAATAGGTGAGTTCCAGGAAGCATTTCAGAAGGAGAAGATGCGATCACTGGACCAAGAAGTTTATTGGTCTGACGCTTCGGATTCTCACTCTAAACGTCCTGAGGGCCGTATACTTTACAGGGTTGAAATTCCGGAACTAGGATTTCTATTTGACTGAAATTTCGGTTGTCCGTTCGACCCCAACACCAGAAAGTAACCGATGCCGGGGTGGGTCCCTGAGTAGACTGATCCTTCGGGGTCTGTGTTGACTCCAAACCCCGGGTGGTGTGAGAAGGTTAGCAACGCCCTCTGGCACTTTATTCTTCATGGATGAGAAGTGTCACAAGAGTTTGCATTTCCCACGGTTAGGTCTCTGTGTGTGTGTGTGTGTGTATGTGTGTTTGTGCACCGTTTTCTAGAGACTACCACAGTCATCACTTGATGTGACCATCCTTAGGTGCTGCAAGGCAACCATCTCATTTTTTTCACTATCGGGGTGCTGGCTTGAGCGTTCTCATACAACTGCACTTTCGCCTCATCATAAGATTGCCAATAAAACTCGGTAGCTTAGGGTTGCATGGTGTTTTGCAGTAGAAGATCACTCTGAACGCGCATGATCCGACATGAGAGGACGGAACAGTGGATACGAAGGGGTGGTGCATAAAAAAATTCCAATAGAGAACCAAGGGTGCGTGTTTGCGTGTGTCATTATGTCAGTAAAATTGAAAGCTACAGCGGAAACTACGGTTCATAAACGAAACTGGCATAAAAAAAGGTTCATGTTGTGAAGGGCTTTTGAAATTGAGGCGCCATTTGTTCTGCTCTCCATTTGCATGTAAATCTTCTTATATGTACGCCGGTTGGCACATTTTGCCCATTATATACCGAATGTTAACCCTCTTTGTGTATTCAAACTACATTGATGAGGTCATCAGCGCACAACGCCAGCTCCATTTTGAAGGAAGTCTAATTTGATCTGCATTTTGAGACTCATTCAAGGACAATTCTTCATGATATGGATAATTGCAGTGTTCGGCCATTCGGTTGAGATCCTCCGGTTTTAAGTGCTATATCTTATTTACTGTGAATGAAGGACATTGTTGGCTGAAAGTTTTGGAATTTTACCTTGAAAATAAGTATTCTTCTCTGTTTTTGACTGCAGCAACGCTAGGTTAAGAAGCGTTGGTAAAATGGGTCGTATGGCTGGGGCCTCACTACGGAAAGACAGTGGAGTGTGCGAAAGAAAACATTAAAAAATAGATAAATTTCCAGCAACTGTATTCTCTAAGGCCGATGGATAGCAACAAAAGTTAGCGTAAAATCAGAAAAAAGAACGAAAAACAACTCTCAGTAAATAGTTTTAAACCAACAAATCTCACAATAAAATAACTGTGCTTGTCCTTAGAGGAAGGTAGTAGTTAACGCACAGGGGTTTATTTCCCGTAGCTAGGAATTATTAAACCAAATCAGACCTTTAAAAACACCTCGGTGGCTTACATAACCTACTCTTACCTTGACTTCTCTTGAAAATACATCAGTAGTTTGTGTCAAATAGCGTTAGCAATGACAGCCGTAGGTGACTTTGCAGTTACATCGGTGACCTTGACAGGTAAATCGATAGATTCGGGACAGTGCTCATATGTGCACTGAGTGCGGCACAGCATGAGAATCAATCGATTAATCAGTACCATGGTCAATGCTTAGAAAGCCGTAAGGCAGCTTAGAATCCGGCCCCATCAGCAAAAACTAACAGTGAAAACGCAACAAAAAATTGTTAAGTGTTGTGTTAAGGGGTAGGAGTATGCTGAACAGCAACACAACTTGGTCAAAATTTCGTGAATAAGTATAAACGGCCACTCAGTGAATAATGTTAACTGGGGTGGCATGGCAAGTGCAGTAGACGATTTAGCAATCGATTAATCGACGCAATACTTGCCCTCGCCCCTCGAACAGTTCTCATGCGTTCTGGCAGCAACCTAGTGGAACGGTAGATCAGATAATCATCACACCCGTGAAGGTACCAAAGAGCATGTTTGTGCAGAAACTCGACTCGGAAGAGATCCTCACACAGCAATCCCGTCATGCCACAGGTACATTTCTCTCTCTCTCAATTGGCGATGTATTCGTTTTTGATAGAACTTGCAGCGGATATAAGCATTTATAATTATGGGTTACTTAAGTGGTATACGGCTGAAAAGTCGAAAAAGTCCAGACAGCGTGGAAAGTAACTTTGTAGTGCACTAGTTGGCTGTGAGGAATAGAGTTTGTGCCTTGCCTTAACCAGAAGCCTAGAATCTCAGCAAGCAGTTCCAAGAGGTGAAAATCAAACCTATCGCTGCTTTTCAAGTTCCTAAAGCATCTAATCACCGACTTGAAGTAAATCAGTCTACTTGAAGGTTTAAAATCGGAGCTAGAAAATTGAAATGCAAATTTGGGCTGAAATCTATAAGGCACAGCGGAATGAGCTCATAATATTTATTTAACTATAGACAGGCAGCCAAAAGTATCTATAGGATTTACAGGTGCCACCATATTATCAGCGGAAATTAAAAAATCCGCAATATGTGACCTGTTCATCTGCTAGAAACCAAGCAGAGAATGCTGGGGGACCCATGGATGATTCGGACATCTTATGTACGGGTCAAGCAGCGGCAGAATACCGGCGAAACACGTAGCTAGCCTTTTAGCTGACAATATAATGTCACCTGTAACCTCTGTATACACTATCTCCGTATTTTTTTCCGAAGTTTGAGATCAGACATTTAAAAGAAGATAACATTAAAAAAAAGAAAAGGAGCATTCAATCTCAATTGTAAGAGCATAATAATCAAAAAAGCTGAATACAATTCACCTCCAGCATTGCATTGCATTTTTGTTTAAACTCTTTGGCGGAATGTCCGATCAGCTTTTGTCTATCGACATGGGACACATGTTGAGGCTGATGTCAAGGCTTTCATAAAGCCCGATACAATGGAATTCTGAAAACATATGCTCTTTTGCCCAGCTTTATGTGGTTCTTCTCTCTGATATGAAGTTGGTTCGAATAGTGCTAAAATAATTGTGAAGTTCCAAACTGTTACTAATAGTCCATCGTCAGATTAATTGGTCGAAAAAATGTATTATAATGGGTTATGAAGACGGGTACTGAGTAGTCCAAAAATACGAGACTTGACATTTTGATTGATACCACAGTCAGTTTAGAAGGTATAACACTACAAAAACCCGTAAATTGGAAATTTGGTTTTGCTTGGTGACACCTATTGTCTAACGATAGACGTTCTAGTCTGTGGTAACATGAGTGGTTTCTAGGCATCAGAAATCAGAAGAATTGAGCAAACACCAGCGTCTACTCAGTGGAAGGTTTAATACCAGTGACAGATCCTATCCAAAAAACGACTGATATTATTTAGCCGGTCACATCTGCGAATCGCTCATGCGTATAAATCAGTCATAGATCTCACCAAGTTGTAATATTACCCGTAAAGATAAACTGGCTCTTTATCAAAAAGTTTTTCGCAGCCTTCGTGATCATGCGCAGATTTGAAAATGGGTATCAGTTCGGTAACAACCTCACGTTACTTATCGAAAAAAGACGCAGGAGAGCTTCTCGACACTGGAGACGCCAACGCAACCACCAGCATCTCCTACGCGAACCTCACTAAGCCATCGATTCCTGAACAGTCCATCATGACTGACTTAGCCTCTTTCCTCTATCGCCAACATCCGCATCTTCCACCCCATCCCTGCCCTCCCCCCCAAGGAGTATGAAACTCATGCATCTGAAGACGGACTGCCGTTAAGATCTCAAAAAACCTGGAATCTCTGATCTCTAACGTTCATATATATATATATATATATATATATATATATATATATATATATATATATATATATATATATATATATAAAATAAAGTTAAGTTCTTTGGGAACAAAATAACTTTTATTGTGTATATTTTTCGAATCTGGTGCCCCAGTTCGTCGTCAGACAAATGGGAGATGTACAGAAAAACAGTT